>JARHVA010001348.1:1405000-1580000 GCA_037957365.1 Torreya grandis | reverse complement strand
TCTCTTAATACTTATGGATCTAGATTTAGATGGTAAGGATAGATTTGTAAATGGTTCCTATAGAATGAAGTAGATTTTTGATATCATAATTATAATACTCTTTGTGTAAACTATATATTTAATATTAGTTGTTCTATTTCAATTATGATTTTGATCACTGAGAATTTTTGGATTTTAGGAAATCAAGATAGATTTCTTTTTAGTTTATTTGAATTTTTAATTCTTATTCCTACATACTCCACATATAGCTATAGATGTGTGCATGCTAATGTTTTTTTGTCAAAATAAAAATATTTGGAATAATCAAAGGAATTCAATGTATGTATATGTATATATATATATATATATATATATATATATATATATATATATATATATATATATATATATATATATATATGTCAGGGTGACTTCATTCTTTTTGTTGGATTTATTTTTTAGGTAAAGCTAACATATTTATAGTGACCATTTCTTTTGGATTGGCTATGAATTTTGTCATATGACTCATTTCTATAAATATTGTTTTAGCATTGTAGTTCTATTCACCAAAACACTAAAAAAAACTTGTTATGATAGTTAATTCTCATTTGTTTATGATTGTCAATATTTTTATAAACTCAATGCTTTGGTTTGAATTATTTTTGATAGGGATGAAATAGATTGTAATTTTTGTAAGATGCTTCGTCACTATCTGACTGAATTTATAACATTATTTAAACATTGTTACAATTTGAATTATGGACCAAGAACTTTTCATTCATATGAAAATGCTTTTTTATCATTCCATAAATGTTATGTGTCTATATCTAGCATTGTATTTACCATAATTTGTGTAATCATTTAAGGAAAGTGAAGCAGAAATGCTAGCTCTAGTTTGGTGGTTATGATTTCTTGATCTATGCTTAATTTTTTTTACTAGTTTATATTATTCAAAACTAGTGATCTCAAGGAAGGTCCTTTATTTTGGCATATTGTTACATCACATATTTTTTTTGCATGCTTAAAATATGGAAAGTCCATAGAAAAATATGCTTATACTATGATTTTTGAAATAAGTCATATCTTTGTCCTCAGGTCATGCTTGGAATAGTTTTTGGTGTATTACTATATTTATGAATGAACTTGGGTATTTGAATTTGTTTTCAAAAGGTTCTATTATATATTTGGTATATAAATACATGTTTTTGGGATTGATTGTATCAAAATTTGATAGTAATTATCTTGTTAAACATTGAATTTATAGTTTATTAAGATGTGAGACATAATTTATTTCAATCTCATTGTCATCATGCATAGATGTTATGGTGCCTTCAATTGTCTATTTTATTAATCATTGCTTTCAATAAAAATACAAATCTATGTAGATATTGGAAAATTTTTTATCTAATCATCAAATAAGCAAACTAAATAATCATGTTATTATTATGTCTAGGATAATTTTAGCATTCTTATTAAAATTGGAATGGTTTCATAATTAAAAGATGCAAATTAATTATTTGTTTCAATGCAGTAGATGATATTTAAGGTTGTGATTGAGATTTATTTTTGGATGAGGACATGGATGTATTTGAACTAAAATTTTTGGTACTCCAAAAAGCTATAGCTATAAATAATTACATTGATTCCAACATCAACAAAAAGAAATATGCTTTCCTAGATTAGGCTATGAAAATATTGCATATACTTGAAACATGCATCGCATTAAGATAATGATATGAATAAAAGATATTTAAACAAATAAAACTAGCTGGAATCATTTTAAATAGGATTCTTTTGAATTTTTGGTTAAATTTAAAATATATTAAAGTTATAGTAATATCAAGTGATTGAATAATGAAATGAATTAATGTGTTTAGTTGAAGCAATTTTTTTGTGTATATTCCACAACTATACCCTCATGGACCAAGTTTAACTAAAGTTATATCTATAGAAACATACAATGAAAAGATTCTGATGAAAATGAAAGTATGATTTCAATTTGAATTCTTGCTAGACATTAACACCAACACGTTGTTGTTGAAAACACATAAACACTATATGAAAACTTGAAGGTAAGTGCAAGAATGATCAATGCTTACAAAAAAAGAAATAATTTACTGACAAAATACAATAGCTAAACACATCATAATCATGACAAACATATATTGGCAAAGTGTTGATTAAATAAATCATAGCATTATTAATAATTTAAACATGAAAATGAAATGAAATCAAACACATAATAAAGGATTTTGAAGACATAGATACTATGTTTGTTAAAAAGGTTTAAAACTATTACAATTATCAATCTAGATTTCTGTTACATAGTAGAATTCAGAGAGTTTAGAAGAGCATATTCAACCTTTTTTTCGTTGTTTTTGAAAATACAATATGGTTCTTCTATAATATATAAGGACTAGGACATACCTCCAAAAAGCATAAGGATCTCATCCTAGGCCATGATGGCTACTCATTGTATCATAACTATATCTAGAAAAAAAATGAATAAATCCAAAATAAATTTACAAGAATCATCTCAAAACATGTGAAGGTTGCTAAGAATCTTTGGTTCCCAACTATCTTGACTAGGCATTCTTGGATTCCAATACGGTGGATACTAGATCAAACTCCTTATCTAGTTTGGTCAGGTTCATTGGAGGCTCTCTGAAAATCACCTCTACCTGTGTTACCAATCTCTAAGAGACATGAAAAAATACATCCATCAGGGCCTAGACTCCTGAAACCTGGTTAATACTTTTAGTGGATTGGGTTGATAAATCCAACACCACTCGAGCTCCTTCCTAATTTTCACTAATCATTTTCTCTCATTACCTAATTAAATTGATGTAGGTGGATTTTGAATTTTCCTTTTTCTAGTAGACTTGAATCCAAATAGAACATCATAGAGATATTGACCTCTTTGAAGTATACCAATATTTATTTCCTACCCACTTTTAGTAGTTGTATGACAGTGTGAGAAAAGACTATCGACTCCTCTATCCATGATTTTATGTTTCTAACATAGGTTGGATGTAGTGCCAAATATGAGGTAAGAATAAACTTAATCTTCAAGAACATCCCCTTATTAATCATGACCTACATCTCTTGACATTTCTCATCAATATCTTTTATTCTTGCCATGTAAGCTTGTGTCCTCTAAATAATTGAATTAATTTAGCTTGAGTCTCTCTTAAATTTCACATGATTGAAAAAATAAATAGGAGGATGTCTTTGACCTAAAAAGTTAATCCAACCAATAATGTACTTTTCACTTGAGCCTCAAGATTCTATACTTGGCTCTGCATGTCCTCGAGCAATTTCTCAGACATGTCATGTGTAGCTTATATGATAAATAATGGGTCCCCAGTTATCTTTTCTTCCCCAATGGAAGTCCTAACCTTGGTAAGATAAAATAAATATTGATGGATCTTCCATATCATCACCTTTTATTCTTTCACAAACCTTTGAGTCAGTATCTTCTTCATGCTCCTAAAGGTTCTATCAAAATTCTATGGCACATTTGTGGTACACTAGACATCTATATGTGGATAATTTGATCTTGGCATCATCCTTTGAGATGTTGGGGTTGTATGTGATGTATATGAAATGGTGGTCATAGGTAGAGAAATAGGTTGAAGAAATACATAGGAAGTGGAAATAGTGAAATAGAAAAAGAATGGGGGTGGAAGGAGTATAGGGGTGAAGGGATGGAGAATAAAAGAAGAAACTAATGGAAATAATTGAGCTCACCATTGTTCCTAAGTTATGTTTACCTATGGCAGGATTGGTCTTATAAATAGATAATGAAACAATAGAGAAGAGATGGGCTAATTGAAGTTGACTCCATTAGGGCCTTGGGCTAAGAAGAAACGGGGTCAAGGAGTAAGTCATCAGGATCTTGCTATTAGAAATGGAGCCATTGAAGGATGGGTGGCCTTTTGTTTTTTCTTTGGCCTCTTCTTTGTATTAGCTACAGATGCTAGGATGAACAGTCTAGCTATGATAGTTAGAGTATTAGGAGTTGGTGGTAGATGACTTAGAACTATAGAAGGAATCATCAGGCTAAGGGAATTTCGGGTAAAATGTGAACTAAAAAGACTAAGGAATGTTGGATGCAGAGTGGAAATAATGGGCACAAGAATAGAAAGTCAAAATGCAGTAGGAGTAAGGGACAAAAAGAAAATAGTAAGAGATAGAGGAGTGAGTGGATTACCCTAAATAGGTGCCTACTAAGTGTCATTTTTTGGGCTTGAAGTTGAACTGAACCCAATATCAAATCTTGAACACTGTAGTGTTGTTGGCTATGTAAACTATGCTTATATTTCTTATCACCGTGTAGTTCAAACTCGTGACTATCAAGGTTTGGTGAAAGGCACTACTTGAGAAGGCAAATTCAAAGTTCCAAAACATGTATGTAAGGAAGAGGTGGAGGCAAAACCTAATGAAATAGGTAAAATAAGGGTATATTCTATACTGGAGTAAAATTGTCAGATACATATCATTCTAAATGATTGCAAGAGATATGCATTAGGAAATTCTAAAGTGTTAAATATTTATATTTATATGTATGCACAAGGTTTTTACCCCTTTCCTTATTTTCTAAAGGTAAGTATTCAACATTGGGTACATTGAAAATCAAATTAACAATTTTGAAAAAATGTTGAGAATTCATAAAGTTTGTTTGCTGATAAATAAATTAAGATTAAAAGATTAAATTCCTTATTTTATAATGTCGGTACAAACATGTACATTAATATTAGTATTACAAGGATAATTTTTATGACAATAAAGTATAAATAAAAATATAACCCAAAAAAATAAAAATAAATTATATAAGAGATAATTTTTAAGTTTAACATACTTGTTTTTCACACACACACACACACACACACACACACACACACACACATTTTTAGTATTAAAAATTAAATTTTAAAGTCTTTAAAAAATAATAAATACTAAAAAAAATTGGAAACCACAAGTTCAAGTTACGTGGCTATTGATAACAATGGGTTTACATGTTATAGTTTTGGAGAAAGGATCATAGGGTTTAAGTGAGAAAATGAGATCCTATCATTGTCAAATCAATCTAATAATCATTTTTATCGAAACAAAATTATTTCAAAGAAGAAACTTTATATTCATAAAATATTTACAGGTACGTAATGGTGCATTGCTCTATATATAAACAATTAACAAAAAATACACATTGAAACATAGCGATTTAAATATTCTTTATAATTTAATTAGTATATTTAATAAAAAAAATAGATAACTATATTAATGATATTTTAGGACATCATAAATAAACTTTGATAGGATATATTTCATATATAGATTAACTTTTAACTAAAAATTATACTAGTTATATATATGATAACTTCATATTTTGTCTTATAGATTTTTACATAAACAATTAAGAAAAGGTATTCATTGGAACAAATAAATTTGATTAACCTTTATGTATATAGTCTATATATTATATATTAAGAAAATTGATATTTATATTAATTTTCTTTTTAATATTAGAAACTAATTTTGATAAGATACATTTAATATGTTTAAATACTTTTGAAATATAAATTATTTTAAATAATTTTATTGTAAATTTGTAATTATCATATAAATCGTAAAAATATCGCATTAATATGAATTAAAATTTTATATTCTATCTTATTTTAATTTACAATATTAATATTTTATATTAATTTTTTTATCTTTCTTTCAAACAACTTTACCACCAACTACCTGTTACTTTCAACTACCTATTACTTGATATTGCATATAAATTTTATTTCAAATACCATTTTTACTGTTATTATCTCACACTCAATTACAGGTCGAATCCAGGTCATCAACAATGATTTTGATGAAAAAAATGGATTTGCCAGCTCAATTTACATTGTTATGTAGACAAGCTAACAAATTGCACTTTACCTACGTAAATTCATTCACACACCCTGCCTAAAAAAATAACAGTGGACACTTTTGCAGGCGTAACCTGCCATAAATTACAGCAAATGTTGTGTTGTTTCCATTCTTACGAAAAAGGGCAAAAGGTGGCGAACATGGCAAACTTTCTTATGAGCTCTTTCGACTTATTAGTGGTAGTTGAGAATTCTTTTTATTTTTCCTTCTTATTTTGTCGTTAATTGCGTATTTTTTTTCTTCTCTCATTCTTTACTTTTGTTTGAGGGTGCCATTCAACGGAAGATATCCATTGTTACACAAACTGTTGGACATTTTAGTTTCAAAACATGCTTTAAAACATTAGATTTGATAGCGTGACGTCACCTTGTTGTGCTTTAGCTATACATCTCTTTCCTTGCAGGGTGGATTCCGTTTTCCCAAAGTCGATAAAATTTTCCAGTGGGAAACATATTTTCTTGGATCGCAATGATAATTGGCTACCGAATGCGTAAGTGTAATTGTAGTTTATTGCGCTTAAATACGTATCAAGATGTTGATTAAGGAGCTAAATCTTATTTAAAGCTTTAATTGTAAGCATTCATATCATCATACGGATACGTGTTTTTCAATGCCAGTTCCGGTGGACTGTAACGTTAACAATTAACGATAGATATATGTGGTGTTTGGAGTTTCTATTTACGGATCATTTATCATTTATAAGTTCAAAAAAGATCTCGAGATATGATAAATTTAATATGTAATACATCTATAAATGTAAATTAATATTTTTATATTAAATATTTTGTTTGATATTTAAATAAATACTATGAATATGTGTTTATCTTTTTTTAAAGATAAAAACAAGGTTTCATTAAAAAGAAATTCAATTTTATAATTATTAAAAAATATTGAAAATTTGAATTTATAGTTTATTAAAAATAAATTAATAATTTTAATAAGATCATTTATACTTATAAAAAGAAATAATAATTTTAAAAGGATAATTTAACATTAAATTAAAAATATATATTTTCTTAAATAAAATGAGCAATTTTTTTTTTTCAGATTTTAAAATTTATTTTAAAAAATTATCAATAAGTTTATTAATATTATTCTTGTTAAATGTACATGGTCTCCATTAGTATATTTTATAAAAAAATATAAATATTTATTAAAATTAATCTTATTATACTTATATATATAAAATAATACTTTAAAAAAAAAAGAGTTCTCTTATAACTCATATGTTATTTTTAAAAATATATATAAAATCTTAATAAAATTAATCTTGTTAAATATACCTTTACTTATATCTATATCTATATTTATATATAAAGAATTTGTATTAAAAAAATTCTCATATAACTTATAGAGGAATGTGATTAAACTAATCAATATTAAAATAATTTTTAATTTGTGTATCTTATAAATAAATAAGAACTGAAGGATAAGCAAGTCGGTTAGTTATGATCAAGGCTTAAATTTTTTATTTCGACTTTTTTTAACATAATTTTTTTGACAATTACTATATATTCAATATTGTCATTTAAATTTTAATATAATTTAAAATAAAATAAAGAAACATGAAAGAAAAAATATACATTTATTTTAATTCTTTATAATTTTAAATTTTACCTTTTATCTAATACAAATCTTCTTAAAAAAAATTGATTATATTTTACAACTAAAAAAAATAAAAATATGACCATACATTTATCAAAGTTACACATGCATATTCAGTTGATTTATATATACTTAGTAGTACAAATATTTGAAATATATTTATTTGGATAAAGTTAATAGATATAAATTTTATGTTATATTAAATTATAATGATTATTATAATTTTTTTATCTTTATTTAAATAATGAAAATGACATCAAATTAATTTTATTAAAATATTAAGTTTCAAAAAATATTATTAAAAAAAATGGTAAATTTTATTCAGATATTATAATTTTAGATTTATTTGTTAAAATAATAATTTTTTAAGAGATGTTCAAATACATACTAAATTTAAAGTTAAAGTTACTCATTAATGGTTAAAAAAAAATCAAATTTAATATCATAATTAATTATTTATATTTAAAAATTATAACATCTATTTATTTATCTCATTATTATTATAAAACACCTACCAACATAATTAAACAATATCTTTTTATTTTTTATTTTTAAACATCTATAAACATAATTAAATAATGTTTGTTATTTATTTAATTTACATCTTTAAATTATAACTTATTCACACTAAATGCGTGTCAATGATAAAACAAGTCGTCTAATTTTAAAGTGAAATAATGCACTTGGGACATCATTGTTCATCATGCCAAGGGCCTCTATTTATATATAAGATAAGAAAGTGCGCCTCGTACCAATCACCTGTATTGTATAGATAAACAGGAGAGGAAGAACCAATTAAAAAGACCAGTGGTTAAAATGAATAGACTCAAAACTAAGTTGTAAATATACAATATAGGGACAAAAATACCAATAACCAAAGGCTCATTTATATTCCTTTTCCTTCATATTATTTTCTTGAATAGTGTTTTTTTAATTTTACTTTGTTCTTTTTTACTACGGTATAATATATCATTATCATTTATTGAATAGTCTTTTGATTTCAATATTATTCAACGTAGTTTTTAATGATAATACTAGATTTTATATAATGAATTCAAACATTATTAAAAAAAAATCTAATGTATATTTCTTATAATAATAATAATAATTTGCGTTTATTTGTATTAAATAAATAAAATAATTATAAATCATACATAAATAAATTTCAACTTAATATTGGAGTTGATATACAAAATTCAAAACTGTAAAAATTAAAAAAATAAATTTGACTTATTATTTTTAGTAATTTTTGTATACAAGGATGTGCAACTCTAAAATTCTCCAAAACTACTCCAAACACTAAAATTAACCTATTGGATGAATTTCAATTGAAGTTGATGTTTGAATTAAAAAATATACAATTTATAAAAGTATAAAAATGCTGACAAAATATTAAAATATATTTTTGAACCCTCATACAGTCACATATGGCCTTCAGAAAATATCAAAAAACATCCAAAACTACATAGAACAAGTTATGGATGCACTAGAATTTTAAACGTAGTCATTTTGTCATGAAATAGAGCTAAAATGAATCTAAAAATCACATGTTATGGCCTCCATAAATTTGGACTCATTTTTTGCATCATTGTCCTATAGGTGAAAATAACTCAATGTCTGTGAGTTGCTCTAATTGTACTGCTACTATTTATTTTAACAAATTTTCTTCATATCCGATTCTAAATTCCAAGTTTTATCTTCCTGCAATAATCCTTCTTTCTGTACCAAATATTTGTTGTAACTTCATTACCTCGTGTTCATGGTATTCTTATCTAGAACTTGCATTATATTTTTTAATTATTCTTTGGTACCTATTGTTTCCAATCTACTTCTTCACATTCACTATCTTCCCCATAGAAATCATATAAATATGAAACATTAAATACTAGAGAGATATCAAAATTATGTGGTAAACTCACCTTATAAACATTGTCATTCATTTGCTTCACAATTTTTCGCAGTCTAATTTATTTGTACATCAACTTGTTATATGTGCCTTTCAAAAATATTCTCTTCCTCAAATAAAATATCATCAAATAACCTTCCTAAAAAACATCTAACCTTCTTCTGACATATGTTGTTTCATTATAGTTTTTATTACTTTCTTGTAGTTTTCATCTCACATATTGTTGCAATTTTTGTATATACTCTACAAATATTTTTGAATCATCACTAACTCATTTTGTAATTGGTAAATGTACCCAACTTAAAACACTCATAGGGTTACTTCTATAATCAAACTATAACATTTATTCTTCTATTGATCCATTTGATTAATTATTATATATGCAAACTCAGCTTGTGGTAATGTCAAGTCTCATTGCTTGGACTTCTCGTTGATTATACATCTTTAAAAATATTTAATGCTCATGTGTGAAACTTCTGTCTGCCCATCTCTTTCTGGGTGGTATGCACTATTGAATTGTAGCTTGGTTCACATCTTCCATAAATTTCTTTAAAAAAGACATATAAATTTTGTATCCATAGCTGATGTAATAGTTTTTGGAATACTATGAAATCTCACAATATCCTTGAAAAATAGTTCTGCAAGTCTAGTGGCATCATTGATTTTCATACATGCAATAAAATGAACCATATTAGAAAACATGTCTACAATAATAAAAATTGAATAATTACCTCTCTATGTGTTTTGTAATCTCAACACAAAATCTATACTAAAATTTATCCATGGTCCTTTTAAAGAAGGTCATGGTATGTACAACCTTGTATTCTATAAATGTCCATTAGCCACTTGACATATCCTGCACCTTGGTATATATCTTGTCACATATATTTTCATCTTTGATAAAAAATACTTTTCTTCCACCGAAGTTAATGTCTTTGTCTTGTGAAAATGTTTGGCCAGACCACCGCTATGTGAGTCTCCTATAATATTGTTTCTTAGAGACCCAACAGAAATACATAATTGTTTCAATTTAAAGAGATAATCATCATGTATAAGATACTAATCATAAACATTACTTGTCTCACTTGTTCATATATTTATGCATTGTTCAACTATATTTCTAAAATATGGATCAGTATCTTATATTTTTTTAAAAACCTCAAATCTAACTACTTCACTCACCATATTCCATAACAATGCCACTCTTCTCCTCAAAACATCAAAGACCTGATTATATTTTCCCAATTTGTGTTTCAACACAAAAGTATAACCCTGGAAGAAAGACAACCACTTTTCATTCCTACTATTTAATTTCTTTGGATTATTTACATTCTTTAAAGCCTCATCATTAGTGAAAATGACAAACTCCTTAGGCACTAGGTAATGTCTCTAATGTCTTAATGCTTGTAAAATGTCTTAAAATATAACATCATACATAGAATATATATTTTTTACATCATTCAATTTCTCATTAAAATATGCTAAATTGGTTTTTCTTCTTGACCCAACACAACACCAATTCTCACAAATGAAGCATTAAAATCAAACTCAAACACTTTGCCAAGATATGTTAATTCTAAAACAAACCATTTTGTAATATTCTTCTTCAACAACTCAAAACATTCTATTGATACTCTTATACATACAAATTCTCTCTCTCATACATTTTGTTATTAGTGCAATAAGACTACTAAAACTTTTAATGAATTTTAAAAAAAAAATCAAAACTAGGAAAACTTCTCACTTATCTAATTTTCTTTGGAATAGGCCACTCATAAATTGTCTTTACTTATTTTTCATCCATTGTTAAATCGCCTACTGAAACTACACATTCAAAAAATAACACACTGTTATACATAAAACTAAACATCTTCAAATTTGCATATGAGTGTATGCACTATTGTCACAAATTTTAAAAATAGTGGAAAATGGTGGAAAACTCATTTTTTAGTAAACAATTAATATTAAAAAACCTAAATTTTTTATTAATTAATAAAAACATGGTTAATTAAAAATTTATGATTATTTTGCTTTTATTCCCATATTATTTTAAATCATATTTGAACTTTCTGTGCAAAAACTATTAGCATTCCCTCTGATTTGAAAAAAAAAAACATTCAATTTTTCGTGAATTGTGAAAACACACATTAATTTTTGAAAAGTTGTGAAAATTATAAAATAAAATTATCTTCGTGCAATATGCAATTTTTTTTTTGAATTTAGTGCAATTTGTAAATAGGTTTTTGGCTTTGGTGCAAATTGATTTTTTTTTCTTTTTATGTGAAAATTATGAAAAAAAATTCAGTTCCCATACAATTTCAAAATTTTTTTAAAACTTCATGTAAATTAAAAAAATAATTTAAATTTTTCTTTTTCGTGTAACCCAAAATTCTATTTATATAAGTCATGCAAATGAAAATCATGCTTCCTCTAATTGTCCAAATGCAAATTAAATTTGTAAAAGTGATGTTAATTCAAACTTTCACTTTGAAAATTGTATTTTTTCTATAAAAGTTGTCATTACTAATTGAACCTTAGTTTCCAATCCTACATCTAAATTCATAAATTTTTTCCATCAATCATAAAAATATCATTGCTTCCTCATGTCATTTTTAAATAAATTCATCTTCCTTTAAAATTTATCTTTTCAATGTGCATATTCATTTTCAAAAAAATTAAACATTTAAAAAATTGACCTTCCATCTTTGTTTTAGCCAAAAATTGCCTATAAGAATTTTTATTAAGTTCATTCAAGGGAAGCAAATTAAATAAAAAGAAAATGTTATTAGTCATTCAAGTTCATAGAAAATTTCAAAAAAAAATTCAAGACTAAGATAGGCACTACATGGATAAAATTAAAGCTCAAGAAAAAGCAATTTCCATTTTAGGTTTTCTGAGTTTCCTGCTAAAGTGCCCAAAGGAAACAAGAACAGAATTGAGGTAAAATGCACTGTATTTTTTGCAAATTTTTGCTTTATTTATTGAAATAAGATGCCATATTGGTCATACTACCCCAAAATAAGAAGAATTAAACTTATTATTTTTTCTTTTCAGCTACTAGACATACAACTCCCACAAGCAAAATTAAAATTACTTTTTCTTTTCCCCCAGCTATGATTGTCATATGACCTACACCATTTTTTCATTATAGAAAATTTTCTTCCATTTTTTTTCATAGGGGCACTGACAGGCCATATGACCTACAATAAGGTCATATTTTGTTAAAATATTTTATTTTTCTTAGCTTCTACCAAGTCACAGGGTCCACTCATGATCATTCTGGGAGAAAAATTAAAAATATTTGATTTTCTTCTAGTATCCAAACCGTATGTGATCAAAAACTTGAAAACATTTGGTTGAAAGATAATTCAAGAAACAATAACAAGACAATTCAAATAATGCTATCTCTGAGAAGAGATGTTTTATTAATCAAATTTGTGGACCCAAACATTAGCTGATCTCTGAGAAGAGATGTCTGATTTCCATTTCAAGTTACATATTCATTTATACATTTTTTGAAGTTTTGGGGAGGATGTGAAAGGTCACTAATCTTGAGGGAGATGAATTGGTTTAAATTTCATGATTTAAAACAATACATAATTTGAGGAATTACTATTTTTAGAAACTTACTTTTTTTAGACTGCACTACTAAAATTGAAATTTGGGACACTTCCATTGAGTTTTTTTAGGATAAAACTTCATCAAGTAGATATCCATTCCATTTCACCATGTTTTCCTCATTATTATCTTTTCAATGATTTAAACGATGAGTCAATTGGAGCTATGATGCAAAAGTTATGTCTCCCAGAAGTTTCATCAATAATTAGAGAGGAATTGTCACTTGAATTGTTTCCCAGATTAGCATGACTATTGTATGATAAGGCGTATTTCTATGTGAAGGAAAGAAAATAATAATAAATAATAAATAATAAATAATAAATAAATAAAAATTAATGGAAAATATAATTAAAGAGCTGAGTGGAAAATATAATATGACAAAAAATGAGCATTCAAATGTTGGCATGAATATTTGCTCTTTCACCAATTTTGAAAATATTCAATTTGCATGTTTTTGAATTAGTATGTTTTCAAATTTGATGAGGATGTTGAAAATGTTAATAGGGTTTAATAGTAAAAAATTATTCTCTCTAAACTAGCAAAAACTAGAAATAGAATTGACGGTGGTAAAATGTCAATAATTTTGATTCATTGCATGGTCATGAGTTTCATTTTTTCTGCAATATGATTTTAAAAAGAAAAAAATTACAAGATTTTTAAATTTTAGAAATTTAAAAAACCAAAGGGAACAAGGAAATAGTTTAATAATTTAATTTTTTTATATAATTTCTCCCCTTCATTTTCATTGGTTGAAAAAATTCGTAATAGGCTAGAGAGGGGAATTTTATACAAGTTCATGCAAAATAGAGAATTTGGTCAAAGAGAAATTTAAATTCACACAAAAATTATTTATAATACACTTGATTAATTTTCACAATTGACTTATGAATACATACTTCAATCTACATTTACATCATTTTTCACAAATAAGGATCTTCTATGTAAATTTTCAAATTTGTCAATTTCATTATCAAATTGATGTCTTCATTTGCTGCTATGGAAAAGTGGATTTTTAGTAAAGGAAAAGAAATAATTAATTCTCAATTTAAAGGTGTGATACTTCCTTTACCACTAAAGACTAATGTTGGAAATATCACTGACATTGATTTAGAACACATCAACTTGGACAAGTTTTGGGAAAAAATGAATGCAGTACATACAACATATTTTGATCAAAGTATTTGTGATAGTGGATTGGAATAGGTGGAATTGTTCCCAATATATTTATAATATATTAAGTTAGTTTTTATTATGGAAAATAATTATAACTCGAAGACGAGGGATGTAAGATATCCTCAGCAAGAGTTAGTAGTGAGTTTTGTTCCTGGGTAAATTGAAAATATTTTTTACCTTCTAGATCATCATAATTAATTTGTGAATCTAACTCTTGAATACTCCCAAAACGTTTAGGATGATTATAGTATAACATGTTCTAAATAAGTCAATAAATCCTAGTTGACTAAGCCAAAATATTCCTCCACTCAACTTCCAAAAAATCTTTCAAGATTTGATTTCAAAGATATAAGTGACATGATCACATTGTTTCATAGGATAGTTAGAATCAAAATGGAAAAGAATTTTAAAACATAGATGAACATATTTATTTGGATCACCTTTAAAAAAATTAATATATCAATTGAGGGTTGTTGATCAATGATGTCATTCACAAGCAGCTCATGGAGATAAAAATCATGTCAAAATGCTATATGAATTTGTATCTTATTTATGATGTAGTAAGTTGAAGGCATTTTAATGGATTGCATTCATTAGGTGATTTTAGGAAATTAATGGTGTGTCAATTCTACCCCCAACTAACATTGAAATAGAATACTCATCACTCCAAAAGAATAAATTATTGTTTTGTTCATTTCACCATCCAATTGTTTGAACTAGACCTCTTCAAAATGAGAATATCAGTTATGATCACTACAAAAATAGAAAGATGGGGATCTTGGTTTATATACTTCTTAATTTTTAGTTATTTGAGAATTAGTGGTTGTAATATTTCTCTCTACATGTTTCCATGATATGCCATCAATAAGTGGGCATTGATGTAATTGGTGAGACAAATGATTGAAATACACAAGTTAATGACATGCCAATATGAAACATGGATCAAATTTCCAATCTCAATTGGTAGGTATACTTGCCCTCCACTAGTGGAGGTCAAGATAGTTTAGTAATACATGTCTCACTATAACCAAGGGATGTTTGAAAGTAGGTTTTCATTTGACAATAAGTGCCTAATTGTACACAATCTTGGATCTTCATTTTAGCATGTTACACATTTTGAAGACTATTGGATGGGTTGTGATGATGAGAAAAAAGTGAGAATAAATGACTATTCATGGTTTACCATGAGATAAATTGTTAGGTTCTCCCTTAAATCCTGAGTTTCCCATTGCTCCATCTCTAATAATTCCTTTGATATAATAAATACACAAGATTGAATTTAAACATCTTTTCAAGGTGTTCGAATTGAAAGAACACCTTCTTCATCTTTAGCCAAGCTTATTCCACCTATTTCAACTTCTATCCCATTTCCTTCCTCAAGCATGACAAATTTAGATTGGTTGTCTATAGTAGTGAAGATAATGAGAAAAATTATTGAACTCAAAGAGATAGATTTTAGAACCTTGATAGTTCCTTTCTCAAAGAGGCCAAAGAATGTGAGAATAGTTTCTTGAATGGTGATAGATGAAAACGGAGATAATTATGCAGAAGTGGTCATTCTTAAGTTTGAAATGGATAAGTCAAAAATTAGGGTCAAAGACTACTAAGTATCTAGGGTTCATTTGGAAATATCAACCATAGAAGGAATGGAAGATATGTACAATTAGTGATTTGTACCATCTTTGAAAAATGGAAAAATACAAGGTGATGAAAGATGAACTAAAAGATATGGTGGAAAAATTGAATTTAATAATCCATATATTTATTTAGCCAATTCAACCATTTATCATATCATTGGGTATTTATAGTGAGACACTTGAAAAAGTGAGAGAGGTAGGCCAAATGGTTAATGTAGTGAAAGATTGGATTGAAAAAATTATTGATCAAGGGGGCCTCAACAATTATCATCATAACGATGATGTTATCTAAAATTAAATCACAATATGAATAGCTAACAACAAAGGAAAATGGATACACTTAGGAGAAATAAAATTTGAAGAAACTCAATCCTAGGTTGGTGGAATTCTCAAAATTTCCTTCTATTGATCTCTTTGAAAAAGGAGTAATCAATAAAGATGAAATTATTTGTCAGATTGAATTTATTTGGGACACTAAATTTAGAATCTAGGCCCTTCAAGAGTGTTTTCATAAATTTAATGATGCAAGGTCACTTTTAAGTGACACAAAGACGTAAATCAACACTAAATTCAAAAAGTTCGATTTTCATTTTGTCACTGGCAAGGATCAAGAGGGAAATATTATTTCAATTGAGACCATAATTGGAGAATTCAAATTGCAAATTTAGGACATTATCAATCTTACATATGAATTTGGTTATGAATAACTTCATCAGTTGTCCAAATGCCAAGTTATGAATTTGGTTATGAATTTGGTTTGGATAATTTATATATGAAAATAAATAGTCTCCAAGGTAAGCTTCAAGAAATGAAAGAATTAAACTACTCAGCAGACATTTCTTATAGGTAACCAAATGATTCATATGAAGACTTGATCTGGTTATTTCTCCGAAGATTTGAGGACTTCTTAAAAGGGAAAGAATTGCAAATACAATAACAAGAGGATTGAATAATTGCTTCTAATGGTTTTGCATTTTCTTCTCTTGATTCTTTGCACCTAACTTGTGTTGTTTCTCTCTTTTTCCACTTATAAATGTGCATTGTAATTTTGTAATTGCCTTTGTAATTTTTTCAACTTGATTTTTCAATTTGTGAAAGTTGATGATGTAATTTTTCATATAGTGCAAAAACATCCAATTCTTTTCTCAAGTGGTGTTAAATGCTTTAGCACCATTTCAAGTTGTAATTTACAATTGTTGTTTTAGCAATTTTTTAAAAATGAAAAATATGTGATTTTATACTATAACCACCCATTTTATCTTATAAATACTAGTTAGAGATTTATAATAATGGTTTAAAATAGATAGAGTTTTGGCAAACAATTTTAAAGGGAGATCTTTCTTTCTACTTTTTAGAATCAATAAAAAACGTTGTTTCTAAACATTGTGTTAGTAACATCTTTTGAATTATGTCTTTTGTTTAATTCAATGTACCTAATTCTCATTGCCATTGTTATAAATTTTAAATTGTTTAGAATAGGATATTATATTATAAATATTTTATATAGATTTTTTATTTACATTTCTAACACATGAAAATCTCGGTGGGAATAGAGATAATTTCTTAGTTATCTCTATTAAAAAATATAGAAGGTTATTAGTTTCTATTATCAGTGTTAAATAGACAAGTAGCATATGTTTCATATATCCCTAAGGATATAAGTAATTATTTTCAACCCATTGAATGAGAGATATTTTCATATTCTCCAAATCAAATTTTTTCTCAACACATTTGTCTAGTTTCGATTTCTAAATTGATGATTTTATTGATAAAAAATTCTCCCTTGTCTCTCTCTCTCTCCTTTTCTACATATTATTTTATAAAATATCCTTTTCATACTTTCAAGTTAAAATTACTACCCTATGATTTACATATCTTTGTTTTAAAATATTTATTTCTTTCCTATTTTGGCTTTCAATAAAGGTAGCTCCACATGTTAATATGAGAGGGACATTGTTCCCCATGTTATTGATGTGAAGTCATTGATTTATCCTCCTAATAAATTTTCCTACCAACATGCATGAAGTAGGGAGGCCAAAAAGTAAACATAATTCAACTTTCTCCCCTTAATAATTGATTCATATATTCAGTTATTAAAACCATGTATGAGGTTATTAAAGTTTACCTTTGTTATTACCGAGGCTAAAATGCATATACAAAATATCCACATACGCATAATTACCATGTACTTAGAATTTAAACAATAAAACAAAAAACATGTGATATCCAAATCAATTATCATTTCACATAGAAACAACCATGAGCAAGAGGAAGAAGAAAAAACCCACTCCTTGGAGATGGAAGATTGAGAAATAAATAATCTAAATATTTGAGCTAGGTACCCTTCAATTTGAGAATGCCATAGTCAATGAGAGGTAACCTAACATGTTTTTATGCAACTAGATGCTAGTTTTCTAATTTTCTAATTATTTGTATTATTATATTTTTATACATTTTCATGTCCAGTGACTAATGTGCCAGCACCTAATCCACAAAACCCTCCTATCCCTCTTAACCCTTCAATCCCTCATATCCCTCCTAACCCTTCAATTCCTCTTTACCCATAAAACCCTCTTAGCCCTCCTATAGTTACACAAGCCTGTCAAGGTTTTTAATAAGATTTATCAATCCAAATAGTATAAAATAAGTTTGAATTTTAGATATTTATTAGGTAATTAAGGTATTCACATTCAAAAACCTCTGCCAAATTTCGCTTGAAAACACACTATAAATATTAGTAGATAAAGTTGAGTCATTAATGGGTCAAATTGATAGGTGGGATGACTATAGAAATAAATGTAGAACATACTATTCCAATAAACTTTTGGAAGCCATTGTGATAGATAAACACATAACCAAATCCCAAATTTGTGCCCTATTTATTGATGGGAAGATGAGTTTACCACTTGATGTCTTGGCCAAATGTATTCCAATCCATTCTTGCACTCATGATTTGTTCAAATATAATTTTTTAGACTAATGCTGGATCATCTTTGATCACCCACTTTTTAACATTAACGAGGTCCCATATATTTTTTGAGAAAAGTGTAATGTGAGTTTACGCTGAATGAAATCCCAAATTATTTTGATTTCTCAGAGTTCTAGGTAGGGGAAAGGGATCTGTACAAGGTAAGCCAAGTGCACATCATGAACCTAATCATCTAGATAGATCATGTGTTAATAAACCCCACCCTCCTAAAATACTATCCTCTACACTTAATGAGACTTTAGATATTGATACCTTGCATGTGCTTATGTCACTTACTAACACCCTTGTCCAACATACAAACCAAGTTTCTCATACTCCTCTTTTGGAGAGTGAACATGGTAAGGTTTCATTTATTAGTGATCCCCAATAATATAACTTATGTAAATCATGTGGGGATACATGCATTGGACCTAATGAGGATGAGAAGGATTTTATGCAATCCACTCATGATGGTTTTTCCATGGGACTAGATGATATCAATATTCTTATGTTTTAGTCATCTACATTTTATCTACTCACCTTGCCTACCACTTTCCAGGTATTCTTAATATTTTTCTTATTAGAAAAAAATGTAAAAATTGTTAAATTTAAAATATTTTTACAATTTAAAAGGTAATTTTATGTATATGAAATAGTTTTATGTTTCAATAGGTTTCTAGGGTCCAGATGAGCATGTGTGTTTCTCATAGTGTGTCTATGGTTTATACCTATATGGAGGTAATTTATAATGATTAATTAAAGTTACTATTCATTGTGTGTGTGTGTGTGTGTGTGTGTGTGTGTGTGTGTGTGTGTGTGTGTGTGTGTGTGTGTGTGTTAAAGTTAATGATAATGATATTTTGTATGTTCAATTGATGACCTTAGAAGACACTCCGTCATCTATTAGGGAGGGAACAAATGTAGGTCTTATTATTGTGATGATTTAATCCGCACAACTCTTTGAGGTACATGTCTAGTTATATATTACATATTATTTAATTAGAAACATAGATGTGTGTTTTGTAATTATCATTTATACTTGTGAAAATAGTTGATGCTAAAAACAATTGTCTATGCAGACTCCTCTGGATATTTTTTTTGGTCCTATCTAAATGATTATAATGGGTAGCATGGTATAATTAATCAAAATAATTTTTTTTTTCATATTTTATTTCAATGATTTATTTAATGATCTAATTTTAAATTTTTATTTTGTATGTATATAGTTGTTTTCAAGGGCCTCTTCCTTCCATCATTAGGAATAGGTCACCGAATCATAGTAGTGATCCATTTCACACTCATATTCACCAACATAAACCTATCATCAACCCTATTTAGATCCATTCTCAAATTTATCATGACTCCTAGCTTGTGGTAAGTGTACTTGTGATTAATTTTTTTGTGGTTTGACAAATTCAACATGTTAATTTTATAAGTATCTTGTTGTAGCATGTAAATTTTCTAAAAATATTTGGATATGAATAGTTAGAGATATTGGTGAGTTTGTAGCTAAAGAGGATTCATAGTTAATTAAATAAGATACCTTTTGTTATGATCAAGGCATCTATTGGAGAGGCTTCAACAAAAAAGGAAGAAAGAGCGATGAATTTTGATGATTAGGAGATCATGTCTTATTAAATTTTGTTTTATGCATATATGGCCTTATGTAGAGTTATTTGTCATGTTGTATATATGCATATATGGCATTGACCTTGGACATTATAATGCATTCACATTTTGTATGCCTTTATGGCTTTTATGGATATAACATATATAGTGTTCAACATTTCAGTTTTTAAACATTTTAGTATGTTGAATGTTGTTAAAATACATGGAAAATTTATGTATAACTATGTTAATATATTTTTCAATATTTTTTTTACTTGAACATCTTTCAAACTCTTTCACAAAATTTTGTTTATAATCTTTCAGACTATAATATCTTGCATTGGTCTTAAAATATAAATAGGTTATGATGTAGTTAAAATATGATCCTCTAAAAAACTCTGTAAAACATCTACCTATGATACCTATGATTTCAATGTTGATGCCAAACTCACCTTGCTAAATGTTTTTTCCTTGCTTTTTTCCACTAGGTTCACGAACATCCTCACTATACTCTCTTCTTGTTAACACCAACACTCTCTTATGCTTCTTCAAGCTTATAATATTCAATTCAGTTTCGTCTCAATGCTCAACTCACTCTAGATTCTCTATTGTCCTCTTGCAATCAATTTTGTCTCACTCTTGCAGTGCACCTTCTAGGTTTGTCTAGGCCTATTTTCATCTACATTATCTATGCACTTAGAGTCACCTCCAGTATATTCCAACTTACTACCCTTTCCTCAGACATGCCAACCAATCTTCTTGAAGGCCCAATCTCTTCCTTGTACATATCTTCCAGTTTTACCCGAGTAGGGCTAGAAAGCCTAATAGGCCTAATTCATGTTGTTAAAGCATATTCTTTACCCTAAGGGCTTATATCATACATAGCCTAGAAATGCAACCTATTTCTATTTTATATCACTTTTACAATTGAATTTAATTTCTAATCATCATCTTTTTATATAGGTTCTTATCTTACTTGACAACATTCCTCTCTCTTAGCATCATTAGGCTTAATAGCCTTCTCACTTTTGACCATTTTCTATAATATTTCCTTTTAGGATCCACACCATCTTCCCCATGGAAAAATTTGAAATATACACTCTCCTTCCTCACTTTAACTTAACTCTTTTTGATTTAGGTGCATAGGATTGAAATCCTAAAACATGTTCTTAGGGTTTTTGATCTCCATTTGAGCTTCATATGATTCTTTACCTTCACGTTCTAACCCCTTTCCATATCCATATCCAAATAATCTTGAGTTTACAAAAGAAATTTTTATCTTTCTTGGGATTCGCTACCATATATTTGATGATTTTAACATCCTCTCAAGACCTCCAATCCATACTAAAGCTCTTATTAACTCTCAATTTTCTCCCTTACTTGACTGATCAAATGAAGTTCTTATAAACTGACTATGATCATGTAACATGGTATTTCCAAATGATGTACGATGAAATTCAGCAATACTATGTTCACAATAAACCTTCCTTACTGATGAAGCAATAATAATATTTTAACAAGAATTTGACATTTTATTATACACTTGAATGTGTTCCAAGACTTTCTTGTTGTCTTTTTTCTTGACTATGTTATGATTGATTTCTACAAATCTGGTTTAGATAATATTAAAGCTTCTTTACTTGAGAATTAGTAACCGTAAATTACTCTGCAATCAAAATAGACAAGCATATAAGATTCATTATATATCAAAACTCTCCCAACACATTCCTTTTATTCATATTTATCATTCTCATCTATAACCATGTATATAATTTATGTAAAAGGGCAAATTTTTCTCCATGTTTAATATTTTATTACCCTTTCATTCACTCTCTCTAGTCTCCTCGAGACTACTCTTGTCCCTGCCTCACCCTTTTTCAACTCTCTCACATGCATTTCTAACCTTAAATAATGCCAAACATGAAACCAATTAGTATTTTTAGCCACTCCATGTTTTGAGGGCAGTTACATTCTATGATTCTCCTACATCATTCTTTCTCACTATTCACCCCACTCTCATGTTTATCATACTCATTTGAATCTCAAACAACTGTTCTAAGAAGTTGAGAACTCTAGTATTTAACCTTATCCACTTACTTCCATTTTTAAATTCAAGGACTAGGCCTATGATCTATCACTTTTTCTTGTATATCCTTGTATAGACCTCATTCCAATATGACTCAACTATGCTCACATACTTACACCTTTATCCCTTTAAGTTTCTCACCTTTTTTCCTCCTAGGCTCTTAGCCCTACAAGGCCCAATTAGGCTTCCTGGTGTCCATAATTGATATACCTTCTCTTCTTCATCCAATTACCATTGAAACACCTCAAAAACCTTAGTTATAACCTCTTACAACTCTTCTCAATATCTCAAGACCCTTTTTGATCTCATCCAAACAGCTAAATTCTCTTATAAACCTATCCTAGTAGTGTTTTACACTTATTTTGGACTGATTTTTGGCCATATATCCTCTCATAGACCTTTCCCAACATCCAAACCACCTTCAAAACATCAAAACACATATTCTCATAACTCTACATAATTTCATTCCCTTTCTACAAACTATATATATATATATATATGTAATTCCTATGAATTGATGTGATGGTGAGTTCTATTATTAAATATTTTATGTTTGGATGTACCAAATTTAATAAGTTATTATGTGGATAAAACATCACAACCAACACAACATTCATTAGATAATAACCTACTAAATACAATAGCACATGAATATGGATGTGCAAAAGATTCTCAATGACCATCAATTGAAGAAACAACTCTAGTTGAGGATCCCATGAATGATGGTGTGAGCACACTAAAAGATAAATAAAAAATAGATGATAATATAAATTTGGTGTAAAAGGAATTATGGTTTTGTATTTTGATAAACACTAACCCAAACAACATTTTGGACTCAAGCAACATTCATAATAAATGTTGTCAACATTCAATCCATGTTATATATCTCAACCTCTGAGGCCTCATGACTAAAAACTAACATCAAAACCATAATGGAGGTGTTAATTAAAATCTAATACAATATTATTATAAACTTATAATGCTTACCTGGGAGATAGAGCACCTATTCTAGCCTCAAACAACATTGGTAACACATGTTATCAACATGCGAGTCAAGTTGGAAATCTCTACCTCCAAGGATTTATGGTTAAAAATAGCATCCCTACCATGTTAAGAGTGGATATTAATGTCTATGAACTTATTATTCACCTTTGAAATTTCCTTTTTAGGAGATAGAGTACCCATTCTAGCCTCAAGACCATATTTTCCTATAAGGCAAAACTATTGTTTTTTAGGAAACTTTGGATATCCATAAAACATAAATCGTAAGTCTTATCCAAAACTAAAAGAATTATCTTTTGAATGACTAATTAATCAAAATGAATATATAATCCCATGAATAAAAAATAATCAATGAATTCATGGGAGAAGATTATGTGATCAATCCTAAAATGTAACTTTTATGTACTTAAGAGATAAGGTATTAGCCTCCAATAGGCATGTCTGCTTCCGAGAGCTCTGATTATAAATACAACACTTAAAATACCTCAATATGTTATAATTACATGTATTCCACCCATCATGGGCTTGGAATCCACAAGGATACATAATTTTACAATAATTTTTGTCTTGAGGAACATTGATAACACATGTTGTCAACATACGAGCCTAGTTGGAGATATCTACTTGTGGAGCATCATGACTAAAAAGTATCATTTACACCATGTCACTAGTGTAAATTAACATCTAATACTACATTATTGGCCACTGATCATGCCCATTTAAGTGATGGAGCACCCAGTCCAGCCTCGAGAAACATTGACAACAAATGTTGTCAACATGTTAGCCAAGTTAGATATCCTTACCTCTGGGGCCTCATGGCTAAAAAATATATTTTATAAAACATTTGGAGTGAAAATTAAACCATAAGATAAAATTATTTTCCTTAAATCACCCGTGATTATGAGACATAACACCCATTTTGGCCTTAAGAAACATTGACAAGAAATGTTGTCAACATGCAAGCCAAGTTGGAGATCTCTACCTTTGGGGAGTAATGGCTGAAGACTAGCATCTCCACCATTTTGAGGGTGGAAAATGAAATCCATTACCACATTATTATCCTCGAATAACTACCAATTAGGAGATAGAGCACCTATCCTGACCTCAAGCCAACAATATGACCTATAAGAACTAAAAGCTTCTTTTAGCTTCAAGAATATGGAATTCTCTACTAACAGTGCTAACCACATGAATGTGGAAGATAATTTGTCATCACTAAACTACAAAAAATATATTAGTATCTATTTAAATTTAAATTTATATGTAAATCCTAAGAAATAAATAAAATTGGATAAATTTAATTACATTTGCATTTAAGAATTCAACATACCTTGGGGGTTCAATATAAAGAACCACTAAGATCAGATCTATTATTTATAGTATCAGTAATGTCTTCATGGTCAAATTTAAAAACCTTTGATAGAGTGATTTTTAATGCCCTACCTTGATATTTGTACAACTAAACATTTGTTGTAAGAACCAGATTTGAATAGTGGAGTATCTTCCTATGTACTTCAAAGTCCTAAAAAAACCACACATTAGAATTTTACATAGGATAGAATTGAAGCCAAATTCTAGTAGCTACAACAAACCCAATGCAATAGTGAATATTTTTTCTCATCTATTACTATAGAAGTTAATTTCAATTTTTCCTTTACAAGCTAGCACAAGTATTAGTTTGTTACCTCTTCATTATCATCATCTACTATAACTACATAAACATGATATGCATGGAAAAATATAACATGATTTATCAACATATTCTATTCATATAAATTTATTACATGAAACACATGTGTCTAATATAATCTCCAACATACTTTCACTGGATGAGATACATGGTCAAAGTCATGTGATGAGGTTAATTTTGTAAGTTATAATGTTGATGGAACCTAATAACTATCAAATAAAATTAGAATCCTAGAACTCCATTCATATACCCATTTTTTTATACTCAAACTCATTCCAAATAAATTCAATGTGTGTAGAAAAAAATGCACACCATGTTCCTCATATAAACCATCCAAGAACCTATGTTTGAGCTATGAAATGAGTATAACTCATTCAATCCTATAACCATCATATAATATTTATATATTTTTTCAATTGCTTATCCTCCATGAGCCAAAGATATCTATGTATAGTGGGATTTTATCGAGCACCATGTCTCATATATTCATTACACCATTCAACTATGTTATTTTCATATGACAAATCAACAACCTCTACAAACATCAACTTCTCTATTGCATGTGATCTTTTGACACATGCTCCTGTACTATCATGATCCCATTTTCCATGACCTACTTTATTAAATCTAAAAATATGTTTTACACCAATGCTCACATGTATCGTACTCATCTAGTAGAACATCCATACTATCATGAATTTTGATGAACAATTATTTGACCATATATAATGTTGATTTAAATTAATGTTCCATTCACTCAACTTTTTATGAAACAAATGAAAACTACCTTAAAGATAATTTGAAGAATGTCTTCGATAATTATTGACATAAAGGTGGTGTTCCCTTATTATTTTTTTTATCATTCTCTATTTTGTCATGTGAATACATGAATTTTATATGCACAAAAAGTGAAACATGTACTAAATTTTAGTATTGTGACTAAACCTCTATTTGTGGTTGTAATGTGTAACTCTCTAGAAATTCAACTAGTGAAAGAATAATATCAATTGGTAATTTGTCCTCAATTCACTTGAATTTTTCTTATATCCATAAATATCTATGTGTGTGCCTTGCATACTAATATACAATTTCATCCTTGAATTTATCCATAAATTTGGAAACAAGTATTTTTTCTATAACAAACTCACACATTTTAGATTCCTTTCCATATTAATTTGATATACAACATATTTATATTTACTAAAACCACCCAATTATTGTTCTATTCCATTTATGCTCTCCTCATGGATACAATATTTAAATTTTGGTAATCCACCACAAATGTTATAACTTCTATCTAAACATGGATTATATAAAAGTAATTTACTATCTCGTCTTTCACAAAAAACTTTTGGAATGAATTATCTTGCTAATTTTGGTAGGGCCTCCACTCTACACCCCTAAAAATTATTTTTAGTATGCAAATTACAATGAACATAATAAAAAATATCATAATGCATAGAAAATTCAACATGTTGTCGATAACAACAAGTAGTGCATGTGTGATTGATTTTCACATAGAAGGGTTTATCCATTTCCAAACACCTTTGACTAATATAAAATTTTGGATATTTTTCAACAAATTTGGAGTAAAATTATATTTGAGTCATACCCAAAAAGCATTTAGGATGTGATTCATGATTATGAGAAGAAAATCTTATTTTTACTATATCTCTAATGTTAGGTGATGTACTCATGTTATATTTCATAAATTCTACAATTAAATACTTTAGGAAATTAGCTATCTTTATATTTTCATTGGAGTATACTAGAGAATGCCCACAAGTCATTTTTACAATTAACATCAAGTTTTCTACTTCTCTTAATTCCTTTCATTAGTGTTTTTCTATTTATGTCCAAAGCTTAGCTTATTTTTCTAATCAATCAATTATTATTTATTTTAACGCTTACCAAAGAAGCTATAATAACACATCGGGTAATGTTACCATTTTGATGTGTTTCTTCAAACCTACTCGATGGTATGCATTATGAAAATTTTCAATAATTGCCTTGTTTACACAATCAATATTTTATGTTGTTAGTTCTAGGGTGTTCATTATAGGTCTCATCCTAAATACTTTTATCATTGTAATAAACAATTGGCATCTTTGAGTTTCATTTAAAAATTCAAATTGTTGCTCCCAAATTTCTTCAGATTTTCATCTCATATGGCGCTCAAACACTTTTTTAGGCATTGGTTTCAAAATGGATTCATCAATTTCAATTAAATATATTGGTTTTTTTCTATTCAAGGTGGTATTATTAATCATATAATTAATTGATTTGGTGCTTCCATAATATTTTTTTAATTAGTAGGTTCTTCATTTAATGGTGTGCCCATATTATTTTCTTCATTGTTACTTTATACAATAGGTGTTTCCATATTATTTTCTATAATGCATGTTTCCATGCAATTCACATCATCATGCATACTATCATCGTCATCATCAAAATTAAAAATTGTAAAATTTGAATGTGGACTTGCATTATAATTGGGTATACTATCAACACTGATAATTGGATTTTCATAATTTGGTATAGTATCATTACTTTTTTCATAATTATTTTTGACAATCAATTCATTATGGATAATATAATTAATTACACAATTTTTTTTCATTTGATGCCTTTGTTTTTTTTCTCGCCCTTATAATTTGTTCAATTGTTTGTCCTTTGACTTATGCATCCTACTACTATGAAATCCACTACACATGATCAAAAAATATTTTAAATTATTGAGGGTGGGGACAATAATCCAATTATTTAAAACTAGACCTACTTCATGTGAAGTACCAAGTGAGGCCAACAATCCAACTATTGGAGATAAATTAAGAATAGTCTTATGTAATCTTTAGTCAACCATGTGATTAGAAAATGATTTATGTTTTTGACCATGTGGAAAACATTATACTCATTTAAAACATAACTCACTAGGGAAGGGACCCCACAACATAAAATATTTAATATAGTAGGGAATAATACTCTCGATGTAAGAAAATGATTGTTAGTGTTTTCTTTTTTAAATTAATACTGCAAGAACCACATACTTAGTAATACCACCTACATGTTAATATACCCTAAGGTCTAAGCCCTATACCCTATAGATCCTATAACTTATACACTAAAACTTAACCCTTAAACCCTAATCCCTAAATATTATCCCTTATAAACCCTAAGTTCCATTAATCATAAGATCTTAAAACTCAGAAAAAATCATTTGAGTAATCCAATTAACATGATTTAAACTCAGAATTGTATACCCTAAAAATTAAACCCTAACTTGTAGACCCTAAGCCCTAATCCCTATGTCATAAACCCTAAACCCTATGAATTATATACCATAAACCATATACCTTAAAATATAACCCTAAATCTTAATCCCTAGGGACCCTAAACAATAAATTGAAAAATTTTCAAGTTCTAAACCAATCATTTGAGCCCCAATTATCTTCATTTAAACTAGTAATTTGGTTCTAAGGGAATAAATTAGCCCAAATCACACCATTCATTTCCCCAATTGACTAATTCACTCAATATGTGAGGACAATGGGGCTAATCAAACCCAAAACAATATTGTGTGCTCATAAATAGGTTCAAGCAACTCAAATTATCCTCAATTACCTTCATGATTGAATGTTATACCCTAAATTGTAAACCATAAGCCCTAAACTCTAAGCAGTTTAAACCTTAAACCCTCTACCTTATACCTAGATGTATACCTTAAACCCTAATCCATAAACCTTAAGCCCTAGAAACCCTAAACCATAAATCATAAACTAGATTAAAACTCTAAAAAAATGATTTATCTTCAATTAATGTCCTTTAAAGTAACTATTAGGTTCATAAGACTCATTTTGGCCTAAATCACATCACTCATAGCCCCAATTGACTAATTGACTCAATCTATAGTGACATGTGAGCCAATTTATCCTAAAATCACATTCTATAGTCACAAATAGGTTTAATTAGGGTAAATTGGTCCAAATTGCCTTTGTAATTAGACCATGTATGCAGCCTTAAACATAAACCTTATGCCCAAAAATACAATTTGATCATAAATAAGGTCAATCAGATCATGTTATCTTCAATTACCTTCATGATTGGACTATAAACCCTAAACCCTATCTTGCATATACCTAAAACTCTAATACCTAAATCTAAAATTATAAACCCTAAACCAAATTATTTCATTATGTAATAACTATCCATTAAATTAATAATTAGTTTCATATGGCTCAATTTGGCCTAAATCACATCGCTAATTACCCTAATTTACTAATTTACATAATTTATGGTGACCAGGGGGGCAATTGAGCCCAAAATCACATTTTAAAGTGAGAAATATGTTTAAGGAGATTAAATTATCCCCAATTACATTTGTGATTAGACCTGATTCACCCTAAAACATAAAACATATGCCAAGAAACACATTGTGGTCACAAATAGGTTTAATCAACTCAAATTGTTTTAAATTGCCTTCACAATTGGACCCTAAACCCTAAACCCTATGTCATAAATACCTTAAACCATAATCCCTAAAACATAAAACCTAAATTGCAAACTCTGAAAACCAAATTATTCAACCCTAATAAATATGTTTTAAAATAATAATTAGGTTCACAAGGCTCAATTTGACCCAAATCACATCATTGATTTCTCCAATTGACTAATTTTCTCAGTATATGGTGACCTGGGATATAATTGAGATGAAAATCATACTTTTAGTAACAAATCGGTTTAAGGAGATCAAATTTTCCTAAACTACCTATGTTATTAGACCTAAAGCATCATAATATATAAACCATATGCAAAGAAACACATTGCAGTCACAAATCTAGGTTAAATCAACTCAAATTGTCCTCAATTGCCTTCATGATTTGAATCTAACCCCTAAACCCTATATCATATTATCATCAATTTTGATTGTGTTAATTCCATGTATGAGGTAATTTTGCATACATGGTAATTCTTTGTAGTAGTATTACCATGTACGTAATTCTTTAGCTTGCCATTTCAAACACATGCCTTAAGTTTTGGGAATGTCTTGAATTCCTAAGCCTTAGGCATGGACTTGCAACACACATAGTTGAACATGTCGTTTCTACCAAAAATCAAAAATGCAACTTCACCCATGACATACACTATCCATTTCCAGCAAAATTTTCCTTGAAAATAGTACTGTAACATTAACTTATACACATAATTTTTTTGATATTTTTATTTATTTAATGTTGTTATGTAAATACTTATTGACTGAGTATGTTTTTTTAGTTCTTTATGCCATAATTATTCATGTTAATCTTTGTTTTTGTATCTTTTGATTCCTTGATCCAAACCAAAAAATGCATATTTTTGTAAACTAGACCTAATTATATGCACATTACCAAAAAAAAAATCTAAGTTTTTATATTTTTTGATGTAGTTAGGGGGGCACATGGTCCATATTTGAGAGTATATTGACTTGTGAGATTAACAAAAAAAATCATTTATTAATTTTTAAAAAAAAATGTTTTAAACTAGATGATCTTAACAAGCTTTCTACCAAGTGGTTTAAATAAAGAGCAAATGATGCTAAAAAATGGTGGGGCACACAGACACCTACCTAATATGATTTAAGAAAAAACCATTTCCATTTCATTGATTTTCTAATGTTTGACCTTGTTATACTTAACCATTTAAACAAAAAACTATTCATTTAGAAACAACACTTGAAACACTATAATTCATGTTCCTATAACATCTTCAAATTGTGATGTAGATATCTCAAATAATTCATATAAATCAATGTTTCATTTTGTTTAAGAATAAAATGTTCACTTTAGAACCCCTTTTGGCCCCCAAATTCCATACACGTACCCATGGAGAATATATTTTCATAACAATTCTAATACCATTCTCAAATGTTACATAAGTGTTCTTGTTGAGTCTTACTGAATATCAAAATATCATAAAATTAAACCACCAAAACATTACTAATATATTCTCATAATACTATGTTCATCACCTTCATAAATTTATTTACTGCATTAGATAACTTGAATGGCGTAACCATCCACTCATACAATCCATCTCTAGTTTTGAATGTTGTTTTCCATTCATCTCCTTCATGAATCTGAATATGATAGTATCTACTCCTAAAATCAATCTTTATAAGATATTTTGTTGAACTACAAGAACATTATTTATATCATCTAAATGAGGTATAGAAAATATGTACTTGATTACAATTTTATTGATTACTCTACAATCCCCACACATCCTCCACCCTTCTTCTTTATTTAGAGTTAACAACACTAGTGTTGCATATGGGCTCATACTCTCCATTACTAAAGCCTTTATCACCAATTCATTAACCTGTTTATTCAATTATGTAACTTTTTTCTGACTCATACTATAAGCCACTTGATTGGGTACATTTGATCCTATAATAAAATAAATATGATGCTAAATATATCCTTTTGGTGGTAAACCATATGGTAACTCATCATGTATAATGTATGTGTATATTATTCCAACATTGTACTACTACTTTCATTAGTATTTTCACCACTTTTGTGTCTTCTATCTTCACTACTAATGCATAACAATAATCCTTCATATTCGTGTCTTTGATATAAAAAAGTGTGGATAACTTGATTTTAATTTGCCTTTCTTCTTTAAGAGGTAACAAAACTATATTCATACCGCCTTTCCAAAAACTATATGTGTTCTTTGCTCTATGATGAACTATTTTTATATCAAACTATCATAGCCTTCCTAAAAATACATGACATTCATCAATGGTTATTACATCACACCATATTTCATCCTTATAAGGTTTTCCTATAAAAAACTTTATTAAGCACATTTTTTTTATTATAATTTCATTTACTTCATTAAATAATGAAATACAATAAAGATTATAATGCTTTTCACAATATAAACTTAGTTTCTTAATCTTGTCCTTAGAAACCATATTGTCACAACTACCATTATTTATAATTACTTTGCATATCTTACCTCATGAGGTACACTTTGTTAAAAAAAAAATTTGTTCGCATCCATGCACCACCATCTTTTTTAGTCTACATATATTATTTCATTAGAGTAGTCATTTTTCTTCAAATAGTGATATTTTAACCAATATCTTTTGTTGCAACTTTAGTATTTTACTCTTATGTCTTAGCATAAACTAGATTTACTCTTTGATGATCTTTCTACCTATTTTCCTAATCTTAGTAGTGCGGACACTAAAACACTCTATGTCGTCTACATCTATAAAAAACATAATATATACGGTGATTTGGAAACCATCCTCTACCACCACTATAGCTTTGTCCTCTATAAAACTCTCTTCATCTTTGTTGGTATTGAAATCCTTGTCTATTATCTTTTTATCTCTCTGCACCATGTGATGATTCTCCTCTATCAGTATTAAACCCACCTTGATTTGTATTAAATTTACCTTGTCCCTTTATTGGAGGGGATTGACCTCTTCTTGGCCCAATAGATATTTTTTTTTTTGAAATTCTTCTATTTTATTTTTATTCTACCTTCAAAGATAATTGATAAGCCCATTCCATATAAATTATTCTATGCATGCTCATTTTATGTTGAATAGAAAACTTCAAACCATTTACATACCTTGTATTCATCTATTTTTCTTTTTCATCATGTTCCACTCATATGGAAAGCTTGTAAAAATAATTTGTATACTTTTTTATATTGTGATCCTTTTGTCTTGAATTATACAATATTTTATATAATGTTTTTTCATAATCCATAGAAAGAAATTTCTCCCTTAGCTTTTTCATCCTTTTCCATGGGTTGATCTTCTTTTTACCTTATCTCAATCTCTCTTTCTATAGGTGATCCCACCAAATCATTGCATTACCTTTCAATTTCATACATGCAAAATTTACCTTCTCGTATTCTATCATAATTCCCCATTCAAAAAACTTCTAAATGTTATTCATCCAATTTATCAACTCCTCGATTTTTAAACTTCGTCTATAATTTGAAACATCAACTTTAATTCCTTTATTCCGTCCCTTGAAAGCTCTAACCATTCTCTCTTCCATTGATAGTGGTTATTCCTATTGTTCCTCTTACATAATTTCTCTCTCGTGATTTGTGGCATCCTCTACATTAGTTTTTGCTCTCCTTTGTCTTTGATTTGTAACAATTTTAGTTAATTATTTTACTTGCCTCTGTAGGAGTTGCATAGTTAGATTTATCTGAGCAATTCCTCTTTTCCCTCTCACCATCTCTTACACCTCCAAGATTTGAAATTGTTATGATACCAAATAATGAACCTGAATACTATAAAGACCCCAAAAAATAGACATAGCTTCTAAACTAATATGTATTGATTTATATTGAATAATTGAAATAATTAAAAACTGTGAATACATAACCCTGAATTCATAATTAGAGTTCACATACAAAATAAAAAAATAAAAAAATAAAAAATAAAAAATGACATGCTATTTTAAGTAACTACTATTTTTAGTAACTTTCACATGCAAATACGTGCAGCTCTAAAAATATGTAAAAAAAAATATTCTAGACACTGAAATTAACCTATCTGATGAATTTTCACTGAACTTCATATCTAATTACAAACAAATATAATTTAAAAAAAAACTAAAAAAAAAATATTAAAATACATTTTCAAACCCTATAATAATCATGTATGACCTCCCAAAAAAAAATATATATCCATAATTAGATATGACAGATTACAACTACATCAAACATTTCAAAACAATCGTTTTAACATAAATGAAAGTCCAAATAAAATTACAAATAAAAAATTATAATTTCCAAAAAATTAAACTCATTTTTCACATGATATCATGTGAGTAGTTACCTTAATCTAACTATATTTATATTCATACAACCTGGAAAAAAAATAAATAAATAAAAATTAAAATTAAAAAATAATAATAAAAAAATTAAAAAAATAAATATGTCCAGTAATTTATTCACCAAACTAAGCTTATATTTTAATTTAATTAACCGTTAAATGATTGAAAATAAATTGGGAAAAAAATTTAAATTTTTTAAAACGTGAAGGGGTGCATGCAATCTTAGAAGGGGCCACTATTGATCCAAATAATCTATACCAATTTCTTTTTTAAGAAAAACAGATTTTATTTTATTTTTATATGTATATAAAATAATAAAGCATGCAATAATATATGAAGCCTAATAAAAAGATATTTAAAGCTCTGACATCTGATTTAATAAATCGGGTTATTTTAAATTTGTTAATACGTTTCATTCTTCCATAAGTCTATACGGAATCTAATATTATTTGCATTTTGTTTTATATAATTTTTTTAATTAAAAAAATTATATTAATGTTAATTTATTATTTTAATTTTATATATAATTGTAAGAAATATAAAATTTAAACTAATTTACTAGAAAATAAAATGATATTAAAATATATAAATACTATTTTAATATTTCTAAAATTTATATTAGAAATTGTTATTAATTTTTACACATTATCACTAAATATAAATTTAAAACTATTATTTTATTTATTTTTTTTTTTAAATAAATTTTTTTATGAACATGTTAAATTATATCTATTGTTCTTTATAGAGCCATTACATCATACATTAATTATCTTTTTTATTTATTTTCTGGTTTTTAGTATTTAGATATAAAATTAAATTATAAATTACAATAAATATCTGAAATACTTTATTTAAATTATGTCAATAAATATCAAGGTTTTTATTTTAAATTTTTTATTAATATTTTGAAAAAAAACTCTAAATTTTATAATATAGTTAAAATTATTAAAATATTTAAAAAATAATAATTTTATTTCATTTTTATAAATAATTACTATTTTATATTTTTATAAAATCATTTAAAGTATAATAGAGAATAAAGAGAAAAATAAAAATGATATTTCCATACACACAAAATTAAAAGATATAAATAATATAATAACTAATAACCCAAAAAAAATAAAAATTACAATAATATATATTTTTATAAATATTATAAACTAATTTAACCTTAAAAATTAAAAATAATTATTATCATCATTATCACTATCCACTCAATTGTTTACGTTGAATATTTCAATTATATTGTGCATAACACATTAATTATGTTTATCGTCAAACTTTTTTAACAGAGACACAAACACTTTAGCATCTTCATGCTCTAGGATGTGATAGAATGTGAAGCATAAAGACAAATCTTTCAAAGATATGCAAAATACAATTTAGCAGAGAAGTGTTATCATATTAATAAGTGTTCCAATAATGGTATGAGAAGGAAGTGGTTGGGAACTTGTAATGATATGATAATGTTATAAAATGAAAAATGTGATGGGTTTAAAAATAGAAAAAAAATTATATAAATTCAAATAAAAGATAAAATAAGAAAATTAAAAAGAGTAAATTTAACTAGCAAATAAAATATAAACTTTTTAAATTTGATATTTTAAAGATCATTTGTTTTTTCATTGTTTTTCCTTGCAACTTCATTTATTATGTTTAATGTAAAATTAATTTTCAATTGGTTAAAAAATATTACCAAATCATATATATATATAGATTTTACCACATCATATTTATAATAATGAAATTATAAAAATAATTAATTTAGAGATAATATATATAGAATTTACCACATCTATTTATAAATAATCTTAACAATTAAATCACATCATATTTAGAAACAATCATAATAATAAAATTTTAAAAATAAATTATCATAAAAAATATTACCATATCATAATTAAATATCATGCATATTTTAAATAAATTTATCTAAAATACATCGATAAATATCATTGTTGAAACACCTAAGATATGTATGCTGGTTAGACTAATAGGAGTTCTTACAATGGCTTAAAAATGATATTTATTAGTATATTTGATGTAGGAAAAATAGGTCAATAACTTTTGTTCAGTAGCTCCGTTTGATCTCCTTCACACACCAAAATGACTCTCATAAAAAGTTTGATGCTTTTCTAAGCTAGCCTATCCACTTTGAATTAATTTTGATATTTTTCAAAGTCCATAAGTGATAATCTAAAAGTTAAAAATTAATGTTTAATGATTATTTTTAAAAAATTTCTATTTTTAGAAATTGTATATGTTTAGGACCAGACATCAACTTCAATTGAATTTCATTTGATAAGTTAATTTTAGTATTTAGGATTTTTTTTAAAAAAATTTAGAGGTACGTGTGCTTGCATGTGAAACATAAAATAAATAATAGCTACTAAAAATAGATTTTTTTTCCAGATTTTAGTTTTTTCAAAATTTTGCATGTCAACTCTAAGTATTGAGTTGAAGCTTATTTAAGCATGGTTTATGTTTTTGATTATTTCAAGTTATTCAATATGATCAATACAAGTTATTATTTTTATATACAGATGATAAGGGAGAGTATGAGTCCATGTGCAAGCAGAACATTGGTAACTCCAAAGAAAGATGGAGGATGAAGAATGTGTGTGGATAGTAGATTAATTAATAAAACTAAAATCAAATATAGCTTTCTAATACATTTTCTAGATTATTTAATGGATGTGTTTGCAAGACCAAAATATTTTACTAAGATTGATCTAAGGAGTGTTTATTATTAGATTCAAATTCATGAATGGAATGAGTGAAAGACTACATTCAAGACTAGAGATAGATTATATGAGTGGATGGTGATCCCGTTTAGATTATCTAATGCAACTTAAATATTTATGAGGGTGATGAGTACATTGCTATGAGAATATGTTGGTAAGTTTATGGTTATTTATTTTGATGATATTTTGATATCCAATAAGACTAAAGAAGAACACTTAAAAAATTTTAGAATTGTAATAGATTTGTTAATAAAAGAGAATTTGTATGTAGATTTGAAGAAGTGTAAGTTTATGCAGAACACATTGGTATTTTTGATATTTGTACTTCTAGAAAAATGTGTGATAAAGGACAAATAAAATTTAAAGTCAATTGTTTAATGGCCTATTCCAAAAAGTATTACAAAGGTAATAAGTTTCCATGGTTAAGTAACTTTCTATACAAAATTTATTTAAAATATCAGTAGTATTGTGACACAGATAACAGATTGCAAGAGAGGGAAATAAATTGAATGGACTAAAGTAGCCACAAAAAGCTTTGAATTCTTGAAGTAGAATATTACATAAAAATAAATTTTAGCATTATTAGATTTTAGTAAAGTGTATGAGGTTGATTGTGATACTTCATTTGTAGGAATTGGTGTTGTGTTCAGTCAATATAGAAATCCAATAGCATAGTTTAATGAGAAATTAAATGAGATAAAAATAAAGTATTCTACTTATGATGTTGATCTTTATGCAATTGTAAAAGAATCAATACATTAAAGGCATTATCTGGAGCCTAAGAAGTTTATTCTATTTATAGATCAAGAGGATTTGAAGTATGTGAATACATAAAAGAAGTTGAATAGTAGGTATGCAAAGTGGGTTTTTTTCCTCTAAGTAGTATACTTTTTTGTTGAAACATAAATCAATAAAATAGAATTAGGTAATTGATGCATTGAGTAGGAGAGTAGCATTATAAACTACTATGGTGAGTGAAGTAGCTGGATTTGAAGCTATAAAAGAATTATATGATTTTGATCCATGTTTTGGTAAGATAGTTGAATAGTGAAAGAATCCATTGACATGTGAAAAAAATACTATTCATTATGAGTATATTATGATAGAAGGTCATCTCTTCAAGGGGAAACAATTATGCATTCTAGTTAGGTCTCTATGAGATAATAGAATAAGATAATTACATAGTAGCAGTTTGGTTTGATATCTTGGTAAGATGAAGACAATAGTTTTGGTAGAGGAAAAATAGTTTTGATCAAAGATGAAGAGAGATGTGATAGGGTATGTTTCAAGGTGAAATATATGTTAGGTGGTTAAAGAACATGCACAAAATACTAGATTATACATGCCATTACCGATTCCAGGAGGATAATAGAAAGATTTGAGTATGAATTTTGTGTTGGGATTCCCAAACACATAGAGAGGTAATGATTCAATTGTTGTTGTTGTAAACATTTTTTTTAAAATGGTTCTTTTCATTACATTTAAGAAAAATAATGATGTAACTAGAGTTGAAAAATTATTTTTTAAAGATATTATGAGATTACATGGTGTTTTAAAAATTATTACTTCAGATAGGGACACAAAATTTTTACATTATTTTTGGAGGACTTTGTGGAAGAAGATGGGTACTAAGACATAATTTAGTAGTGTATATCACCCTAAAATAGATAGACAGATAAAATTTATGAATTAAATCTTGGTAAATTGGTTGAGATGCATAGTGGGAGAGAAGCTCAAGCAATGGGACTTGGCTTTACTAGAAGCTAAGTCTACATATAATGGTTCAGTGAGTAGATCAATAAAAAAATCACCATTTCAAATTGGTTGTGAGAGAAATCTTATGGGTATTTTAGATTTGGTATAATTACTGATTGTAAATTGAATTGGTGTTAATGTAGAAGCATTTGTAGATTCTATACAACAATTACAAGGACTAAGTAAAAAGTTGTAGGAAAGCAATAAGAAATGAAAAACTTCAATAGATGTCAAAAAGAGATCCATGGTATTTGAAAGAGAGTTAGTAATGGTTTACATGAGTAAAAAAAATTTCTAAAAGGCATGTATAACAAGTTAAAGTACAAGAAAATTTGACAATGCAGAATTGTGAATAAAATCAATGACAATGCTTATAAGGTAAGTTTACCATATAATTGTGATATCTATCTAGTATTTATTATTTCAAATTTACATGAATTATATGGATAAGATGTTAAAGGTGACTAAGATGAAGAATTAAATTGGGAGCAACAAGTTTGAGAGAACAAGAAAGAAAAAATAGTTCAAGGTTTGGATATGAAGATAATGAGCACAAGGCAAGGGAATTATAACAAGTATTTGGTACAGCGGAAAGAATTGCAGCAAGAAGATAACACTTGGATTATAGAATGGAAGATAAAGAAAATTAATAAATAAAAATGGCATAAGTATAATTAGGTCGACTCGTAGGAGCTAATTTATTTTTAACTAGATGAGATTGATGTAGAAAAAATAGGCCAATCTTTCAAAGTCCATAATTTTTCACCCGTAACTTTGTTTGAGCTATTCCACATGTCAAAATGATTGTATCAAAATTTTTAATGTTATATTAAGCTATTTTATCTACTTAGAGTTGATATTTTTTAGAGGCTATATGTGATCATATAAGGGTCTGATATTAACATTTAATAATTTTTTGGAGAATTTTGTAATTTTCAAAATTGTATATTTTTATGATCAAATGTCAAATTTAGATGAATTTAATTTAATATGATAATTTTACCTTTTAATATATTTCAATAGATTTTTAGAGTTGCATGTGCTTGCATTCAAAACTTATTATAAATAGCAACTACTAAAAACAGATAGTTTTTTTAGATTTTTTTTTTTTTAAATTTTTAAATGTCAACTCTAAATTCTAATTTGAATCTTATTTAAATATGGTTTGGGTTTGTAATTACTTCAAGTCATTCAATATGAATCAATACAAGTTATTATTTTCAATGTTTTAGCTATTGATAATTTATTATCTTGATAGTTTTTGGGTTCGTTAGTATTTTACATAGATTTATCTAAGACATGTATGTTAGTTATATCTAAAGTCACATCATATTTAGACAGATAGGTGTTCCTACAATAAAATTTGAGGGAAGAGCTAGGAGTTGTAATGGCATGAAAATGCTAGAATTTAATTATTTAAAATCAATAACATAGAATAAAAAATAAAACAATTTAATTATTTTAAAACTGATATGATTAAATTCGAAAATAAAACAACCAACATGATGGTTTAAAAAATAAAAAAAATATATAAATACAAATAAATTCAAAATAAAATAAAATAAAAAATGTAGAGTAGAGAAAAGAAAATAAAAAATAAAGAAGAATACAACAAAAAATTAGGATAAATTAAATTTTCATTCCATATTGTGTACATAAAATACAACTTTTTTTACATTTAATGTTTTAAAGATTACTTCTTCTCTAATTGTAGTTTACAACTTCCCTCATTGATTTTACTGTGAAATTGATTCCCACATAAAAATTGCATTATACTATAGCATCATAATTGATTGATTAATAATAATATTAAAACATTATATTTATTAATTATTATAACAATAAAATTGTAAAAATAAATTATTAAAAAAATGTGATAACATCATAATAAATCAATAGATTATATATAATAATCATAATTAATTTATGGGGAAAATTTAAAATTTAGTGTCTTATATTTATAAATAATTAGATAATCACAATTAATTTATAAGTAATATATAGATTCTATGACATTATATATATATATATATATATATATATATATATATATATATATATATATATATATATATATATATATAACATTATCTTTATAAATTGTAAAAAAAAATCATAATAATAAATAAACAGATAATAAATAGATAATTATTATTAATTTATAATAAATATATAGGTTTTACCACATTATAATTATAAAGAACCATAACAATAAAATTGTAAAAATAATAAATAAATAATATACAAATAATCATAAATAATTTATAGATAATTTATAATTTTTACCATATTTTATTTATAAATAATTATAACAATGAAATTTTAGAAATAAATTATCATAAAAAATATTACCACATCATAATCATAATTAATTTATAAGTAATATATATCATAATTTTAAACAATTTTAGTGTTTAGAATATTTTGATGTGTGCCTCACTAAAAATAATAGCTGTTAAAAATAGAAGTTTTATTTTAGGTGTTGTTTTTTTTAGAATTTTTGCATGTCAAATCTAAATCTAAGTTGAGGTTTATTTAAGTATGGTTTGGGTTTTTAATTATTTCAAGAAATCAATAAGAATTAATTTTTGAGTATTGTTTCAAAATCTTATCCTATGGGTAATTTTATTGTTCTTGTTAATTTTTGGGTTCATTACTACCCTCTCTAATTCTAGATAGCATACTAAATATGTCCATATTCAATTCATATAATCAAAACCCTTTTTTAGAGCATCAAAAATCAATAAATGAGTGTTAATTAAATTCATTGCTTTGAAATCTACCAAATCAAATAAAAAATTATCATCACAAATGTCATAAATATGATCACACGTGTTGCAATAACTTAGCTTAATAGATAGACAAGATTTTTAATGATTTGGTAACTAATAAAAATAACCAATAAATAGTTCTTGTCATTGATAATCATATTTATGCTCCACTCAAGGCATAAAACATTGATATTACCAATCAATTTCACTTTTCTCTTTATTTACCTTTACCACTGCCATATTTTGGCTATGATTCATTCATGTTTATCATCTACCAAATCAAATAAAAAATTATCATTGCAAATGTCATAAATATCATCACACATGTTACAATAACTTAGCTTAATAGATAGACAAGATTTTTAATCCTTTGTTAAATAATAAAATTAACCAATAAATAGTTCTTGTCATTGATAATCATATTTATGCTCCACTCATGGCATAGGGCATTGATATTACTAATCGATTTCACTTTTCTCTTTCTTTGACTTTACCACTACCATATTTTGGCTATGATTCATTCATGTTTATCATCTACCAAATCAAATAAATAATTATCATCGCAAATGTCATAAATATCATCACACATGTTACAATAACTTAGCTTAATAGATAGACAAGATTTTTAATGCTTTGGTAAATAATAAAATTACCCAATAAATAGTTATTGTCATTGATAATCATATTTATGCTCCACTCATGGCATAGGGCATTGATATTACCACTTGATTTCACTTTTTTCTTTCTTTGCCTTTACCACTGCCATATTTTGGCTATGATTCATTCATGTTTATCTATTGCCTTCTTCACATTTTGTTTTACATAATGTGATATCAAACCCTTGGTTCTTATCATCTAGTTCTACTCAAATTTTAGTGGACACGATTGTTTAAGAAGCTTTGGATCATCCTTTATTTCCATGTTCTTACTAAAACCCATAAATGGCTTTCATTCATAGAGTCTCACCCCATCGTCTATATAAAATATCTTGGATTCCTTTCAAGAAACTTTTTGAAGCTCTCTTTTCTATCATGAATGAATAATTTATCTATACAACTAGCATGATCAAAGTTAGTTTTATTACTACTTATGTGTTTTCTACCAACATAATGTTCATTCTCTCTAACAAGAAGGAAAAATCCTTTGTCAAATTATTAGCTATTCCAATATTTTAGGTCAATTTAGATGAAGCTATAACATCCCTAGATGATGATCAAGGAGATAATCTACCATTTAATGGTACTGACAAGTTTAGATTTATGCTGATGGTCATGTTTAGGGACCTTGAGTATATTCAGTCCCTAGTTTCTAATATGAAATAAGATAGGTTGTCAGGTTATTTGTTTCCCCCACCACTAGATATAATGTTTTAACATTTTTGTTTGTTATGGAATGCATTCATGATATTTTCCACTCAAACCAAAAAATTGAATCACTTATATTATTGGTTAGGATTGTGTTCTATGGCATATATTCTTTTTCACCATGGCTGATTAGATAAGCTTTGACAATAAATATGATTGCTTTGGGCAAACATTTAGTTGTAGATGAATGCAAGTCAAAGAAATTGGACATTTTATCTTCCTCCAAGGATACTTGTTCCAATGTGGTGATTACTGATTTAGCTTGAGGAAAGCATTCTTTTCTAGTTGATGATTGTTCTAGGCCTATCTTTGCTTTCAAATTTATTAAAATTATACCAACTAACTAGATTTGTGAATTTACATTTTATTGGTTTTTTTCCTAGTATATTCATTTTTTTGAAACAATCACATGAAGACTCAAATTTTATGACGTGTTCCATATGTGTGCATCATTTTATTATTATTATATTTATAATGGTTAGAATTTTTTGATTTATCATCATCATATTATTTGAATGGATAGAGGTATCTATATAACTAATTTATGTGAGAAATTATTATTTTCGTTTATTTTATTAGGAATAGTTCCCATAACCTGTTACTTATTATAATTAATTTAAATAGCTGGGGGAAGGTCAAAATGTTGTTAAGTATTGTATATACTTAAACATTTGTGATTACAACCCTCACAAAATAATATAGATGATAATAAAATTTTCCACATAATATCTATCTTGAAAATGAAACAATGTCACAGCTTATGTTGTCACATTTGACCATTAATCTCTTTCTATGATGATATTATAATTAAAACCATTTCACATCTGCACACTTTCATGACTAGATGCATGTACTAAATCCACTTTATGACTCTTATTTATGAAAGTAGCATAGATATATTAAATACATTTATCTAAAATACTTTGAGAGATATTAACCTTGAAGTTGTAGGTTAGATAGGTGCCTCAAGATTGATATCTCTTGATGTATTTTATATAGATGGATTTATGATATTTTTTATAGTATCACCTAAAGGTGTGCCATGCACATTTAACAATAAACATCAATTAATGCATCATTTCATGTTCATCCAAATTAGAAATATATATCACATTCAATGATAATTCATGAAAATAATTTAATATACATCAAAATGTGAAAATAAGTATAATATATGTGATTTTAAATATGTAGCATTTTTATAGCTCTAAGGACATGAGTCTCTCTTCTTCATATTTCCATTAAGAATGTTTTTTTTCCTATTTTAAGCTTCTCATATCTGTCATATGAAAATGGAGACTAAATTATGAGTCCTTCAAGATATTTTACACATGAGATGGCCACAAATGTTAGCCATGGTATTTTTATATGACCTATATTAATTATTGATTTAGAAAGAGTCAATCCTTGTGATTTGTGTATGGATAATCCCTAAGCCACTCTTGAAGGTAGTTGTCATGTTCATCCAATTTGTATTGGTGTAATTGGAATTATATGTGGATTTGCATTTGTAAATGGCATTCCAGAATAACTATCAAATTTCACCATAACATATGTAGGTGGATCTAGTGGCGAACTTATATATTTATATAATATACCACAAATATATCCTAGAGATCCATTTACAAGTCTTGCTTCAATACATAGGTTAGAGTTTAACACCACCCTTGCATCCTTAGCTATTAAAAATTCCACATACAATTCATCATTCTGACCTCATTATGGATGGTACTACTTGTTCTAATTGCAATATTTCATGCAATCGGTCCTTTTAATGATGTAAATTTCATTCTATTATGCTTTTTCACATTATCATTTATTACAAAGAAATGAATAGCTTTTTAAAAATCTTCCTTTATGGTAAGGTGTAATAAACAATTTGTTCTTGACATCAATAGTTTCCAATAATTAATAGTTTGATGTGCATCTCTAAGATTTTTGAGTATTTGTCGAAACATTTTCTAGTTGTCACTTTCTCCTGCTTGTCTAAATAATTTATCTAGAAAAACAACTATTTTAAATTATTCCCATAATATTTTTTTTATGTCTCTTACTATTGTATGGTGCTTTATCACTCACATAAGATAGCTGGCCTAAATCTTCTAATAAAATGATTGATCTACCTCTAAAATTGATGTTTGCATTTTTTGGAAATGCTTGACAAAGTCATGAATCTATGTTCTACAACATTTTTTCCCCAATGAAACTTGTTTTATCAATTAATATGTATTTTATATTATAATTTTCTTCTTGAAAACTTGTGAGTCTTGTTCCTTCTAATTCAATAAAGTTTTCAATTGGGATTCATAGTGTTTAGCGGATTGTGGAATCACCAATATTAAAAACTATAAATCTACTTGGTGTAAATAATAGAAGTGGAAAACACCACATAGTTGATTATTCATTTTAAAAAGCTTCATGAATGGCACCAAATATATGTGATTTTCATGTTCCTGTTATTCCTTAAATCATCATGCATGGCAATGCAACATTATGAGTCTAAATAAAATGTCTCATGATTATATCAAGTTTCTTTTTTTGTTTGTCACCTAATTTTCCATATGAAATATTAATTTTTATACCATCCATTATGATTAACCCATTATTTTTCATTGTGCTTATGAAATTTATAATATAAGTTGTGTATTCTTCTACTTTATATTCTTGATTCCATGGTGTTTGTGTATCAATATCTCTTCTGACCAATATATCTAATTTTGATACTTCCATAATTTTACTAGGATTTAAAATTGATATGATTTCCCACTCATGTTCCATTGTATTTTGATGAATGGATTGAACATCATCACATATAGCATCACTTTGATTTTCATGGTTATCTAAAATAGTCATCTACTCCAAATTCAAAGGATTATAATTAAATGACTCCCAGTATGATGCTATTTTATCATCATCAAGTCTAATATCTCTTTCTATATTATGAAATGCCTTGTAAAGCAATAACTCTGACCAACAGAAATCAGCCCATTTTTATGATTCCTGCATTGGCACTATACTAAACCTTGGGAACACTCTCAAAATAGATGTCACACTCCTTTTCTCTCATTTATTATCTCATCTTTGCTTCAAAATATATGACCATGATATAATTATCTCTATAAGTGAAATACTTTCCATTTCATAAGGTCATTTCAAGTATCCATCAGAGAAAGATTTTAAGGGTTTATCATTTTTTGGTTTTATCATATGTGTCATCACTTTAAACACTTCATGTGAAACATTCAAAGTGACAAATAATCTACTACTCTCTACCAATGAAATCTCTAACAACATATGACATGTCTCCTATGCCCTAATGTATCTTTTCATAAGGATTTATGCTAGGAGTCTTCTATATGCTCTAGCTACTAATTCATCAAGGTTTTCAATGTTTGCAAGTCTCAGTAAAATTTGATGATAAGTTTCAAAACTCTTCTCATTTTTTACCACATATTTGAAAATGTAATTGATTACATCATATTTTGAAAGCACAGGTTGCCAATCTATATTTGATCTCCATAATTATTGTATGTTTTGGTTATGTTTCTTTACATGATCATCATTTCTTGTAGGCTCATATTTTTTATCTCCTATTTTTGGGTCTTCAAATAATTTTGATCCATTCATAATCAATAGCCATGTTGCATTATACCTATAAAAAAACATTTTTTTTATAATCACATTATGATATATTTATACATAGAAAAAAATGAATGCATTAATATATTACCTACAAACCATATTTTCTCTTTTCTTATGTAGGTAGGCACCCTCTCTACACATTGTATTATGGTCTGCACAATTGAGCATCTCTTCATAGTCATGTTCAAGATCCACTTGTGCCAGTTGATGTGTATTTCAAAGACATGGATGTGACAAAAAAATTTAATACCTATATTGCATCATATATAAAATTTTATCTATTAGTATGAGAGGACATAATTATTATGTAAAAATTATATATGATAAATATTCATAGCATACATGTATATTTCATTGATGTGGATATCTACATGGATTCTAGGTATGGACAATAGAATAAAATTATTTTTGAGAATTTTGTAGATCATGATTATTTGTCCAATCAATGTTCTCCACGTTTTGTGTTCCCTCCAACCATATGAACCCATGTGGATCTGGTGAACCTCTATATTGCCATTCATATCTAAACCAATGATATTTCACTTTCATTCATTTTTTTAGTATCTTCTTTCAAAAATTTGTATGTCAGAAGTGCATGTAATATACCACTATATGAGAATAGTCAATAATATTTTATCGATGCCATTTTGATGATTCTTGAAGATTAGTTGGTGGTGTTCCTAGCATTATCACATAAATATATGGAAAATACATATTAGCGGCACTCAAAGTGAAGAAAATTATTGATGTTCCAATTTGATGTAACACATCACTTAATTAAGCATGTATTTTTTCACAACAAGACTTTTTACCCCTCAATGTGGTACTAAAGCACATCAAACACTAATATATATGAGAGTGTGGCATGCTATCCATATCCTCACATAATTCATTAATGGTGATTGACATGTCTTGAAAAATATTTATCACAAACACTGTAGATAAATTTTTTACACAATGTCTCATAATTAGATTCATCATGTAATATATGAATCATAGGTGTTGTCCAAAATAGTGATCACTATATCGAATCAAATGTTTAATAAATTGATGTAGATGTACTTATTTCAGTCTTGGTTCTAACCAATCACATCTTCCATCTAGAAACAATGTGAAGAAGGCCATATCAATTAACCCTTTTGTGAAATATTCATTTATAGGAGATGCATCAATTTCTAGGTAATCCATCAAATCTTTAGGTTCTACATTAGGATTATTCACCCATGCATGGATCAATTCCACCACTCTCAAGGCATTTTGGGGTTTAGAGGACATTGAATTCATGTGATTGATGATATTTTCCTCATCCATTTCTATCATCAGACCCTAAAATACATATTCATTCACATCTAAATCAAACTCCATTTGTACAAAATTTAATTTGTTAAAGATATTTTTCTCATAATTGGGTGGAACTTTGATAAGCGCATTTTCTTCAATCTGAACATTTATATATAACTTATCATGTTTTATTTTATATTTTAGTGCCATATATATTCTCTCTCTATTAACTATAAAATTGTGATTTATCCCACATTGATTTGTTCTTTGAACAAGAATGATCGACAAATCTATTATTTGATGTGGTAAAACCTTAGCAATTTGTTTCACTTCTTATGGAAAATTGATTGTATGTCCTTTATATTAATATCTACCTCTAGATACATCTGTGACTTGAAGGATTAGATTGAATCATACTATTAACATCTCTTCTACTTGGGTTAAGCATGGAAGTTCGAGTGGCTATGGACTTGATCCATATAGTTTGATGCTAAAAGTTGATGATCATTTTTCTCTTATCGACATCTATGGAAAATTATACCTTAAAGTGATTGATATATGTTTATTCCAGGGTAACTTTCTTGAAAAATATAACACATAAATGACAAAGCTAATTTTTCTAGATGATGGCAAAATATCATTTGTAATGTCTTTAAATCTACCTCTATATTTCCACTATTATAATGTGTATTTTACAAACTATTTTCAACACTATCATCCATTTCATTTCTTTCTCTATTATTTGAGATTTATAAAACATGTTCTATGGTCATTGAATTCACTTCTTCAGAGTTAGAGTCAACATTAGCATTCATTTGATGATGTCTTCAGACTGCTTCATGATTACATTCTTGTAATTGATTTCTTTATTCATCTGTGAATTGATTTAAATGCATTTATCTTTGCATTATTCTTCTTAATTTATGTTTATCATCATGACATATTTGTGCATGATATGTGATCATTTCTTACGCATGTTCTCTTATTTCTACTTCCAATTTTTTAATTGGTATTTCTGCCCTATGTTTTGCATATCTTTCTCTTTTATTTTCATTATATTGTTGTCTGTATTCTTTTTTTTTTTTCATGTAGTTGTCGTTGATATTGTTGTAAACATTCTCTTCGGTAATCTATTCGCTGCTCTTTATTTCATAATTTAATCGTAAACATGCCATACCTATTAAATATAAACATAAAATATTCAATCTATTTTTTCAAAAAATTAAATTACAATTAACTTTTTTTAATAAACACAAAAAATTAATAATAATATACTATTAATATAAATTAACAAAATACCTTTGATAATAAATATCATATAAATAAAAATATTTATAATACCATTTTATATTTTAACTCTTCTTTAAACTAAATGTAACTTCATATGTATATTTTATAAAATATTAACGTCCAAACTAATTTAAACAAAATTATCTATAATACTATTTTCCCGATTAACATTTAAACTAATTTAAATAAAATACTATTCGCTTCATTATTATAAACTATCAAAATAGGCGTATGACTCATATAATATAGTGCGCGATATAATTGACTATAATTAGTTCTTCTAAGAGAGACTGACTTAACTATAACGATATTTTTATAAGTGTAACTGTGTATTAGTTTTCTTCCTATATATTAATGACCCGAGAAAAATAATTCCATCTGAAAGTAAAATTCAATACACGGATAAACAAAATATATTTATGTAGAAGAATAACAATAACGAGTTTGTACGTGCAGGTGTCTTGTCTGTGTAGCTGTAAATTTATCACTCTTATCTTTGTTCTCTATGTGAGACAGTGGTTTTCTGAGGTTAAATTTTATGTTAGTTTAAATGGATTTGGCATCTTTTTCCTGCCATCGACCAAAAAGGGAAATCGATTTTTGAGGTTCAATCTTGGTGAAGAGACTCAGAAGGGGCACATTACAGGTATTTAAAAGTTTTACAGAAAAATTATAAATAAGATATTATTATAACGCAGCAGGAGAATTAGGTTACAAAAAATTTAATGTATTGACTTCATTTTTAGTTTTAGGTTTTTGATGATTATTTAATATATTTAAAGAATGTTTCAGCAGAACATAATAGAATATAAGATATTTCTGAAAACATATTTCTTCTTCTTAATGAAGTTAAAAAAACAGTTTGGATGGAGTGATGGGATTGTAAACATCCAAATGCAAAATTAGGGATGAAAAAATACTTGAATAAAGTGAAAGAAAAATCTGGATGCAATACAATATGTTTATATTTTTTCTAGAAATATTTTCTCTTATATGTATAAACATCATGTCCCTTTATTACATTTTTTATAAACTTACACCTTTCAATATAATAATTTCTTAATTTTACATCATTCAATATAATTTAAAATGGTACTACTAAATTTTATTAACATATTATCTACAACTTGTATGAAAAGGCCAGGTGAATAATTGCTCCAATCTCACTATAATTATTAAATATTCATACAACCTGCAATAGAATATGTCCAATAATTTATTCACCAAACCAAAGCTTTTATTAATTTTTACTCTTGAAAAGATTTGGTTGCATGACACTGCCCTAAAAATTGGAAAATAAATTTTAAATAATCTTTACGTTTTTTAACCCTGAAGGGGTGCATTTAATGTTGTAAGCGGCCACTATCGATCCTTTTTATAAAAACAGATATATATTTTTATAAAAAAATAAAAATAAAACAAATATTAAATATATAGCATCTTGATGCGAAAGCATGCAATAAAATATAAAGCAATAAAACAAAAGCTTTCTAAAGATCCTACATATTGATTTATTAAGTCGGGTTATTTTAAATTTGTTAATCCGTTTCATTCTTCCATAGATTTATATGGAATCAAATTTAAAATGTAATTTTTTTGTCTTGTAGAATGTCGTCTCCACCCGCACAAAATAGAAATCTACATATAGATTTTTTTCCGTCATGTGAATTCGCCAGGCATCTTTTGACTTTTTGTTTTGACGTTTTGAAGTCAATTCCTATTGGCGTTATAGTTTTTATATTTATTTTTAATAATTATGAAGTTATTTAAAATATAAAATTTTGGAGGATTTAATATCTCAAACATTTTTATGAATTAATAATATTATATTATTATCAATTAATTTATTATGAAATAAATTAATATTAAAATATATGAATATCATTTTAATAGTTCCATAGTGTATATGAAAAGTTATTATCAAGTCTTTTATATCAAATTAAGTTGAAAATTACTAATTTTGTTTTATTTATCATATTATATGTATTGAGTTTTATGTTTTTTTTAAAGATATTAGTCATTTTTTTTATTTTTATTTATTTTTATATATTTTTAGTATATGAATATAAAGAAATATTATAAAATAGTACACATATATTATATATATTTCTTCCAACTTCATATTAATTAGTGATAATGACATATATTTAACTACACTAATTATTGGATTGGGAAAAATCTTTTCAAAAAAAAAAAAACTCCAAACTCAATTAAGTAACCAATATATTATGAATTTTTAATTGAATTTTTGAAGTTAAAAAAAAAAAAAAAAAACTTCCATCATACTCAACCCCATTATTACTATTATAAAAAAATTACTTTTAAACTTGTTTCATCTATCTATATACATATAAATAATTATTATAATTGTTAATATATATGATACATAACAAAATGAAAAATAACAATAATAATTTTACTTATAAAAAAAATAATAATATAAATAATACTAAAAGTAATAATAATTATAACAAAAATATAATAATTTTAAAAATATTAAATTTTATTACAATTAATATATTTTTATAAAAATTATAAATTAATTTTATAAAAAAAATATTAAAAATAATTTTTATCATCATTATCATTTCGCACTATATTATTCCCTTCTAATGTTTCGATTTAATTATGCAATTATGCATAATATTTTAAAAGTGTTTATCGTTTTGAAAAAAAAAGACACACACATCTTGATGCTCTAGCATACAATAGAATATGAAGCATAAGAGAAATCTTTCTAAAAGCTCCGACACATCTAACTTATTAAAGACCATCTTCCATGCTTCTATACTTTTCTCGTGTTCATTTTAAGGAGTGTCAATTTTATTGCATGAGGCCATAAAATATCATTTATAAAAAAACATAACTTACACGTGGAGATGCTACTTTATTTCTCAAAACTCACTCCATATGTTTTATTCTTCCATAAGTCTTCTTCACATTTCAAATGCTATTTTGTTTTCAATAATGTTGTTTATTTTTTTATATAACGCACTTTTGTTTTCATTAATGTTGTTTATTTTTGTTATATAATGTCATCTTTTTAAGCCATATAAAATATAATATAAGGGACAAGTGTTAAGAATTTTTTAAGTTTAGGGATTTAAATGTTAGAGGTATAAAAATTAATTTATTTGAAAGTTTAATATATTTTTTTAATTTATGTATTTTTTGATTTAATATATTAAAATAAAAAAGTTATAATTTAAATTAATTTGAAATATAAATTTTGAAATGTATTTAAAAATATTATTTAATATTTCTTTTAATTAAAAATAAAAGAGAGGTTTTTTGAAACTAGAAACATTAGATCTTAGAATAAAAACAAATAGACAAGTTTTAATACATCTATATACCATTTTTAGTTTGAAAATATAACAAAGCAAGTTTAAGGACTAAACCAATCCAAAAAAACCAAAAAATAACTAACCCAATGATTATAAGGAAAATACACTCAAACCTAAAAATAAAACTAACATAAAAAACAAGAAAGAAACAAATAATAGTGGTCAACAAGTCATATCAACCAATAAACTACTATAACAAACTATTTTTATGAGAGTCTCTCTTTTTCAATTTTCTATTTGAGATATATAAACAAAGAATCCAGTTCCTTTTTACCTCTTTGTTTCTTCCTTTTTACTAACTTCCACTCGTTTCCCTCCTCTATATTTGGCAATATGAGGATAGATAACTCCAAAACAACTTTTGGAATTTGAGTCAAATGAAAATCTATTAATATTTCTCCTAAAAATATATAAGTAAATATAATGTAATTATGATATATATTAATGTACTAATTATTAAAATTATAATATATAATGATATGATGTAATTATGATATATAATAATAAAATAGTTATTAAAATGATAACATATAATTAATGATATGATTAAATATTGTAAAGTAAAAGTTGGACAACTAATATATATTATTGTGACAATCATTATAAAAGAAAAAAACTTTAATTAGTCTGTCTTAATTTAAAAAACAATTTCAACTCTCAAAAAAAAATTGATCTATTGCCTCCCCTTTGATCCAAAAGTTCTCCATCATGTAAACTAGCCAAGGCAACTATTGATTTTTGTTTTGTCTTTATATGTAATTCTTTGATGTTTATAATTTATTTTATTTTATTTAAGTCTCTTAATATTAAAATATTTTTAGGAAGATATTATCTTTATTTGTATTTCTTATCATTTCTAAATTTTATGATAGAGAAATAATTGATCAATCAATTATATATGTTAGAATTTGATATTATTATATTTTTCTATATAATTCATGAAAAATAAATATTAATTAATTTTTTTGAAAAAATTTATTATTCTTTTCATACTGGTTGATATATTTTTTGGTTTATGTAGGACAAGTTCCATATTATTTTAAATCAGCATTTTTGGGGGGCAAATAAAATGTGATAGGTGGATTTTTTATGAATTAAATATTTTCCTAAAGTCAAATATTTTGGTTATTTTCAATTAAAAAATATGGCATGCACAAGCATGCATTGGTGTCATGGTGTGTGATGATGTTGCTGGCAGTTTTCCGCATATATATTTTATTTATAAAATCATTTGATCATGCAGTTGATGTTGTTTTTTCATTCAAGAGGGTGTTATTGAGTTGCTGAAACAAACCCAATTTAGTCAACATTTTTTCCTCCAAAATAAGGGTTCTTTCATAGTTTGATCTTGCATTACATAGATTTCAACACTGTGCTTGAATAGTAACTCAGTTTAATCACATAATTTAGTTAGCAAGATCCATAGTTAGAAAATAATGACAATGTTGAACAAATTGAAAATATAATCCATTATGGAATGTTATCAAGATCATTCCACCATGCAGCCCCAAAATACTTAAGATACTAATAAGTAAAATTTTCCTATCATAAATCAAAAATCAATCTATGAGATTATTAAATATATTAATCATACAAAGTCTCTTAAAAGTGTATTTGATCCCTACGCAAGGGTTCTTAGACTTGTTTCCTTCATTAGGCTTGTGAAGCAACAATAAAAGCGATTGGTATTACCATTTAATCTCTACAAGGTTAAAATAACTCTCTCAAATTATATTTAGTCATCCTTTAATTATTAGTGCACTTAGGGTTAATATATAATCTTTTATTATTGAGATAAGGTAACCTATAAAAGAGATATGAGACAATGTGTCTCTTATAGAAAATAAGAGAATGATACAGCTTGACAAATCCACCAATTTAACAAGAGGAAACCATTTCTTAAATCACACATACATAATATGTGAGTTATTAAAAAAAAAGATATCATAGCTTTTACCATAATAAGATTAAAAGAGATGGGTAATCTCCATAAATTGTGACAAATAGAAAAATCTTATTATATATTCCCACTTTCATATTATTTTACATGTCTATAAGTATTCATTCTTTATAACATGGAATAAAACCCAAATGATACCTTTAAAATTTAAATGAACCTCTTATACAAATACACTCTAAATCAGTGAAGTTCATTTAATAAGGCAAACACCAAACAAACCATAACACATAATTTGAATGTATGAATGTAAATATTGGAATGATTCCAGAATTTACTGCTCTAGTGAATGCCCAATAAATACTAATGAAGAAAATATCAATCTAGATATACTTTAAAAATCAGGTTAAGCAATAGAGAATCATAATTTTTGATTTCTTACTAATTTATTTTTGCATTAAACCTTCACTAAGAATTTTAACAATAAGGGTCAGCACATTGTTGAACAAGGTTAGCCTAAATGGTAACCATTCATATATATTAGCTTTGTTAGGAACCCTTAACAATAAAATAATATATTCATTGATTACGCATCCATTTATTCATATATGCAATTAACAACCTAAATGCATGTATATATATTTAGTTGTTCTAAATATATAGAAGCAACTGTTACACACAATCATGCAAATAATACATGTTTAACTATACAAGCTACAATCAACCATCCAAGGTACATAATTTCATCAATTCTACATGTATGATTATCAATGCTAATGCATACTATAACTTAGTCATTTGAATGCATACAATCAGCCACTCAAGTGCATATAAAATTAGCCATTTGGATGCATATACATAGTTATTCAATGCATATAAAAATAATCATTTGAATAAATATACTAATTCTTAGATTAATATTTTAAAATGTATTAACAGTCAAAAAAATACTACAACTTAGCCTTTTAAAATTTATCCACACTCAACCACATGAATATTGTTTTCATAACCATTAAATGTATGTTTGTGTCCAACAATATAATGCATGAAATCACCATGCCAAGGTGTTTTCTGAACCATATCAAAATGAAATAGCTAGTCATTAAAGGCATCCAATAAATAACCCAAACATGAATATGCACATGTCATTCAAGATATATTTAAACCATAGTATTAAGGTATGAAATCAGTCATGGTAATACATGCACAAGTCAACAAAGTATGCACAACCTTCTAAGAATGGTCCAACCATACCAAATTTTTTAGAAGCCAAACAAACATATGTAAGAGCATTAAATACAAATGACTAGCCCTATAAGCATTTATATAATATAAATCATCCATTGCAATACACGTTTCCAACTACATAGAGAGTGCATTAACCTAACCATTATAATGTATGCATACATCATTTAATAAATTGATCACAATGCATATTAAAGGTGCATATAACCAAAACCCTACCAATGAATAAGCTACACTTTTTCTTGCACACATGGCCATACAATCCATCTAATAATATTTCAGCCATATGAATGTATGCATAGGCCATAAAATTACATGCATATAAAAATTAGCTACACAAAGGGGAGTTTTCACAAGCAATACATTCATGTTTGAATCCAACCATTTGATTGAGGAATTTTGTAAAATAATTGACATACATCCTTTTCCAAATAATTTAGCAAATACTTTCTAGCCATCCACTATTCTAGAATTCTCTCAAGCATTTCACACTATCTTATTTCAGGTAATTTAACAAACAACTCTTGCAAGAAATTTATTAAATAATTTTCAGATCAAGAATAAACTCTTTAACTCATTATCATGTAGGAATTTCACCTTGTTTATGGCACTGATTCATATATGCATAACAAAGCATGAATATAAGGTCTTGTACCGTAAACTAAATATTTATTATCTTAGTTGCTATGGCTGAAAGCAAACCCAATATATATAAAATTTTTGCCAAAGGGATAAGAACATTCTTGGACAAATAATCTTCATTATTTCCTTAATTCCTTAGCTTTCCTTGGCTTCTCTACCATTCAACATTTTTCTCTTTAACAAAAATACATTCATATTATAATTTGATTTTCTTCCTAAATACTAAATAAAAAATTACTTCTAATATGTGTTTCTAAGAACAAGCAAAGGAGAATAAAACCTAAAAATCATTTTTTCTATCTCTTTACCATTTACGATCATCAAAGACCTTTATTTTGGGTTCAAATTTTAGTTGAAATAATATAAAATTAGATACTAACTACACTATGTTCTTTTATCAAACAGTTCGAGAGCAGTCACTAAATTTTGTTAAGAAATATTTTTCAACCATATTCAATTTATATAAATACGTGTTATATATGCATACATAAATAACAATATACGAACCCACTTCTTATTGAAGACCCCCAATTTAATTGCCATCATGCGATTGTAATTGAAATGCATAAATATTAACCAGAAATGAAAGATAACTTGCCTAGGATACTTTTTACATTGCTTCTAGGTATTCTAATGGAACTTTATAAAAATCCATTGCATCCATTTCACCCCAAAAATCATTTTTGACAAGCATCTACAACCCTTCAAAATTCCATGAATTCCTCTATTGACAAGTAGCTAGAATTTTAGTTTTATTACCAATTGAAACTATATGTATTTGGCCTCCAAAAATGGTCAATTGGCTCTTTCATGGTGGTGGCCATGCCTTAACTAGAGTAAAAAGAAATATTTACAATAGGATATGGACTTCCATCTACTGATAATAAAAAAAATTGAAAATATGAAATGCCTTGATATGCATGTATGCAAATTGTGGAAGCACACAAAACACCCACAAATTTTTATCATTTCTCTGTTGCCAACACATGACATGTATACTATGTAGATTAGAATTTAATCTACCATGACATCCCCCTCACTCATCTTTTTATAGAAATTTCTTTCCCAAGTTATAAAACCTATTCAGGGTTCTCCCAATTGACCGTTTGGTCAACAACAACAACACCAATAATAATAATAATAATAATAATAATAATAATAATAATAATAATAATAATAATAATAATAATAATAATAATAATAATAATAATAATAATAATAATAAATGATTGATAATAGATATAATATTTACCATATTTTGATCTTTATAAAAATCAATTTCTAATGCTATCAATAATTGGTTAAAATTTTAACCTAGTCCATTCACAGTCTATATAAAAATCATGACATATATTAAATTAAATCCTTTAATTTAACCCTTCATAATAGATATTTTTAATGATTTTTATAATTTTGTGCTCAATTCCTTTATGAGACTCCAGATAATAATCTATAAAATACAAAAATTCTTAACACATTAGTCATATAAGAGTTATTAATGCAAATACTTCACCATAATAACTTGGGTCATGATATACTTCCCTCCTGAAAGAGGCAGCGTCCTAGTGACTAAGGATAAAAGAAATAACTCATGACTAGATTTATATCACAATGGACTCTTAACTAGGAGTACATACCTCTAGAGGATTTTGTAGAGAATAATGTCACTCACACACACACACACACACACACACACACACACACACACACACACACACACACACACACACACACACACACACACACACACACACACACACACACACACACACACATGGCTTCATATTTATAAGCTCTAAACTCTATAAAGGTGCATTTGTTTCCCAATAGGACCACCTAAATATCCTTATCCCTAGCTAAAATTTTAGGTTCATTACCAGTAGAAACTATATGTATTTGGCCTCCAAAAATGGTCAATTACTTCATTCATGGTGGTGGCCATGCCATAACTAGAGTAAAATGAAAGCTTTACAATAGGGTATGGACATCCATCTAATGATAATTATAAAAATTGAAAATATCAAATGCCCTGATATGCATGTATGAAAATTGTGGAAGCACATAAAACACCCACAAATTTATATTATTTCTCTACTACCAACACATGACATATATAATATGTAGCTTATAATTTAAGCTTCCATGACATCCTTCTCACTCCTCTTCTTTTAGAAGTTTCTTTCACAAGTTATAAATCCTATTCAGGCTTTTCCCAATTGACCTTTTTGTCAAAAACAACAACAACAACAACAACAACAACAACAACAACAACAACAACAACAACAACAACAACAACAACAACAATAATAATAATAATAATAATAATAATAATAATAAAAGATTGATAATAGATATAATATTTACCATATGTTTGTCTTTATAACAATCAATTTCTAATGCTATCAATAATTGGTTAAAATTTTAACCTAGTCCATTCATGGACTATATAAAAATTATGACATATATTAAATTATATCATTCAATTTAATCATTGCTAATAGATATTTTTAATGATTTGTATAATTTTGTGCTCAAGGCCTTTATGAGGCTCCGTATAATAATATAGATAATACAAAAAGGCTTAACACATTAGTCAAAGAAGAATTATTCATGCAAATCCTTCACCATAATAACTTGGGTCATGATATCCTTCCCTCCTAAAAGAGGCACCATCCTAATGACTAAAGATAAAAGAAATAGCTCATGACTAGATTTATATCACAATGGACTCTTAGCTAGGATTAAATACCTCTAGAGGGTTTTATAGACAAGAATGTTACACACACACACACACACACACACACACACACACACACACACACACACACACACACACACACACACACACACACACACACACACACACACACACACATGGGTTCATATTTATAATCTCTAAGCTCTTGAAAGGTGCATTTGTTTCCCAATAAGACCATGTAAAGATCCTTATCCCTATCTAAATGTCATGTTCCTTTTAAGAGTCTAATCTGTCATCTACTGATTTTAATTGTATACTGGTTTACAAAAATTAGAGCAACTAAGTGAAAAAACTAAATTCTTAAAACAAGAGATTCATTATTTTATGTTTTCTTAAATAAAGATTTATAGGTTTCCATAACCAATAGATAAAGGATCAAATCAAATCATCTAATAACAATTATACTGCAAGGTTTTTGACATTTTGAATCTCGTATGAGCAAAGGTCATGTATTATAGCACTCATACATACTTAAATTTATGTAATCTATCATAGATTTTTAGCATGATTCCAAAAATCAGAATTAGAATTTTGAAACTAAAGCAGTTTCATATTAAAATTTATTTCATAGAATAGACATAGTGTCTAAGAAACTAGTAATTTTATAATTGGAATTCAAATATCTTGAATGTTTCTACTCAATTACCAACCTATATTTTAGACAACTTATTTATCATAAAATAACTAAATCTAAGGAATTTTTTCAAAAAATTAGTTACATCCCAAGCATAACTTTGTAATATTCACCATAAAATATAAACCATTATAATATTCATACTTGTTATGTGGTCCTTCCACCACTTTTGATTAGGCTTTACACATAATCTATTATCATTCATATCAAAATGAAATTAACACCCAGCCAAGCATATCGCTATTATTGCTAAAATTTGGATCAAACATGGGTCAGTACATCATCCTACACCAATTACACCGAACATTAGAGAGGCCATTGAAGGCAATCACATGGAACCCTTAAATTTTTCATCATGTTCTCCATTAATTTTGTGAGATCACATGATGGTTATATGGATCCTAATCCTACCATGATTTTACAAATACTTCTTCATAGCATGTAAAAATTTCAAAACTACTTGATCAAAACATTATATTTCCCCTATCAAGCATAGACATACAGTAATGCCTTTAAATAAATGAAAATATCATTTGAAGAATATTTTTCATTTTTTTTCATTTTTTTTGTCTGTGTGTGTGTGTGTGCGTGTACGCATTTCATAACATAACATGCTTGCATTTATAATCCAATACATGCTTATATTATAGCATGTACAACCTTGCTATAATACCTAAGATTCCAATTTATAAGATCAATTAATGTTTCAAAAGGCTAAATCAAGGAATTTACTTATAGGTTATTTTTACAACAACCTCAGAAAGGGGGTTAAGATAACACTTAATCTATAAAGTGACAGTTATGTATGAAGACCCCACAACCATCTTGTGGTAAACATGATACACACACGTGAAGTTATCCATTGGATACCTTATGTAAAGGGGAAAAGAGGATTTATATCCTATGAGAGACTCCACTTCCTAACTGATATCTAGTCCAAATAAATATGGATATAATTCTTTTCCACCCTCAACCTCAGACTTCCATCAATGCTCATCATTAGATCAACAATGCAAAATTACAACACACAATATAAGATTATACCCTCATAAATTTAATTAATAGAGGTTGATTTTGAAAGGAAAGATTTACATCACAGAGTAGTTCATGATCCCATTTATTTATATCAAGAGTTAACAACATAAGGTCACACTTATTCCATTACATATACATGAAATAATTATGAAATAATGTTTTAAAACATAGACTAATTATGAAGTTGCATGGTGTAACATAATAACATATAATTTAGAGATTTAGATAACCTACAACAATTTTACATGCAATGAAGGAACTATGTGGAATAAGATAGACATGTTTATTCAACAGTTTTGATAATTTATGCTGAAGATATTTTCACATCACAACACACACGTAAAAGTGAAGTACAAGGGTCCATAAATTATATCGGTGTAGATGTTTTTTAGATGCCATCTTAGATAATATAAAATATCCATCATTTATCATAGTATGCTCAGTTCTATGGATTTCAATTTTACCATCACCTTCTTTCAAGGAAGGGTGTGTTGCAATAGAGCCCATTAATCTATACCCTTGAGAACCAAAAATATTCATACATCATGGATTAGATGGTTAAAAATTCTAATTAATAATAAGATATGTTCAAAACATTTTATTTTTCCCAAGAAAGGCAACCACATTCACCCGCACTTGGTCCTCCGTGAATGAGTCACACCCTTGATCCTCCAAAGAATGTCATGTACCTCAAGTAGCATATTAGGGCTCATCTAAACAATCCATAATAAGAAACTAATTGTTTATCATTTCATTCCAACATCAATATTTTATCACCAGTCCTGTGATTGACCTACTCAACAAGCCAAAGGTTGATTAGTGTATCTCTTCTTACATAGTGTGGCCTGGGGAATGGTGGACTCAGCTAAGGCTCAAGGTGAAGGTTATATTACTACCATATAAATTACAACTTCCCACAATCGTTAATTTAAACTAAAATTCATAGATTCTATCACCTCAATATCATAAAACATAGTACTTATTTATTTTTAGTTTACATGATGGTTGTAATCAACCAACCATAATAGTGTTTCAGCCAGAAAGACATTCACAGTCTTACATACAAGTCCATCACTTTGGTCACAATAGTTATCCCCAATCATCAGCCATAATCCTTTATTAAAAAAATCTACATGTATGTAAAAAATCACTTATAGTGACACATAAAGGCAGTAAAATCATACACCTACTTGTCATAGCTATTAAAGAAAACATTGCATAAAATTAATAATTAATTATGATTTTGAATGAAATTTATTTTTAATTATCCAAGATACAGCATCAATAATAGTATTATCTTATTTTATAATTATTTTTATAAATTCTAGCATTACTTTGTAAAGATTTATTAATATTTTTTTTATTTATTCTTTAATTACACCACCTTATAAGGGTAGATTTGGCTTAGAATAGCCTTGCCCAACCATGATCATCTTATGCATGTTGAGGTTTTTAGTCAACTTAAGGCCACTCATTACAAAAGTGATATAACAGCTCAATAATTCATGCATTTGAGCATATATTATACTCAAGTATTCAATTTACATGAACAAAATATTATAAAAATTCTTCTTATAATAGTTATTAATTGTGTTGAGATCAAAAACCCCCAACATTTTCCTAATTTGTAAGATGGCTCAAGGACCCATCATCTCTATTATGAATAAAATATCAACAATCAATCTATAAAACCTTTTTGATATTGATTATAAATTCATTACCCTAGAAAAAAAAGTGCTTCACAAGCACTAATCATCAATCAAATCACTTTCTTAGCTTATTCTTGCGCCACACAAATCCCAACAATGAGCTCGGATACCATTTTAATCTCACTTAAAAAATTTATCCATAATTCATATTTATTCTTTTATTCTAAAATAAATTGTTATTTCTCATTCGACTCATAGATACACAACAAGTGTAGTACCAACAATCACAATTTTGATATAATGTGCACTAAGTTCTTTCTCTTGGTTAAAAATATTTTTCGTTCAAAACTTTTAGACCACAAGCTATAATACCAAGTGAAATGAACCCACTTCAATCCATATCTTTCCCCAAAATAAGGATTCTTTCATAGTTCAATCTTACATTACATAGATTTCAAGAGTGTTCTTGAATGGTAACTCAGTTTAAGGAATTAATTTGCTTACTAATATCCATTGTTATTAAATAATGAGAATGTTGAACAAATAGGGAATACAATTCCTTATGGAATATTATCAGGATCATTCCACCAAACTGACCCAAAATACTTAACAAAATAATAAGACAATTTTTCTAGTTTATATCATGAATCAATCTATAATATTATTAAACATATTAATCACATAAAGTCCCCCAAAAGTGTATTTGATCCCTATGAAAGGGTTCTTAGACATGATGCCTTTATTAAAGTGGTGAAGAAATAGTCAAATTTAAGAGATTAATATTGATTTTTAATCTATACAAGGCTAAAATAACTCTTTAATATCATATTTATTCATACTATACTTATTAGTGCACTTGGGATTAATATATAACCTTTTATTATTGAGATAAGGTAACCTATAAAAGAGATTTGAGACAACATGTCTCTTATAACAAATAGGAGAATGAAACAACTTGATAAATCCATCAATTTAATAATAAGAAACCATTCCTTAAATCACATGTACATAGTATGTAAGTTATCATAAAAAAGACCTCATTGCCTTTCTCACAATAATATTAAAAAAAATGGGCAATCTCCATAAATTATGACAAATATATAGAGCTTATTATATATTCTCACTTTCATATTATTTTACATGTCTACAAATATTCCATCCTTATAACAAGGAATACTACCCAAATGATACATTTATAATTTAAATCAACCTCTTATACAAATACACTCTAAATGAGTGAAGCTCATTTACCAAGGCAAACACCAAACAACCCATAGTAAATAGTTTGAGTGTAAGAAGGTAAATATTTAAATGATTCCACACTTTTCCATTCTAATGGGTCCCTAATAGATACTAATGAATACAATATAAATCCATAAATACTTTATAAACCAAGTTAAGCAATTAGGAATCATACTTTTTGATCGCTTAATAATTTATTTTTCCACTAAACCTACACTATGAATGTTAACGACAAAGGTCAGTACAAAGATGAGCAAGGTTATCTTAGATGGTAACCATTCATATATATTAGCTTGGTTAGAAAGTATTAACAATTAAATAATATCTTTCTTGATCAGGCATCTATTTTAATGATAATTATAATTAACAAAGTGAATGCATCCTATACACATTTAAATATTTCAAATACATAGAATCAACTGTTGCATAAAATCATGCAAATAATACATGTTCAGCCATATAAGGTACAATTAGCAATTTGAGATTCATTATTTCATCCATTTACTATGTACAATTATCCATGATAATGCATACTTTACATTAGTCATTTGAATTCATACACTCAATTATTCAATTTCATATAAAATCAGTCATTTAGATGCATATACATAGTTAATCAATGTATACAAAATCAATCATTCAAATGCATATACTAATTCTTAGATTAATATTTCCAAATGTATTCATAGTCATAAAAATGCTACAATTTAGCCTTTTTAAATATATGCACTCTCAACCATAAGTGTGTTTTCATAACCATTAAATGTATGCTTGTATCCAACTATACAATACATGAAATAAGACATGTCAAAGGTGTTTTCTCAACCATATAAGATTGAAATAGATAACCATTAAAGGCATATAATAAATAACCCACACATGAATATGCATATGACATTCAAAATATATTTAAGCCATTATTTTAAGGTATAAGATCAATCATGGTAATGCATGCACAAGTCAACAATGTATGCACAACCTTCTAAGAATGGTTCAGCCATACCAATGTTTTCACAAGAAAAACAACATATGTGAAAGTATTAAATATGAATGATCAGCCATATAGCCTTTTATATAGTATAAATCATCCATTCTAATACATTTTTCCAACTACATAAAGTGTGTATTAACCCAACAATTATAATGCATGCATAGGTCATTTAATAACTTGACCAAAATGCATACTAAAGATGCATACAACCAAACACCTACCAATGAACAATTATTCGTGAACACATGGCCATACAATCCATCTCATGTTATTCTATCCATATGAATGTATGCATAGAACATAAAAAAACATGAATATATTTACGACATATAAAAATTAGCCATAGAAAGGGGAGTTTTCACAACCAATACATGAGTGTTTAAACCCAGCCATTGCATTGAGGAATTTTGTCAAACAATTAACATACATACTTTTCCAAACAATTTATCAAACAATTTCCAGCCATCCACTAGCATAGAATTTTATCAATCATTTCACACCAATTTTTAGGTACCCAGTCCTCTATTCTGTTCTTCAACACCCCTGAGTCTATCCAGTGGAGGATTATTGCTATCATGAGGTTTCAGATACAATCTCTCCCCCTCACCTACTTAGGGATTCCTATTGTGGTGGGAAGATAGCCTAGGCTCTTTTGGCAGAATGTATTGGACAAACTTAGACAAAAAGTTAACCACTAGACTCATAAATGGCTTTCTACTACTGGGAGGTTGACACTTTTGCAATTGGTGATTCAAGCCCTTCCCATTTATCGCAGTATGGTTCAGGCTGCCTCGGGGTATTTCCTTAAGGAATTTGATGCTCTTTCTCACCAATTTCTTTGGAGCAGCAACCTACAAAATACCAAATGGAGTCTTCTTAATTGGGATACAGTTTGCTAGCCAAAAAAGGAAGGAAGCATTGGGCTACACTCTACTATTCTGTGCAGTCAAGCAACTCTATTGGCCATGGTTCTCTAGCCAAGCTCACCTTTGGGCCCGTGTTTTGTCTTTTAAGTACTATCCTGGTGTTGATCCGGTGGATATCTCAAGACATCCTCTTGAGTGAAGGGGGTCGATTGTGTGGAATACCCTCAAGCACAGAGCTCAACTGGTGAAACATGGCCTCTTTTGGATCTGCAACAGGGGATTGGATGCCCTCTTTTGGAGTGACTCTTGGGATGTGTTTCCCCCTCTCTTATTCTCTGATCCACATTTGTAGGTGCTCTGTGATTCTCTTCTTTTTTCTGGGTGGAATACGGTGGCTCATTATAAGGAGGCCTTCAGGCTAGGCACAATAGTGGAGTTTTGATGGAAGAACTCTTTGGACTGGCTCCCAGGTGGCCCTTTGGAGGATCAGCTGGAGTTATCCCAGATTCTAGCTTCTAGAGAATGCAGTTCCTTATAGGAGCGTGATGTTTTGGCATGGGGAGGAGACCCCTCTAGAAAGTATTCTGTATTTTCTAGGTACCTTGCACTAACAAAGTAACTATTTGGTGAGGTGGAGATCTCTTAGGGGAAGAAGGTTTGGAATAGTTTTTCTTGGCCTAAGTGTAATTTTTTCTCTGGGTTCTGCTTTACAATAGGTGTCTTACTTGGGATAACCTCTGCAAATGAGGCTTCCAGGGACCATCCATGTGTGTGTTATTCTGTAGTAGTGAGGAAACTATCTCCCACCTTTTCTTTCAGTGCCCTTTTGCCAAATAGATTTGGCACCTATGGTGGAATGTGTGGGACTACCCTTGCTAGCACGTATCTTCTCTGTCAGAATTTTGGGATCACTTGGGCCACTCTCCTTCTAAGGCTTCATTTCTTCAGGTCGCTTAGTGCATTGGCCTGTCCTTTATCTTGTGGCATATATGGCTTGAGAGGAACAGGTGGATTTTTCAGGATGTGTATTTGGATCTTAGGATCTTGTGGGGGAGAATTACAAATTCTCTTCATGAAACCCTCCACGCTAAACATGATGTGGCTATGGGCTTGGAACCGACCGATGCTGAGATTTATTCACGCTTTGCCTTTGTGCTCCCCAGGGATATCCCCTTTGCCTCTCACACTTCAGTACAAGACTGTCGTCAACTTTTGAACCCCGTCAATCAGACGAGAAGGTGGTCTCCCCCTATGGCAGGCACTCTCAAAATCAATACAAATGGATCATCTCAGGGAAATCCAGGACCAGCTAGTGTTGGTAGGGTGGGGCGTGACAGTTTTGGTAAGATGCAATTTTTCTTTTCAATTCACAAGGGCTATCATACTAATAAACTCATGGGAGCACTTGCGATCTTGGTTGCCATACAATAGTGTTGTCATCTAGGCTGGCATAAAATTATTTACGAGTCTGATTCGCAGGTTGTTGTCAATTTGTTGAATAAATGGGACTTTGAGACGGTAGACTAGCATTTGGTTGGGGTGGTGCAATAGGTGCTTCAGCTTTGTACTTCTTTGGATTCTATGTCCTTTATGTATATTCCCCATGAGTGGAACGGGGTGGCTGACTGCTTGGCCAAATGGGCCTCCGAGCATGGGCCACCTTAGAACATCTTGGATCATATGATGCTGCCCTTGGATTTATCCCAGAAGCTGGCTCAACCTGTTGACTAGGATAAAGCTCTATAACTCTCTTGTTTTTTTTCTCTGTCTTTAATAATATTTTTACCCCTCTTTTAGTTAAAAAAATATATGAGACACATTATAATTTTAAAAAAAAAATCTAAAAAAATAATAAATTTAATATGCTACACATTTATAAATGTAAATTGATAGTTTTATATTAAATATATTTTAATATTAAATATTAAATAGTATAAATGTCTTTTTTCCTAGGTAAAAGAAAGGTTTTATATAAATTTGAATTTTATAATTAATAAAAAAATGTAAAATATTATATTTATATTTTGTTGAAAAAAATTAATAAATTTACAAAGATAATTTATATTTATAAAAAGAAATAACAATTTTAAAGGGATAGTCTAACATTTAAAAATAAATAAAAAATTTATTTAGCAAAAAATCTATAATTAATTTTTTAAAATTACAACATTGGACATAAAAAGTTATTAATAGATAAATTTATTAACATTATTCTTGTTAAATGTACCTAATATTCACTTATAAATTTTATGAAAGCTTAATAAAATAAATCTTGTTAAATGTGTGTGTGTGTGTGTGTGTGTGTATGTGTGTGTGTGTGTGTGTGTGTGTGTGTGTGTGTGTGTGTGTGTGTGTGTGTGTGTGTGTGTGTGTGTGTGTGTGTGTGTGTATAATTAATTAAAAAAAAAAGATTTAAAAAAAAAAAGGTTCTCATATTATTTATAATGGAATGTGATTAAATTAAAAAATATTAAAATAATTTTTAGCTCGAGTATTTTATAAATAAATAAGAATTAAAGTGTCCTCCAAGCATGTTGGTTAGTTATGGTCGGGGCACTTTCTTTGCTATGATTTTTTTATGATGGTTATGTACTCAAAATTGTCATTTAAAATTTAATGTAATTTATACCAAAATGAAGAAATATTAAAAAAAATTATATTTTTATTTTAATTTTTTATGATTTACTTCAAATTTCACCTTTCATCTAATAAAATCTTCTAAAACAATTATAATATTTTATAATTTAAAATTGTAAATGTAATCATACAACAATCAAAGTTATGAATACAAAATTTAAAAAGAAAATAAATAGTAATTATATATATATATATATATATATATATATATATATATATATATATATATATTCCATTGATTTATATACAATTAGTAGTATAAATATTTTTAATATATTTATTTTAAAAAAAAGATAATAGAATTCAATTTCATGTCATATAAATTTTAATGATTAATTTTTATTTTATTTTAAAAAAATTAATTAAATATTAAAATATGACGTCAATTTAAATGTATTAATATATTAAACTTTAAAAAATATTTTAGAAAAAAGACATATTAAGTTCTATTTTATGGTCAAGATATTATAATTTTAAATTTCTATATTAAAGCAAGTTTTTCATAAATGATGATCAAATATATGTCAAATTTAAGATTAAAATTACCCACTGATGATTAAATGGATATCAAATTTAGTGTCGTGATTAATTATTTATACATAAAAATTATAACATGCTAATATTTGCTTTCACTATTATTGTAGACTACCTATCAACATAATTAAATAATATCTTATTTATCTAATTTATGAATGCTTATAAACATAATTAAAGATCTGAGCTTTCAATTACTTTCTAACTTGTCATAAATGACAATTTTTGAACATGTATATTTACGTGTTCATGAAATATTGTTCACAGTAAACAAACCAATGGTATTGTTCAAAACAATTGTGAAAAATGGTGTCAAAGGAACGCCTTTCTTTCATGCAAGCCAGTCCAAACTTTTGGATATACTAATTGATGAATAAACAAAAGTTTATTTGAATATATATATATATATATATATATATATATATAGAGAGAGAGAGAGAGAGAGAGAGAGAGAGAGATAGATAGATAGAGAGAGAGAGAGAGAGAGAGAGAGAGAGAGAGAGAGAGAGAGAGAGAGAGAGAGAGAGAGAGAGAGGAGAGAGAGAGAGAGAGAGAGAGAGAGAGAGAGAGAGAGAACTAGCCTCAACATTTTTTTTGTTAAACTTTTCAAATAAAATTTTGTGCATTCGTCAATTACTATATATATATATATATAGTAATTGACGAATGCACAAAAGTTTATTTGAAAAGATAAACAAAAAATAATGTTGAGGCCACTCTCTCTCTCTCTCTCTCTCTCTCTCTCTATATATATATATATATATATATATATACTGGCCTCAGCACTATTTTTTTGTTAAACTTTTTAAATAATCTTTTGTTCATTCCTCTATATATATATATATATATATATATATATATATATATATATATATATATATATATATATATATATAGAGAGAGAGAGAGAGAGAGAGAGATACTAGCATCAACATTATTTTTTTGTTAAACTTTTCAAATAAGCTTTTATGCATTCGTCAATTACTATATCAAAAAACATGCATTGATGTGTGTGTGTGTGTGTGTGTGTGTGTGTGTGTGTGTGTGTGTGTGTGTGTGTGTGTGTGTGTGTTGGTGATTAGAAATAAATAATAGAGTTTTAATAGTTTAATAATGTGACAATTTTTATTTTTATTTCTTGATTGAAGGTTAAAGGCCTCATCAAAGTGAAAAATGTCTAGGCATCACCTTTTTAGCCATTCTATGACCATTGCAAGCTCATTATCATTGTTGGCACCACTTTAATAGATGGTCATGCATATTGCATAAATTATCAGCATAGTTGAATATATTCATATCAACATTCATTGCAATGTGTTGTACAAATAGATTTCACTTTGAATGGATCCCTTTTGAATAAAATGATGTCATATCTCATCAAAGTCTATTTTGATCAATACAGACAAGATATATCAACTATTACATTTTTGCTACAATGCTTTCAACAACATGTTCACTTGCCACAAATAATGTGATCAGATCTATCGTCAAGTATTTCTTATTTTCCATGTTTTTATTTTTATTTGTTTTGATTAATTTCTGAAAACAAAAAAAAGGAAAAAAAGGAAAAAAAAAAAAAAAAAAAAAAAAAAGAAAGAAAGAAAGAAAGAAAGCATAGGCCAATAAAACAAAGTAACATGTTTATTTCTTGCATTGATTACAATCTAGTTTTTTTTAAAGAATCTAGTTATTGCTATGATTCTTTTTTCTACCTAGTGATTTTAATAGAGACTGATAGTCTCCTTTCTTTTGATTTATTTACAAGGCACCAAACATATGACTATATGTAATATCATACATTTGGATTGCAAAGTGTTGAATATTTGTTCGAGTGCATAATCTAAGCAAGGATGTTTACAATTCTAAGAATGATAGGAACAAAAAATTTGGAGATATTTTGTTTAGTGCAAGAAAACTCTTCTTATATGTTAAAAAATTTCATATCTATATATTTTTTCTCTTGTTTGGATAAGTTTTTCAACAATGTACCCAATGGATTGGACAATAAATTCTAATGTTAGTTGGACCCATCTTACTCTTGCTTACTATTTTGTGAATGCACAACAAAGTTTTTAGATAGTATTATCATCTCCTAGATTTAATCTGCATATGTGATGTATCAGAAGATGGTTGAAAAAATAGCATTGTTTGACTTATGTCATGACACAATTTGTTCATCTTTGTATATTTTTGTTTTGATCAGTTAGAATGCATCAAATTGAGCCTTGATAATGAACCAAATATTTATCAAGACCAAGATTAAAATAGGCCAAGATATGAAATAATAACAAAAATTGATTTGTATTGATTGAAATCAAATAATTACAAATCATTCACCAATAAATATCAACTTGGAATTAGATTTGACGTGCAAAAATTTGGAAAAAAGCTAAAATCTAAAACAAATTATATTTTTCGTAGGTGCTATTTTAGTAAGTTTCACATGCAAGCACTTGTAGCTCTAAAAATCTCCCTAAATAATCTAAACACTAAAAATAGCATATAGGAGGAATTTCAACTAAAGTTCACATCTGATTGTAAAAATATGCAATTTTTAAAAATAAAAAAATTCATAAAAATCATTAGATTTTAATTTTGGACCATCAGATACTTTCGTTTGGCCTCTAAAAATTTTTGAAAAATAATTTTAAGTAGAAATTTTGGCTTAAGAATTTTTTTTTCCAGATGATAATTTTGGCACAAAAAAGAGCTCAAACAGAGTTATGGATCAAAATTTATGGCCTCTAGAAGTTTGTCCTAATTTTTTCCATATCACTTGATATAATGCGTTGTCGTTATTCACTTTTTTTTTGGAGCTAGAGGACAATTTGTTAGAATGGTAATGACTAGTATATTTTATCCTTTTATATTTTACTATGTATGAGTGACCTCTCATAATAGTTATGGATCTAAATTTGGATGGTAACGATAGACATGTAAATGGTTCCTATAGAATGAACTAAATTTTTGATATCATAGTTCTAATACTCTTGGTGTGAACTGTATATTCAATATTAGTTATTTTATTTCATTTATGATTTTGATCATGGATATTTTTTGGGTGTTAAGATATCAAGATAGATTTATTTTTAGTTTATTTTAATGTTTCATTCTTATTCCCACATACTCCCTGTATAGCTATAGATGTGGGCATGATAATTTTTTATTATCTAAAGAAAAATATTTTGATTGAGCTAAGGCAATCATTGGATATATATAAGTGTGATATGATTCATTTTATACCATTTATTTTTGAGGTGAAGCTAATTTATTTATAGTGACAATGTATTTTTTCTTGGCTACGAATTTTGTCATCTGACTCAATTATATGAATATTATTTTAGCATTGTAGTTCTATTCATCAAAACTATCTAGAAAAAAAATGTTATGATAGTTAACTCTCGTTTCTTTATGATTTAAATTATTTTTATAAACTGAATGCTTTGGTTTTAATTTTATTTATAGGTTTGAAATAGATTTTTAATTTTATTAAGATGCTTTGTCACTATCTGACTAAATTTTAGACATTATTTTAATGTTTTTACATTTTACAAATGGATTAAGAACTTGTCATTCATATGAAAATGTTTTTTTTTCATTATATAAATGTTATGTGTTTGGATCTACCATTGTATTTACCATATTATATGTAATCATTTAAGGCAAGTGAAGTGGAAACACTAATTCTAGTTTGGTAGTTATGATTTCTTTATCTATGTTTATTTTTTTTACTGGTTTATATTTTTCAAAACTAGTGACTTCAAGGAAGGTCCTTTTGTTGGCATATGGTTACATAAAATCATTGTTGGCATGCTTAAAATATGGAAAATCCATGGACAAATAAGATTATACTATGATTTTTGAAATCAGTCATATCTTTGTCTTCAGATCATCCCTGACATAGTTATTATTTTATTACTATATCTATGAAGGAACTTTGGTATTTACATTTATTTTCAAAAGGTTATGTTACATTTTCAGCATATAAACACATGTTTGTGGGACTTATTTTATCCAATTTTAATAGTAATTATCTTGTTGAACATTGAATTTATAGAAGAGGATGTGAGACAAATTATTTCAATGTCATTGTGATCATGCATAGATGTTAAGGTGTCTTCAATTGTCTATTTGATTAATAATTGCTTTCAATGAAAATATAACTCTATGTAGATATTGGAAAAATTGAATTGTGTTATCATGATATAATAAACTTTAATATTCACGTTATTATTATGCTTAAGATAGTATTGGCATTATTCTTATAATTGGAATGGTTTCACAATTAAAAGAAGTAAGTTAATTATATGTTTCAATGCAGTAGATAATATTGAAGGTTATGATTGAGATTCATTGTTGGATGAGGACATGGATTCATTTGAATTAAAAATTTTGGTACTTTGTATATCTATATCTATAATTAATTATATTCATTCTGAAATCAAAAAAGAAAAAATATGCTTTCTAGTTTGGACTATGAAATTCATGCATATACTTGTAACATGAATGACTTTAAGATAATGATATGAATAAAATATATTTAAACAAAAATAAAACTACTTGAAATCATTTTAAATAGGATTCATTCAATTTTTTTGTTAAATTTAAAATACATTAAAGTGTAGTAATATTGAGTGATTGAATAGTGAAATGAATTAATGTGTTTAATTAAAGAATTTCTTTTATGTATATGAAATAACTATGCCTTCATGGAAGAAATTTAACTAAAGTTCTAGCTATAGAAACATATAGTTAAAAGATTCTGATGAAAACCAGAATATGGTTTCAATGTGAACTCCTGCCAGACATTAACACAAACACTTTATTATCGAAACACATAAACACTATACGAAAACTTGTAGGTAAGTGTAAGAATGATCAGTAATTATAAGAAAAAAGAAAGAACTTACTGAGAAAATACAATATCTAAACACATCATAATCATGCAAAACATACTGGAAAAGTGTTGATTTGATCAATCATAGCATTAATAATAATTTAAACATGAAAATGAAATGAATTCAAACATAGAAAAGAGGATTTTGAATAAATGTATCTTATGTTTGCTAAAAAGATTTAAAACTATTATAATTATCAATATAAGTCATCGCTACATAATATAATGCAGAGAGCTTGGAAGATCACATTCAACATTTTTTCTCATCCTTAAGAATATAATCTAGTTCTTCTATAATAGACAAGGACTGGAACATACCTCCAAAAATTATAAGGATCTTATCTGAGGCCATGACAGATACTCATTGCAATCACAACTATATTTTTTTTAAATTGAAAATATCCACATAAAATTTATGGAAATAATCTTGAAACATGTGAAGGTGGTAGTATTGGCTCCAAGCTATCTCGACTTAGCATTTTTCAATTCTAGTGAGGCTGATAATAGATCAAACTCATTATCTAATTTGGTCAGGTTCATTGGAGGCTCTCTAAAAATCACCTCTACTTGGGTTGCCAATCTCTGGGAAACCTAAAAAACTACATCCATCAAGCCTTAAACTCTTGAACCATGGTTAATACTTGCAATGAATTAGGGTGACAAATTTAACAGCATTCGAGATCATTCTTAATTTTCTCTAGTCATTTTATATCATAACCTAGTTAAACTGATGCAAGTCAACTATAAATTTGCCTTGTTTTAGTAGACTTGCATCCATATGGAACATAACAAATATATTGATCTCCCTAAAGTATGCTAATATTTATTTATTACCCTCTTTGAATAATTTTATGGCAGTGTGAGACAATACTATCCCCTCTTCCATCCTTATTTTAATGTTTCCAACATAGGTTTGATATAGTGCCAAACATGAGGTGGGCATCAACTTCATCTTTGGGAACATCCCCTTATTGATACTTACCTACAGCTTATGGGATTTCCCATCAATATTTATTAATCTTTCCATGTAAGCTTATGTCATCTGTATAATTGAATTAGTCTCAGCTTAAGTCTCCATTACATTCCTCATGATTGAAAAAATAACTAAGAGGATGTCTTTCACCTAGACATTTAATACAACTAGGAATGTTCTTGTCACTTGAACCTCAAGAGTCTAGACTTGGCTCTACATGTCCTCGAGTAGTTTCTTAGACATATCTTGCGTAGTTTATATGAAAAATAGTAGGACCTCAACTATCTTATCTTCCCCAATGGTAGTCCTCACCTTAGTAAGAGAAAATAAATCTTGATGGTTCTACCATATCATCAGGTTCCCTTCTTGCTCAAACCTTTGAGTCAATATAATCTTCATGGTCCTAAATGATCTATCAAAAATCCATGACAAATTTGGGTCACACCAAAAACCTATATGTGGAGAATTTGAACTTGGAGTCATCCTTTCATATGTCGGGTTTGTATGGGATGTAGACGAAATAGTGGTCACATGTAAATAACCAAGTGGAGGTGAGACAAAAGAAGTGGAAATAGTGAAAGAGGAAAGGAGTGGATGTGGAGGCAGTATAGGGTGAAAGTGATGGAGAATAAAAGTAGAATCCCATGGGAAGAATTGAGTTCAAAATTATAGCTAAGTCAGGTTTACCTGAGGTGGGATTGGTCCTATAAATAGATCTTGAAATAATAGAAAAAATATGGGCTAATTGAAGGTGTTACCAATAGGGCTTTGGGTTATGAAGAGATGGGGTCGAGAAGCCAATTATCAGGATCCTACTATTAGAGATGGAGTCATCGAATGATGGGTGGCATTTTTATTTTTCTTTGGTCTCTTCTTTGTATTAACTATGGATGCTAGGATGAATAGTTTGGAAGTGACATTCAGAACAATAGGAAATAGTGGTTGATGACTTATAACCATAGAAGGAATTGTTGGGCTAACTGAAGTGAAACTGGGAGCATCTCTATTAAAGGTGGTGGACTCTCATAGGCCTTAACTATATCTTATGTTGAGGGCATTCTTAGAAAAGGTAATAGGAAGAATCCAATGTATGATATGATTAGAGTGGGAGGGAAATTAGGATTCCAAACATTCAAAAGATTTGAGGCCAAGGTAATTTAGGCAAAAGATCAAGCAAAAAGACTAGGAATTATCACAAGTGCAGTAGAAGTAGTGGGCACAGGAAAAGAAAATAAAAATACACCAAGAATAAGGGGAAAAAATAAAATATAAGGAGATGGAGGGGTGAGTGTCTAACCCTAAATAGGTTCCTATTGAGTGTCATTTTTGGGGATCAAATTTGAAGTAAACCCGATGTCAAATCTAAAATGTTACAATGTTATTGGCTGAGTAAAATACACTTGTATTTCTTATCACCATGTACTTCAAGCTCATGGTTATGAAGGCTTGGGGGAATGCACTACTAGATAAGGTAGATTAAATTTTTTATAAATATGTAAGGAAGGAGGAAACAGAGGAATACCTTGATAAAACAAGTCTATTCATGGAAGCATGGCTCAAAAAAATGGGGTTATCACTCGAGGCGAGACAAGAGGATCAATCTGAGGAGATGAAGAGACAACTTTTAGACAAGAAGATGGTGTGGATCCCTTTAGGATATTTTATGTGAGCACTATAGTGGCATTATTAGGAGTCATAGATAGATTTTGAAGAATTAGAACTACTGATGGACCCTTAACTTGAGTTATGAAGACAATAAATGAAAAGAGAACTTGAGAAATTGGGGCTACTATTGAAAGTAGATCTTGAAAAACAACTTGAGGAATAGAACGTAAGGGAAATATCTTTAATATTATCTAAAAAACAATATGAGAAGTTGCAATCACTACCTCTCTAGGATGATCATGAGATGGAACGGTTATTTAGGGACTTACATAACTCTTTTTCTCTTTATTCTTCCTCTTGGCCCATATTTGCAATTATATTCCTTCATCATTGTCAACATTGAGGTGAAATTCATCATTATCCTTGACCTAATGGTATTAGTTAATGTTGAGATGACATACGTACTATGATAAGGGAGCCTAGATCACTCCTTTAGGTTCTTATTGATAAAGCTTGCTTTTTGATAGAGAGGAGTCTCAACTTACCACCATATTTTATTTTGAGGTTAATGTATATGTGATCATATATCATGATGTGGAATTGATGGTATTCCCTTTACTAATGAGATACATAGTGTCCAAGGATATCATTAACCAATCGATAGGTGATCTATTAAGCTACTACATGGTCAGGCACATAGTATGGAAAATGTATGGGTTTATGCAACAAGACCATGAATTAGATCACTATCTACTTTTTATATATCCAGTAGTCCTTAATGGATATGATAGACTCTCATATTGTTTTTAAAAAAAGTATCACAAGAGTTTCATTGAATGCCTAGTACACCACTAGGTAGAAATGTTCATAGACATCCTAAACATATTAGTCGAAATGGTAACTATAGGGATTAAAGAACACAACATGAATAGTTTGGACACTAGGAATCTAGGTAAGAAAGACTAAAGAGTTGAATGAGAGTGCTCCATTGATGGCACCAATCATATAGCCCATCATGTAGAAATTAACCTCATTTTGGGTATTTGTAATGTCTTCGACCAATTTGAAGTTGATATATCCTCTAGCATCTAGAATTTCATATCAAGTCAAAATAATGTATAGTAGGGGAACCCATAGCTAATTGACATGCTTACAATCTTGTTGGGCTTTATTCTTTGTTTCTAGCTCCAACGTTAAAGTTTCTCCCAAAAAGTTAGCACATTGATCTTATCATGTGAGAGTCAAGTCTTGTGCGCTCATCCAAGGCATGTAGTGAAAGATCCATTCCCAAAAATTTTGTAGCACAGTAGTGAAGGCATGTTCATATTTTTTTATGCAACTATAAGGAATTATTTATTAACACAAATATATTGCTAGTAACCTTCTTGTCTTGGATGTAACTATCACTAATATAAAGATCACCATTATTGTCTCGCAGTTGACTTATAAAATAAAAAGTTACAACAAGAAAAATAAATAAACCATGTCTTTGTGCAACACTTAGTGTATTTCATCATTCATAACACAATTTGGCAAAAATTTGATATTTCCCATTATATGTTTAGTGCATTACAAGACAAGGCTCAATTATCTATTTTTTTGAAGACCGTCCCTATAAATGATTACAATAGAAGTATTTATACATATATCTCCCTGATGCATTACCTATCATTAATGTCATTAATATATGTCACATAGACTCCAAAAAACTAAGAATCATGGCACATTACATTAAGTTCTTCCTAAGGACCTAGGGCCCTGTGCCGCTAGATCGTTGCTCTATGCTATATACTAGTCACCATGTGTTCCATTCCTAGAGGGATGGTATAAAACCTATGATCATTAACATCAAAATATCCCATTTGAATTTTTATTCTAACTAATCTCACATCCCTTATGCTCCACTTCCTATGCACTTCATTTCCCATATACTCCCCTAGTCTTTTACTTTTATTCTGAGTCCTTTGTTCTCAAGTCCCTAATGTCTTGTCTTATTTTGACTAGGTCCTCTAACGCTAGGACTCATATTCCATTGTCCTTTCATTCCTAACAAGTTCTATGCCATGATAATTTTACACCTATTAGCTATGTGCCTTAGTCCTACCATACCATGGTCCTTCCACATCATACCAAAGTTGCATCAAAATGGATAATGATCCTTTTGCATCATGTGAAAAAATAGAACAACACTTAGTAAAAATTTATGTGCCAACATCACCCCACACTAGTCCCTTAGTCTGTCTTCGACTAAGCCATACTGGTATCTTTAAAACATTTGGGCCCTTTATGCTCAAGTTCCTTCTTTAGACCATCCCAATGGGACAAGGCATTGAGGACATTGGAAGATATTCATTCTATGGACTATTTTGATTTCTTCAACTCCTTAGATTGTATTGGAGTCTCGATATTTTTCACGTACTCATCCATAGATGTATTAGATTCCTTTTGTATGTCTTCTAGTGTAGAGATCTCTTTATCAATTTGTCAATAGAGGGTGGAATAACTTGCATTTATTTGTTGAAAATGTTTATTAAAGGTATCTTCCATCATTTTGACATCCTTAAATGCTTTCACACACTCTATGTAGTATTTTATTAGAAGAGCATCATGGACAACATGCTACCTAACTACCTCTTCATCATTGACCCAGGCCTCTAATACTTTATTTGGGCATGGTAGGCATGCAAAAATGCTATCCAAAATGGGGATGAATTCCTTGAATCTTTCCAAGGCACTCTTTAATATATCTACTATCATGGTGAACTATTCAATCATCTCTCTCCCCTCATCTCTTATCATGGGGTGCTCCTTCTATTTCTTGAGAATTAGTTGAACCAGGGTCTCTAATTTCCCATTGGCATCCCCATCTAGTGGTACAATGTCCGCAAGTGTTGGTTCTTCTTTCAATTATTTTCAAAGGTTTAAAACCCTTAATTTAACCTTGGTAGCCTCTTAGATCTGTTGTTTGAAGGAGACCACTTCCTTGGCAAGCACTTACTTTTCTTTAATCACTTTATTGTACATCTCTACTACTCTAGCATGTTTTTCTTCCATCGTACATGCAACAATTACTAACAAAATGATATGTCATGTCATTTCCATGGCTAGTTTAAAAAATGCAACACCTACCATTATTGGAGTAAGCCTTTGTGGATTCATTCGCATTAGCTAGAATAGTCCTGGAGCTTCTGGGCTAGAAAAATACAATCTAGAGGAATGTGAAAATGGGGCTCCTCAATATATATCTCTAGAAGGAAGGAAACCTTCTTCCTTATTTTTAGATTTTTTATCCTTGGGGTGGAAGTGTGACCAAAGATAGAGGTCCTTATCATCTACACTAAATTAGTAACATTCACATGTAATGGATAACTCTCTCTATTCATGTTATTCTTCAGCTAGCCCCTTCCCCTTGTCTGGGTCCCACTCAACATTATCCTCTTGATGGATTCATATTTCCATCTCGCTATTTCCCACTCCAACATAAGGTTGGGGATCACCGAATGGAGCCTCCTATATTGGCGATGGATTATTTTCATATTTTGATCCTAAACAATGAATTTATATATGAGGGGTATCCTATTGGGGTAATCAACTTCAAGGCTATCATGGGGCTCACCCTGTGGTGGACTTTGGAGATGGTCCAGGTGAAGGTGGTCATAGAGGTGGAGATGGTGTAGGAGTGGGATGAGGAGATAAAGGGTCTAGGTTAGTTCAGTGGGGAGGAGTGGAATTAGTAGCAGATGGTGAGGTAGGAGGAGATGAAGTATGAGGAGGGGATGGAGATGGATGAGGTGATGAAGGTGAAAGGTGAGGTGGAGGTGGGCATGGCATGAATGGGTGAGAAGCAGTGGTTATGAGGCGTTGTGCCTCCACCATCCTTTGCCATTTTCATTAGGCTTGTTCCCTAATTCAACTGGAACTTAGCTCTAGCCACTCCTTTCATAGTTGTGGCACTAGGGAAACCTATACTTGGGGTCTCCATCTTGAGGTTACTAGTGGGGACATAACATATAGGATAATTTATGGACTTGTTCCCCGACCAAGATATCCTTAACCTTGATGTTGGCTAAGTCAATTTTCATCCTCTCTATAAAGGCCTTCTTGCTTGAATATACATATATTTTTTGGAGAGTATGACACTCCACATCAATCCATTCTACCCATAAATTGATTGGCCATGCATCATATATCTTGTTGATGGAATCAACGAAGTATCTCACATATAAGTCATATGGTAGTTTGACTCATGTTGAAAGCTCTCCTAATGGATTCATGTAAATGTGTGCTAGGGACTAATGTTGCTTTATAGGAAATTATGTTTGATTTTCAACCAAGGGGAGAAAATACTTTAGGATGTACCATTCATTCCCAAATTTCACCTTCATACCATCAAACCAATACTTTATCTTCATCTTGTATGAGGGGGTAATATGCTAAGGACAAGTGAATGCTTTAAAGCGCTTGATAAGGGACCTACGAGTTGGAGGGTACACCCACTTCAATGAGCTTGAGCTATAATATGGCACTAAGATCATGTTAAAGACTTGAAATAAAAGGATTTATCCCTAAGGAAACCTATACTTTGGCATCTTGTGGGCCTTCTCTGCATTCTCAGTTATTTTTTTGGATGAAGTACACTGCCCAGTTATATTTTAGTCCTTGAGAGACTTATTGATAATTATATAGATGGGTCATGTCCATGTCCTTCCAATAGTCATTCCCTCTAATCTTGGTGTAAATGATCCATGCTACAACTCTGAGGGTAGGATCTTGCAAGTTCTTGATATTCATCATATGCCCTTACTTTTTGCACATTAGCATCATAACAATCTTATGAATCTCTGTCATCTCAGCTAAGTCATCTAACACAATTACCCCTATGAAATATAGTCCTAAAAATTAGATATGGTCCTCATGGATGCACAAGAAGAGAAACTATACTAGCTCAGTAGGCTTTCCAAAATATGGCAGCTTAAAAATTTAAAATAGGCCTACTTGGTCCAACTAGTTTTTAATAGATAAGTCATATACCATATAGTTTATTATATTGGTGGTCTTGATTTGGTAGTCATTATATAGCTCTAATTCATTCCCTAGCTGGTAGTTTTTATAATCAAATATTATGCCAGTTGATATCTTAGAGACCTTGTTATTCATTCATAAGACTGACTCTGGGTATTTGATAACTTTTATCAAAAGAGATGGAAGAGGAGATGTTGGGGAATTTTATGCTAATGATAACTATGCCTACTTCTCTTTATTTATTATCTTTTCCCCATCTTATATTATGTGCTCTCTCTCTTCTCCTTCTATTAATTCTATCAAAACTCCTTTTGGATTCTACACTTGTTCTGAACTCTGCTCTTGGTTTCTTAGTGCGTCCTCTCTAATAGGAAACCAGTATTTGCTCACCTCTTCCTCCTCTTATATAGTTAGTAGCTTCTTGAGTCTTTTGGCCTTTTTATTAAGCCACAATACCCTTCATGGTGCTTGAAGGTTAATGCATGACCATCCCATGTTCCTAAAAGAATACGTGATGGAAGGCCACCTTACTTCAGCTCTCGAGCTTCACACTTCATAAATGACAAACCTATAACCTAAAACTTCAAATATTTCCACTCTTATCCACCAATATGGACTTAACAACCTCCCTTCTCACTTGAGTAACAACCTTCATAAATTCACCAACCTTGTAAACACTTCATTTTACAATATATTTAATTTTTTCATGGTCTCTGGTTCTCTGGTTCATCGCTCGCTCTTAGCACTTGAAATATTAACGTAAGGTAAAGTGTAAAATGACCTAATCAAAGTTATTTATAAGTTTTTTGGGGTGTTTAACTTCATTAATTCCTTCCCTTTCCTTATCACTTCTAGGCATAAATACAAATATTTTAATGGGCTTTGTACTTTGAATCTTGTATTAATCATTTAATGCCTTAATGGTTTTGTCCCATCATTATATTCACATGATTTTTTCCACAACTAACCTCATCATATAAATGGCCCATCCATTCCTATTCCTTTCTTCAAAGTTGGAGACAAATGTGTACCACCTTTCTGGTGTAGTGGAAGAGAGTTGTTACTCAAATGGTGGGAACTTCTTAAAGTGATTTTGAAGTGCATTAAATGACTCACATGCCTATGATTACTTGTGCACCTTAGATGAATTTTGATTCTTTGGTACTTTCATGCCCATATGTCTTACATTCCCTATTCAACTTACATACTTATGATTATTACATTAACATATATGATTCTTTACCCAACACTAAAATGGTTCACGGTCCTCCATGAAAACACATTATGTACAAAAACTCAAGATTACATTAAAGAAAAGATTTGTACCACAAGGGTAGCACTTTTTATTGAAAGAAATAAATCCTAACATAGTGGCCTAAGCCTTATAGACTAAAAAAAATTAGTTAAACTGAATCATAAAATGGTCAAAGATGAATGCCATTATACTATCCTAGGAGGAACTAAACATCCATTCATTTTAATTGACAAGCTATGATAGGTTGAATGCTATGAACTATGAACAATCCATCCCAATGGATGCATTGTTTCCCAGGGTGGTGAGAAAACTTGGAGTCATTTAATAGAAATTTCATGACTAGAGAAAATACATTATTCTTTAGATGGTTGTCATGTCATGCTTTCTATTTTCACTTATCAACATCCTGACTCCAATGGATGAGAAACTTAGTTTCATCTAGTTTCATCAAATCATCTAGTCAACATTTAAAAGAGGCCTCATAATTTAGTTTTCCCATATGCACTATGTAGATATTTGGGATGAGGAACTCCACTTGAATAACCACTTCCTTTCCATACACTAAGTTGAATAGTGTGCTTTTATTGAGGCACTTGTATGTAGTTTGATAGGCTTAGAGTAATGTAGATAATCTATCATCCCAATCAATCTAACCAACATTATAGATTTTAATTAATGTATTACTAAGGATCTTATTGAATGATTTCACAATTCTAGTGGCCTATGGGTGGTATGGTGTTACCTTATGGTGCGCGATCATGAAATCAACCAATAGGATACAAATTATCTCATTTAGGAAGTGGGTTGCATGATCATTGGTAAAGCTTAGGGGACATCCAAACCATGATATAATGTTCTCCCAAATGAATCATGATGTATTTACTATAGTATGATACTTTTTTTGCCATTTTTCATCCTAGGAAGTGAGGTAGTCGGTTGATGTAATGACGTACTAAGAGCCTATTTGTCATCCTACTGGAGTGATGGGCCCCACAAAATAAATATCCCACTTTTGAAATGGTTCCTAAGAATAAATGGGTTTTAAGGGCATATCATCTCTCATGTTATATTTTTATACACACTGACAGACATCACATTGCCTAACATAAACTTTTTCATCTTTAAATAACGTTGGCCACTAGAGTCTAGTGAGAAACACATTGTGCATAGTAGCCTCTCCAGGATAATTTCCTCTAGAAATACCTTCATGGATTTCTCATAGCACTTTAGTGTACTCATGTTATATTACATAGTGACATAGCACCTCATCATGATCCATTTTATAAATATCTCCTATGATGAGTTGATATGGTACGACGTGGATTGCAAGTTGTTTTTTCTCCTATACAGTGAAAGATTTAGGCTCATAGTTAGTATTGATAAATGCTATAACATTATCAAATTATTTAGGTACCTAAGAAATTAAAAATAAATTTACATCAGGAAGATCATCTTCTATGGCATGTGGAGGCTCTTTAGTCTCAATTTTGGATAAAAAATTAGGTCTATAGTTAGTCTTCTCAGGATTTACTATTAGGAAAAAATAGAATTTTTGGAAAAGGATAATCCAGTGGCTGATCCTTCCATGTGATACTTGTTTTTTGAAAAGCTATTTCAAGGCCTTATGATCTATATAGAGTGTAAATGGAGTGGCCAAAAGATACTACCAAAACTTTTATAGAGCATAAACCATAGATAGAGCTTCACGCTATGTGGTGGTATAATTCCTTTCAGCTAGTGTAAAATTCCTACTGGTAAAGTAAATTGGGTGATCTAAGTGTCCTTCACCTAGTTGTGAAAATATCACACCAACTACCATGTCAGATGCATCAACATGGACATGAAAATGATTTGTCCAATCAGAGAGTAATAGGATAGGAGATATAACCAACTTTTGTTTCAGTATTTCAAAAGCTAATTTACAAGAATTGTTCTATATAAGTTATTCATTATGCTTTAAAAGTTATTATAGGTGTGCAACAATCTTGGGATATACTTAGATGAAATTTTTGTAATAGCATGTGTGTCATAGGAAGACATGGACCTCATGTTGAGTCTTAGGTGTTAGTAAATGTACAATCACAAACACCTTTTCTAGGTCCTCAAAGAGTCCTTTCTTAAAAATGATAGACCTAAGAAGTACACCAAAATGAGTCACGACTAGGCACTTTTTCAAATCTAAGGAAATTTGTAACACATGATAGGTCTCAAACATGAGTATCTGATTAGCATAATGGTCATTAACCAACCCATATATCATCTAGTCATCCAACTAGACTCGAAATAAATTGTGAATGAAACATTTAAAATCCTTGACTGCTATCTGTGAAAACACTATGGAGGCATTTTCCAACTTGAAAGTCATGGTGGTATAGGCAAAATATCCTCATTATATAGTGAAATTAATTTTATATTGGTCTTCCTCAACTATCTGGAATTGGTGGTAACCTAAAAACCCATCCATAAAACATTATACTTCATAATCGGTAACATCTTCTAGGATTTCCTTTGTGAAAGGAACTGGGAAGGGATCTATCACATAGGATACATTTAAGACATGGTAATCTAAATAGATATAGATACACCCATCCTTTTAGATATTGATTACCATGAGACTCACCCATTCATATTCAATGATTGGAGTAATTACTCTAGTGTGGAGGATGATATCGATCTCTTCTTTCACTTGTACCCAAAGATTAGGGTTCATCTTGTATGGTCATCTTCTTACAGGACAAGCACCATCAATTAACTTTATGTGAATTTTTCCTAGAGATGGGTGGAATCCTTTCATTTCATTATAATTCCTTGAAAGTACACCCTGATACTCTTTCAACAATGTAAAAATCTTTAAAATTTCTATGTTAGTCAAATAATTTCTAATTTTATCCATCTTTGGCTCTTGTTTCATACCCATGTTATGTTGAATACTTTGAATGGGCCTATGATAACAATTTTCCATTGGAGAACTTGTGTCCTAAGTAGTTCATGAACCAGTACTTGTAGGGACATCTAAATGGTTAGTTATGGGGTTGAGTGAAGTAGATCCTTCACCTTCATCTACTTGGAAGATGATTTTTTGCTTTCCGAAGTAGATCTATTCAGATAATTCTTCATTAAGAATTGGAGTAGCCACATAAATTGGAGATCTTGGAGGCTCATCAAACAATTTTAAACGTTCCTCAAGCTCCTGATGGATTTTTCATAGACAGTCTTCTAAGGGACTTGGGTCTCCAATGACTACTTTATGTATGGCTTGAAGAGTGAGGCACAAGTCCATTCTTAGTGAAGATTAGGATAACATCAATATCATGTTCTCCTTTGGTATCTACCAGAACTTGGTACCCATGTGCCTCTCTTCATGAATATACCATTCTCACATCCAAGTGCACAAAGTCGCATAGAATACATTTATACAAAGGTACTCGAGTAAGAATGTGTCCTCAATATTTCATATTGTCTCACAATCCTCAATGTGAGTTTTGGATGCTTACATACCACTATATTTATGTTTTTCCCTGACCTTATTATCATGATGAAATATATGGTGTAGATCAACCTGCTCTTTATCCCAATATAAGAGGCACTCTTTAAGAGTATGCTACCATCTGGTGCTGGTAACATAAAAATGTGATCTAGTGACCTCATCAAGTCATTTTTGGTAACATAAAAGTCTTCAAGATGCTGAACAAATTCACATACCTCTATTTATCCTTGGAATAATTAAGATTCATCAAGTCTTTCTAGTGGTGGTCCCATCAGTGGCCATCACATTACTAAACCCATGATGTGAATGAATTTGTGATATTTATCGAGTGAGCACTAGAGTTTCTCTTGATTGTTGATGGTGCTACATAGTCTCCTAATGAGGTCATATTCTTTGTGGACACAACAATTACATGTATTACTTGTAGTTTTAAAGATTGGCTAGGTGTCTATCTAATATAGAATAACATCTGGGGTTGGATCATGTTGTTCTTCATTTTGGGTTCGAACATTATACAGGTGGTTGATGTCTTCATCAAAATTTACGAGCACAATATAGGGAGTTCCTTATGCTTGGTATAAAGGTATTACTACACGATGATCAGTGTTCTCAAAACTAATATATCAGTATTTCAAGCTCATGTCTGCATGGCTCTTATATCACCAAGGCCATCCTAGTAGGGTTTGGTAAGCATCAACTTTTATCCAATTTCAGAACCTTAAAATATGACTTGAATAAAACTCCAAGTATGTTGACTGTGGCATTCTTGAGGACTCCAATCGAGTGAGCACAAGTCTTATTAGCCATGAATAGGACATGATGTGATGGTTGTAGCACTAGACTAGACATTTTGTGCCAAGCAAATTTAGTGATAACATTAAATTTTATGACAATATATACTAACATATCATAGATTACCCATCCATTGATGGAAACATTAACCAATATTTCTCCATCTTCTGGTGGAGTGGAGGAATTAGGATTTTCCTAATGCCCAACAAGATATAAATAGTAGTCTTCAATTTTTTAAATGTGAGGGTGGAATTCATATGGTAAGTGAGCCTAATTTTTAAGCCAAGCATTTAGATAAGGAAAAATTTCCTCATCTAGCATACACTTGCATAGTTCTTAGAAATTAACCCCCACTACTAAATAAGGTTTGGCTTCCCATTGCACTACTATGTGCTATGTCACATCCTTGTCCTTGAGTTATGTAATCTCACCTTTGATATCTCATAAAATTTCCATTGTATCCTAAGGGACATCATTTTACTACTGAGCATTAGGGTACTTTCTAGCCCATGGTTCTTCCTAATGTACCTTTGTGACTAGTTAGCTATGGATTGAGTCTGTTCCTGATTACAAGTGGTGATATTTACTTTTTGCACTATTGGGATGGTTGGGCATGCACACCATTATGGTTTGTCTATTTTAATCATGTCAGTGCCCTTTTCCTTACACTTCTTAGTGATGGCTACATAAAGATCAGGGTAATCTTCCAATTGATGGTCCTTTTTATAGAATGCACATGTTGGATATTCTATGCAATCCCACTGATAATGGTCTACTGAACCACATTTATAACAAGTCCTAGGTGTAAATCATCCATCGCCTTGTCAACACCCTCTCCTTATCCCATTATATCCACCATTGTCTTGGGTATTAGTGACTATGGTTTTGTGCATGCCATGTGCTCAAGATTCATGGATATCACTAATCAATCGATAGTCATTGGTGTCATGAGTGTATGCATAAAATTTTTTACAATAATTAGACACTTTAGTGTTTGTATCCCATTTTCAAATAGACATGAATGGACATAATTTTCTTCATGGTAGATCTTGCATGTTTGTTTTAGTACCATGTTGATGTTCTTATGTGGGTATTTATTCCTTGTATGCCCTTTAGTTTCATAGTTGATACACCATACACCAATGTGTGTCTTAAGTGAATTTTTTACCATAAAATTTTAAAATTTTGATTCCATGGATGCTATTTGTGCCTCTCTAAAGGGACTAATCTTGGTATCCATGCTTCCAACCACTTCAACATGAAGGGTAACTTCCAGAGCCTTGCATACATTGGTGAATGTTAATTTTTATAGAGTGTGTCAGAAAGGTAGTAATAATCCTCCCAAAGACCAATGTAAATGTTGAGTAGGATTTATTTAAAATGATAATTTAGAAATTAAGGTTTTGAATCATGGATCATACTCATGTACACTCTCTATAAGTCCTTGCTTTATGTCCTTCAGTGTCACTAGACTTTACTACTCAAACTCAAGAATGTTAAATTCTTCTATGAAGGTTGCTTTGAACTAGTCATAATTGACCACTAATTATTGAGGTTAAAAAATTTGATACCATTTGTGTGTGTAATCCAAAAGTGTGGTTGCAAAATACATAGCCTTTCACCTAGTAAATGTGATGCCACACACTCTCCAAATCAATTCACACTTATGGACATGCTTAGCTATATTCTTTACCCCACATTACCTAGGTAATTAAAATGTCCTCTCATAGTAGACTATAGTAGGTTGTGTTGGTTGAATGGGTGGTTACTGGGAAGATCTATCCCATATTCCTTGAAGAGGGGGTGTACTTTCACCTTTGCCTTGTCTTAATCCTCCGTAGTGCCTCTAGTAGTAGTGCCTATCGAAAGAGGTGTGGTAGAGGGTTGGTTTCCTAAGTTTGGGCCTATATTCTAGCCTTGAGGACTAGACCCACTAGGCATTCCAATCTATGCCATATAATCTCTTTGAGGAAAATATAATGTAAGTTTTGAATGTGCTTCAAATGGCCTAGTATTAGTATCCCTTCCCTATTCAGTTTTTGACTATGTACTATCTATATCCCAATTTTGTATATGTACTCTATCTGACTTAATGGAATGAGAATGCACTATGGTGGGGAGGCTTTGTTGATTTAGAATTAGTTCCTTGACTCTTTTAAGTCCATCTCAATGATCTTTTGTAGGATATAGGTGGAAAAAAACTAAGTTAGAAGTGATGGGTTCCTCATCCATGTTTGTTTCCTTGTGGCTCCTTACAACACTCCTAAAGGTTTCTTGATCTCTTCCCATGTTGCTAACTCCCAAATCCTCCACCATGATTCTTCATAATTTTGTTTCCATAATGCTCACTAGATTTATACCATTTTAACCTACAATTTTTAATCAACCCCTAGTCTCCCCTTCCAAATGTGTGGTTCATGTATAGGAAAATGTAGCCCTCCTTGGTTAGAGTTTCCAACCCAAGGTCAACAATTAATTTATTAATTTTTAAGGGAAAAAACAAGAGATTACATCCCCTCATATCTCATACAAATTATAAATTTTCTTTATCAGGACATGAATAGGTGGTCATAATATACTCCAAAATGTAGCTATTCTGAATGCCTTTCCATCAAAGGTTAATTGGTCACATCTAGGGAACTCCATGTCATGTTAAAATCCTCTATCATTAAAGTGTCCAAGGTTTCCTTCTTCCAAGATTTTTATATCATCCTTGAGCATAAGCTAAGATCCAAGCATGCACAATAAATCAAACCTTAGAAAATAATGTTTCATACAAAGAACTATGAGATTTTTCTCTACCTACTATCATGCAGATATTCCTAGTTAAACATATGGAACTACAAAGTTATCTTCAACACTAGTAAACCATTCTTAAATATTCTCTAATGTAAGATGTTCAAACATTTTCCCATGATTGTGCACCAAAATGTTGGGCTTTGTTTATTGTTTGTATGTATGGAACTAAAGTTTCCCCCAACAGGCTAGCATGTTGGCCCTATCACATTAGAGTTAAGTCTCGCATGCTCACCTAAAACACGTAGTAAAAGACCGATTCCTAAATTTTTTGCAGCACATTAGTGTAGGAATGTTCATCTTCCATTATAAAACTCTAAAGAATTATTTAATAACACAAATATATTACTATTATCCTTGTCATCTTGGATGTAAGTAGCACTAATACAAGGATCAACATTAATATCTAACAATTGACTATGAAAGGAAAAAGATTCAACAAGACAAATAAATAAATCATGTCCATCACCAAAACTTAGTGTATTTCATCTTTTATAACACAATTTGGCAAAAACTAGTATTTCCCATTATATGTTTAGTGCATTACAAGGCAAGGCTCAATTATCTATTCTTTTGAAGACCATCAACACAAATGATTACAACAAGGGTATTTATACATGTATTTCCCTATCTAAGTGTTATGTATTATTAATGTCATGAATAAATGTCACATGGACTCCCAACAGACTAAGATTCATGTCACTTTATATTAATTTCCTCATGAGGACTCGGGGACCTATGCCCCTAGATCCTCACTGTATGTTATATGATTTCCACCATGCATTCCATTCCTAGAAAGCTAGTAAAAAACCTATGATCAATAAGGTAAAAGTATCCCATTTGAATTATTCTTATAACTACTCTTACATCCCTCACACTCTACTTCCTATGTGCTTTACTTCCCACATGCTCCCCTAGTCTTCCAATTTTTTTTTGAGTCCTCTATTCTCAGGTCCCTTGTGACTTGTCTTATTTTATTGGGTCCTATTGCATTGGGTCTCCTACACCATTGTCATTCTACACCTAAAAATTTCCACTCCATGACACATATGTGCCTATCAACTAAATGCCTTAGTCATCCTATGCTATGGTCCTTTCATGTCATGTCAGACTTATGTCGAAATAGATAATGATCCTTCCACATCATGAGCCAAAATAGAAAAAAACTTAGTCAGAATTTAGGGTCCAACAAGTTTGACTTTTCAAATAGATGATTCAGAAGGAACATGCCTACTTATATCTTTTCTTAGAAAATGTGTACTATATAAGTATTGATATTTTATTTGTTCACCCACTTGAAATTTAGGTTTTTAGCATAGTCTTGGATAACAATATATATCTGGTTATCAATGATCTAGGCTGATACTATTGGTGCATCATATGAAAACAATAAGTCTGAAAGACATTAGTATTTCATGAAGTTATTTATGGATATGTCAATAGTGTGATACTGAGAAGAGGGGGAACAAACAGAATCATTAAAACCATCCTATACTCAGATGCGCTTATGAAGAATGTCATCCTTCAATTTAGCATAGGGAAAGGTCTTTGGTCTAGCCATGACACTATGGAGTACACATATTTAATAGGACCTAAGGGCATCCTCATATTTTACCTCCTTATCATTGACTTCACCACACTCTTTGTGGATGTACTCTATTGATTGATATATGTCATTGTGATACTTGAATTTTTTTAAACCAATAAGGAAAGTGGTGTCCCAATACTCAAGATCTAACTTTATTTTAGAATATGTATCATCTATTAAAATTTAATATAAAAGGAATTAGGGAGCTTGTAGATGTCAAAGGCATGCTAAACAAAAGTTGTTTGTCGAATTTATAACAAGAAATGAAAAATATTTTCTATGTTTGCAATGATAATATTTCATGAGATTCATTTCGGATTTATAATATTATGCATGCATGTCCTTGCATTAATGTCATTTGACATATCATTTGCCATAAATTTTAAATTTGAGTTGGTGGTTAGATTTTCTCTTTTTAATTCCAAATCTAGAGGTGACTTAAGATCCTATGATCCTCTACTACCAACCAGATATAATATTAGTGATGGGATGTTTTCCAAATATGTCAAATATAGACCAAATTCCCATTCCTTTGACAATGAATGTGTGATAGATACATGATCATATACCTTAGAGTTTCCTTAGTTAGTACACATTTTAAAACACGCATCATTATTCTAGGCACAACTTCACATTCCATGCCTTTATCCTAAATAGGGTGATATGTCATCTAGGAACATATGCCATGCCCTAATTAGACCTACTTAACATCTCATACTCTATTCTAAATTTCCATATCACAAGTGGTAACTAGTTGATCTTTGCATTATGTGATGTAATAGATTTTCTTCCATCTAAGCTTTCCCAACTTTAGACTCTTCTGACATGTCTAAGAAACACAACATTGTCTATTTATAAAGTATCATAAACACATGATCACACACCTTCAAGTCCCCTTTTTGTTGTCCTTAGTTTCACACACGTGTTATGGGTCTATTGGATTTTTATTCCTAATCACCATATAAGCATGTCTTCACACTCTATGTCTTTATTTTGACCAAAATGATGTGTTTCCCATGGATGCATATGACATAAAAATTGGTTCTACTTGATAACTCCTATTTGCTTTTGAACTTCTCAAGTCATAAGTGGCAATCAATTCATCTTTGCATTGTGTAAAATAACAACTTCCCATCTAGCCAGGCTCTCCTTACCTCTAATATTTATGATAGGTCTGGGAGACTCATCTTCCTCACTCACATTCTTGTACCAAGCATGTGATCACATATCTCTAAGTTTCATTTGTTTGTCCCTATTTTCTAACATATGTCACCTATTTATTATATTTTATTACATAGTCATCATATAAACAAGGTCTTGAATATAATGCCTTTATCTTGGGTAGGACAATGTGTTACCTAGTAACATATGATGAACCCCAATCAATTTTGATTGAAAACTCCCACTTTATCAAAACAAATTCAAGCCAAAAATTGCATCATGTACTTCCTTGCATTATGTGATGTGATAACTTCCCATCGAACTAGACTCTCTCAAGCTCTGACACATCCAAAAGGCTCACCTTTCTTCTTATGATTTGCACAATGATTTTTCACTGAGCCCTACTTCCTCAGTCCCATACATCTCTAACACATCCTCTACACTTCCCTCAATAAATTTAAATGATATTTTAGGCTCCCATTACATTTAGATTTCTTGAGATCTAACATCTGTGATAAGTGTCGGTGAGTGTTCTTTCTGATTTTGATAATGTAGTGATGTGGCATTGGCTTGGGTTCTCCTAGCGTATGATAACTATGATAGGTCTAGCAATTGATTTGTCTAGATATGAATTATGTGGCAATTTCCCACTAGACTAGGATTTCCCAAGATTTAGCATCTATCATATGTTTTAGCAACTAGCTTGGATGGTTCTCTCCTAGGCTTCAAAATTTATGACAAGTCTAGGAGACTTGTCTTTCTAACTTATATTTATAATATGTGTACTTTTTTATGAAAATATGGAAATTATTATCCATGTACTAATGACACATGACATGCACACAACCATGTACCTTCAAATTTCATGTACTAGTCTCTAGTATCTGACATATGTTATCATTTAATTATTTTGTTTTTATTAATAGTCATCATTTAAACATGGCTTTACACTCCATACCTTTATTTTGAATAGGATGTGTGTCACATAAGAACATGGGCCACACCCTAATTTATCATGGTTAACTACTTGTACTTTATTATAGTCATTAGAAGTCATAGAAAAAAACCATTTTATCTTTACATTATATGACATAGTGCCTTCGAGTCAAGAGAGGATCTCCCAAGCTATGACAAGTCAAGGAGACCTATTTTTCTTAGTATGAATGATGAATGGATATTCCATTGAGCTAAGATTTTCTAGTTTTTGACACCTCTTAAATATCCTAGACACTAACATTTATGACATCAAACTGTGGAGTTGATGCCCATTACGATAGGGTCTCTTGGGATCTAGCATCTCTAACAGGTAGATGGAGTCACCTTTCTATCTCAAAATGATGTAATGATATATGATTGACACGACTTCTCTTGACCTCTGACATCTTTCATATATCTAGGAGACTCATCTTTCTTACTCATGAGCAAGTAGTAGGCACATAAAAACATACCTTTTATTTACGTTTTGTAGTCACCTCTTTATAACAAATGACATCTACCTATTTGGATTTTATTACATCGTCTCCACCTAACTAAGGTCTTGCATTTTATTCCTTTGTCTTGACTAGGATGATGTGTCAATTAGGAACATATGACATGTCTCGATTAGTTATTCTTGACATCTCCCACTATATTCTAATATTTTCAAGCCATTAGTAGTAACCAATACATCTTTACATTATGTGATGCAATAGATTCTTCTTGAGCAGGGCTCTCTTAAGCTCTAATATCTCTAAAATGTCTAAGAGGCTCACCTTTATTACTAAAAATGTCATGTTTCATTTTCACTTAGCCATGTTTTCCTAGTCTCTGACATCTCTAACACATCATCTTCATTTCCCTCTATGACTTTGAATGACATGGTAAGTGCACATTGCATCAAGATTTCCCAAGATCTAACATCTCTTATAGGTACAAGCAAGTGGAATTTTTGATTATAAATAACATGGCAATGTGGCATTGGCTTAGGTTCTCCTTATGTATGATAACTATGATAGATACGAAGAACTTCTTTGACTGGTTCTAAATCATGAGGTGATCAACCACTAGACCAAGATTTTTAAGGCATTAACATTTATAATAGGTCAAGGTAATTGGCTTCTCTCACCTTGAATGACACAACAATTTCCTATTGGATGGTAATATACAAGGCTCTAACATTCATTACAGGTCCAAGAAACTGGTCTTTCTAACTCAAATTAATAATGCTTGTCCTTGATTAGACATGAATGGAAATTGGTGTCCCAGTACTCATTACATGTGGTATGTACATGACCATCTGGTATTGGCTATCACTTTATTTTTTATTAATGGTCATTGTCTAAACACAAATTTTCTTTCCATATCTTTATTCTAAGAAGGATGATGTGTCACCCAAGAACATGGGCCACACCCTAATTGATCATGGTTAACTACTAGTTTTTATTCTAAGCATTGCAACTCATAGTAAACAACCATTTCAAATTTACATTATATGATGTGGTACCTTGGAATCAAGATAGGCTCTCTCAAGATCTAAAAATTATGGGAGACTTATTTTTTTCATTGGGAATGATGCAGGGGTCTCTTGTTGAGTTCATTTATTCTGGTTTCCCATAGCTATGACAGATCATGGCCACTGCCATTTCTAACACTAAATGACAAAACCAATACCGATTATAGCACACTTTCCTAGGCTTTGACATCTCTAGCATGTAGATAGATTCACCTTTGTGGCTTAGAATGACATGATGATCTTTGAGTGGTAGGACTTTGACAAGATTATAACATCTCTGACTATTATACATAACTAATTCTTTGAATATAAATGAGGTGGCAATTTTTTATTGTGCTGAGATGTCCTAGCCTATAACATCCATGATAGGTCGAGGTAATTATCCTCTATAATTACAAATAAAATGGTATGTGAATATTTTGATGTACACTTCCAAGCTCTGATATTTGTGATGGGAAATAAAGAATGGGCTTTTTATTCTAAATGACATGGCAAGTTTCTCTTTGGTTAGGATTTGCCATATTTAAAATACGATGAGCTAACATTGACAAAAAATGAAATCATTCATTAAATCCTATATGTTATCCATAGAGCATTCTATTTTTCCATAGAAGATAATGAGTTTCTTGATTCAGTAAAAAAAATGTATCCATGAATCATTTTCTCATGCAAATCAATCTTTAGTGTTATCGACATGATATGTTAAAAACATATAGATAGTAATTGTTGGTTTTTTGAAAATTTTTAAATTTATGTTATTCCCTACCCATAATTAAAGACTTGTTTATTTTGACATTTATAGCAGATGATGTGGTGTAATAGGCACAACAAATACTTCTTGTAAAATCACAGTAACTATTTTGAGTCTTTTTTATTGATTTGCTTTCCATAATTTAGCAATAGTTAATAAATTGTTCAAAATTTGATTAGTGCACTCTATTCATTATTGTAAAGTTTATGTTATTTTTCTATTTATATTTTTTTTATGGGTCAATCTTTTATATAACTATTTATCTGTTTACTATTGTAACATTTAAACTTATAATTGCAATTTTTCTTTTAAAAAAATCATATTATGATTATATGGCATACATACTCTTACTTTTTTAGTAGTTAAAACATCTATGACCCATTTTTATATTTTTCAATGTATGGATTCATATGCCAAAAGAAAAAGACAATGATTGCTTGGATTTTCATATTGGCATTGGTGACCATTAATGGACCTTATTTAGGCTTGTAAGGCTTATGCACACATTTTTATGCATTAATGTCACTTGGTAGATAATTTGATTCAAACTTGAAAATATGAGTAGATGCTAAGATTTTATATTTTATATTTTTAAATTAAGAACTAAATTTGCAGTCCATTACCGTATGTCACTAGATGGATAGAGTAATGGCAATATGCTTTTTTTTAAAATTGTTTGATCAGGACCATTTCCCCATTTTGCTAATAGCAAACTCATGGTGAGCATGTGGAAACATCCCCAGAGTTTTTTACAACTACCCCATGCTTTCTGACATGTGTCACCCTATACCACTTTTTTAATTGACACTCGCCATTTAAGCATTGTTCTGTATTCTAAAGCTTTATGCTTTGTAGGAGGATGTGGTACGCAAGGGACTAGTGGCATATCCCAATCCATATGGTTAACCAATAGAAGTTCATTCTCATTTTCCTAGGTCACGAGTGGTGACTAATTCATTTTCATGCTATATAGCATTATAGTTTCCAATTAGTCCTAGTTCTCCCAGCTTTTGATATCTCTAATAGATCTAGAGATCTTGATTTTCTGACTCTAGATGGTATGGTGTTCTTCCATCCAACCAAGTATTTCTCGGTTCTCATATCTCTGGAAAGTCTGAGAGACTATTCTTTGATTTTAAATGATGTGATGAATCCCTACCATGCAGAGCTCTCTCAGGCTTTGACATATTTCATAGATCTCGAGGACCCATTTTCTTGACTCTAAATAATGTCTTGATCTTTGATTGGGGCTAGCTCCACCAATATTTGACTTTCATGTTAGTTTAGAGAGACTACCCTCTATGAATCTAGATAACATGGAAAATATTTTCAAATTCAATTCATACCATGAAAACCCTTTTTTAAAGCATTAAAAATTAACAAATGAGTGTTAAGTAAATTAATTACTTTGAAATATATCAATTCAAATAAAAGAATGCCATTGCATATGCCATAAATGTCATCACACATGTTGCAATAACTTAACTTAATATATAGATAATATTGTTGATACATTGACAAATAATACAATTGACCTATAGAGAAGTCTTATCATTGAAAATCATAGTTATGCTCCATTGATGGCATCAAGCATTGATATTAGCAGTTAATTTCAATTTTCTCTTTCTTTGCTTTCACCATTGCCATATTTTGGCTATGATCCATTTGTGTCTATTTAATCCATTCTCGATGTTGTTTTTTCCCATAATGTGAATTTCAACTCCTTTTTCTTATCCTCTGATTCTACTCAAATTTCAATGGAGCCCATCATGTAAGAAGCTTTGGCTCATATTTTATTTCTATGATCCATCCAAAAACCACAAATGACTTTTGTTGGAAAAGTCTCACCCTATCATCTATATAACATCGTTTGGATTCCTTTTGATCAAGTTTTCAATGCTATCCTTTCTATTATTAGTGAAGAACTTCTCTCTGTCATTAACATAATCGAAGTTAGTTATATGGTTGCTTCTATGTTTGTTAGCATAATAATGTTCCTTATCTCTAACAAGGAGAAGGTAAGATCCTTCATTCAATTATTTATGAATCTAGTCTTTAGGGTTGATCTGGATGAAGCTATAACATCCTTAGATGATGATCAATGAGATGCTCTATCATTTTATGGTAGAGACAAGTTTGGGTTTGTGTCAATGGCCGTGTTTAGGGCCCTTAAATATACTCGGTACCTAATTTTTAAGAAGAAATTAGATGGGTTGTTAGGTTATTTATCTCCCCCACTGGCTGATAACAATGTTATGTCACATATGCCTACTTTAGAATGCATGCATGTTTATTGCCACTCGCACCTAATAATTTAAAATATCATATTCATGGCTACGATTGTGTTCTATGGTATTTCCCTTTTTTCCCCATGGCTGGTCAAATATTTCTCGACAAGAGTTACAACTATGGGTGGACATTCAATTGTATACACATGCAAGTCCAAGCAGTTGGACACTCCCTCTGCCTCAAAGGTTCTTGGTTCCAATGTGGCGATCGCTGATTTGGCCTATAATGAGTGTCCTTTGTTGGCTAGTGATTGTTACAGACATATTTTTGCTTTCAATATTATTGAATTCATAGCAATTGACTAGATTTGTGAATGTATTTTTTTGGTTTGATATGATAATACTTTTTTTTCCTATGCTAATACATTCTTTTTTTTTTCATTAATTTGACCTACGATATGGTAAGGAAATAAAAATCTTTTGGTTGGCTTTTTTCTTTGTATGTTCTTGTTTTTTAAAGAATTGCATGAACACTCAAATTTAGTGACGTTCTTATTATTGTTGTTGTTGTTCAAGGTTTTTTTATTTACGACCATCATACTAAATGATGTTGGTGTAGGATATTAATTATTTCATTTACTTTTTAAATGGATAAATCCTACACATGTAGTTTTAGCTTACTTAGGTGTGATAAGAGGTTAAGTAGGTGAGAGAGTGAGCTCCACCTAAAGTTCCCCTGAGAGTTCAACTAAGTCCCATTGTGAGTTCTTCATGAATTCCATAGTGAGTTAAACTAAATCTAATTATGAGTTCTCCAGTGATTTAAATCCCCTACTCCTTTATATTCCTCTTCACCATGCTATTGTACTTAACCAAAGTAGTGTAAAGCAAATATTGGAAAGCAAGGCATTTAATATAGAGGACAATTATTGCACATCTTCATACATGTTTCTAAACATAGACAAGGTCATCGTTATTGCAGAATACTTGTGTGTTCACTCTACTAGAAGATCACCTACTAGCCTATTCTGACATGGTATCAAAGCTAAAGGTTTTGCTAATACGCATCAAGTTATTTGTTTGATTTCTATTATATATTATTTAAATTAAGTAAGAAGAAATTGCATATTACTTCTATTTTGCATTTGTATGTAAGCTTAGTTGTGCAGATCTATGAGAAGGATACACGATTTTCATCTCGCCATCTCTTTCCATACAGGCCACTTTCACATGGTCAAAATGTCTTTCAATGGAATCCACACGCAGCTTGATGTTTCTAGTTGCATCACTGTTTTCAAGGAGCCTAAGTCTATCGTTGAAGTAACTTGGCCTCCTATACAAGCGTCCAACAAATCTGATCTTATGGTGATCTGCATGGTACTCTCTTGAATGTGGTTTCTTGAAGAATCAAGACTATTTGAAGATCTATTTTGGTAAGGGACAACTGAATCATCCAGTGTGTAAAGCAAGCTCTCCACCCTCTTGACAAAGCCTACAGTGTTGGTGAGGCGAGTAATAGAAAATCGCCATCAGGGAAGTGTTGGAGACTCGACCTCACCGCCATTCTATGCTGACCACCACCACTGTGGCTTAGCCTACTGCTATCGCCACACGACCTTGCATCTGCCTCACTTAGCATAGCATTTTAGTACTGCCTTGGAGTCAACAAATTAATGCGATGAGGTTTTAGTGCTGTTGGAAAATGCTTAGTCACAAATTTGATTTAAGGAAACTATACGATGTAGACTCGGCCCTCTCTGCTATCAGCTTCTCGCTACGCCTCCCTCCAATGGCCTGCACAGTCTTCTTGACCTGCGTGATAGTGTAAAACTGCGTATGTATTTAACAACAACACATTTGACTCTAGGTATCCACGCAGACATCATTTTGACAGGCGTAGAGCTCATGGCTGTAGGGCTTGGCGGCACATTATACTGCATGTTGGAGTTTTTTCCTCTAATGGCGGCGCAATAAAATATGTGTTTTTTAAGTGCCTAATTGCACTTCATGTGCAGCGGGACTTTCAGGTTTGCTTGATTGGCATTGTTCCGTATGGTTCTATCTCTACATAAGTTTTTGGAAGACCTGCACAGTCAGTTTGCAATTATTTGATCATAGCAACATGACCTTGCTGCATTGAGTAGTCCTTCATTTGATTAGATCCTGCCTTAATCGGCCCACGGTTTCATCTTAGCAAAGCAGACATGTACATTCAAATCCAATCTGGCTGTGCATGCAAACTACGTGGTACAACTACTTCAACTAGCTCCTTGCATGACTAATGGGGGATCCAGCTCACTAAGTTCTATAAGTGAAAACACTAAATCCTGCCTAAAAAGAATCAAAGAATTAAAGCATTTTTTATTTCCTTTTAAAATAGCTAGGCATAATTTTTTAATTAAAAACCCCCTGTAAGAGACATTTTTAAAGAACAGTCCACGTAAAGATGATTGGGCAAGGATTTTTTAAACTTTTGTTTGATGTGAGAAGGTTCATGGTTTAGTGTCAATTCCAATCAGTGGTTACACAACATGCTTTGTGTTTGAATCTAATGACTATTTAAATTTTAAGTAAAATTTAATTAAAGAGGCCATTAATGATGGAAAAAATAATTTGCTATAACTTTTGATTGGTAACTCAGAATTGAGTGCCAATTCTTTCAAAAGTGAATATTTTTTTGTCAGTCTATTTTTTTTAAAAATGCAATCAAGTTATAAAGTGCCTTATTCAGGGTGTTTATGGGCCCTACTACTTTTTACAATATACTTCGTGCACTGATTGCTCTCATCTATATGGACTCATTTTGGGCTTAGTTTGAAGCCCATCACTAGAGAATGCACCATTATTTACTCACTCTAGCACTAATTGCTTATTTCGACACATTCTCAGTTGTGCTCGATGTCCCTTCCCTGAGAGTGCTTCAGGGGTTCATTGCAGAGTATTTTGTGCAGTTGTACACTTCTCTTGGTGTCTTCTCTTGGTCATGTCGACCCCATTCGAGAGACTCCATATGAGGAGAGTTGTTTCATCTCTAGTGATCCTTATTACAAATAATAATTATTCTTCATGACATTTTTATATAGAACACTTGCTCACATACAAGAATCTTATTTCATTCTTCTATAGGTAGATTCTTGTAGCCACTAATTTTATTTGGCTCGATAAGTGGGCTAATACTTGTGAGAAGGTTTTTGACACTCTGTTACTACATGTTTCTATGGATATTAATTGTCACGCGAAATATATAGAGTGTTTAAAAACTTTTTGAAGCATCATATAATCCCTTTTTAGAGATCTTATTGTAACCTACATCACACCTCCTCTTTTGATTCCTATTGTCTCTTTTGAGACTATTATACTCTCTCCTTATGATTTTATTTCTTGTTATGATACGTCTATGGTCGGTAGTGTTCTTTGTTATGTCAAGCCCCCACTATAGCATGAGATTTTGCCAAACCTTAGTTGTCTCATTATAGATTCTACATCCATTCCTGTGTAGATTGTTGTTATTTCAAACCCATCAAAGACTTGTATTTTAGAGGACTATACTGATATCAGTGAGAGTATAAATATTGAGAATATTTACAACTGATATATTCTTGTGAACGTTCATATTATAGATCTGAGTGCTTCATTTATAGACAAGTCTTCAATTTTGATGGTTATTGAGCTTTGCTCTCTTAGTCACATGGACATATTTTTAATGAATGTTCCATGTCTATCTTCTTTGGTTGTTCTCTCTCCTTCTTGCATGCTTCTTCATTACCATATTTTATAGTTAATATTGTGATACCTTATCAAACTGTTGTACATTTGAGCATTAGCAAGGAGATATTTGAACATTTTCTAGAGAACTACATCATGATTCCTACATGCATTCCATTTGAGTGGGAATCAAGTTGTTTGACTACTCATGGTGTATTTCATCCGAAAGGAAGAGACTATAATTGTTGCAAAGGGACCTACTATAACATTCACCATGCGCCATATTGCACATACATTCTCTCTCTTCTTTATGGAGGAACACATCCTTCATATTTTTTATGATACTAGGGTCATCTCTATATACTTGGATACCTTATAAGGGCTTCTTCTTGGGACCAAATTTTACATTCCACCTAAGCTATGATTAAGGGGGGTGTTGGTGTGGGATTTCTAGTACTACCTTCTTTTCTTTTTCTCTCTTTGGCAGGGGGAGTTTTTTTCCAATGGATTTTTTCTTTTTACTCCACTTATTGAGAGTTGCATTGTATATGGGTAATTCATTAGGCCTTATTGTCGGGACCCATCTTTTCTTTTCCACTCACCTAAGCTATACTTAAGGGGGTGTTGGTGTAGGAAATTAATTATTCTATTTACTTATTAAATGGATAAATCCTACACTTGTAGGTTTAGCTTACTTTGGTGAGATAAAAGGTTATGTGGATGAGATGGTGAGTTCCATCTAGATTTCTCCATGGAGTTGAACTGAGTCTCTTTGTGATTTCTCAATGACTTCTATAATGAGTTACACTCAATATAATTATTTGTTCTCTAGTGAGTTAACTCCCATACTCCTTTATATTCATCTTCACCATGTTATTATAATTAATCAAATCAGTGCAAATCACATATTGGTAGGCAAGGCATTTAATACAAAAGGTAATTATTGTACATCTTCAGGGATTTTTAAAAATATGGACAAGGTCATCATTGTTGTAGAATACTTGTGTGCTCACTCTACCAGAAGATCACCTACTATCCTATTATGAAAAATGAATGGATAGATCTATTTCTATAACTAGTTTATGTGAGATAATAATTTTTTGTTTTTTTATTGGGCACATGTCCCATAAACCTGCTACTTATTATTTTATTTTTTTTAAAGGTTGTGAGAGATCTAGATATTGTCCAATAATGTAACTAATTAAACATTTGTACCTATAACATTTACGTAACAATTTAGATGATAATAAACTTTTTCGTACAATATCTATCATGCAAAAAAACAATGCCATAGCTTATGTTGTCACATTTGGACATTAAATTTTTTTTGTGAGGCTATCAAAATTAAATACATTTTACAAATACACACTTTCTTGAATAAACATAGGTACTAAAACCACTTCACGACCCTTATTTTTTAAATAAACTCTTAATTTTACATTTTTCAATATAATTAACAATAATAACACTAAATTTTATTAACACATTATATACAACTTATATTAAAAGGGCCATGGAAATAATTATTCCAATCTCATTATAATTATTGAATATTCATATAACTTGCAATAAAATATGTCCAATAATTTATTCAGGAAACCAAAGCTTTTCTTAATTTCTAATCTTCAAAGGATTTAGTTACATCACACTGCCCTAAAATTGAAAATTGTATGGTAGATTATTTTTTTGGTATAATTAGAATGAGGTGATCAACATACATTAAAATTATCGTAATTAAATTTTTTTTATGATTTAAATTTTGTATAAAATCTATGGTATTGAAAAATATTTTGGTGAATATAAATCAATGTAGCAACTAATTTAAATGTAGAAGCAACAATATTTTGAGGTGACAATTTCTGCATCAAGTAGTAGGCTAGATGGGTTTATTTACCAATTTCAATCTAGTCAATGACAATGGAATAGATATCTCTAGTTTAATTTTAAAAACACATATGATTCCATGTGTGTGTGTGTGTGTGTGTGTGTGTGTGTGTGTGTGTGTATAAGATTATGAATCATTATATTGGAATAAAATTAGTAGGTACAATAATTTAATAGAACATGTTATTGTTTTGACATAATGTATAATTTTTTTTTTGTTGAATTTTTTTTCTTGTATGTTAACAGAAAATCAAGTTACAAATATAATCATACCAAAAAAAAAAAAGTTAGATATAATCACTCCCAAATAGTCACATTCACCAAGGACAAGAAACACTGACAAGTTAACTTGATATTTAATAAAAAACTTCAACCAAAAAAGGTGAATAAACATAAAGATGGAAACATATTAAAATGATAATAATAATAATAATAATAATAATAATAATAATAATAATAATAATAATAATAATAATAATAATAATTATTATTATAATTAAAGAAAACATTTAGAAATGGGAACAACAAAAAGTAGTAATGGATGTGGTAGAGGATAGTTTAGCTTGTTTTCCCAATCACCCAGTGGCTTCTAGTAAGAGCGTTTATTGTATAATTAACAAGCTCCCAACCATCATTTGCATTCACTTTATCTTTACAATCATTAACATATTTCTTGGAGGAAAAAATGAAAAATATCAAATAAGGGGGTTTCCCTTGTGATGGTGCTAGTCACCTAGAACAACCATACATAAGGGTCAAAGTTGGTATTTGAAAATGTTATTGAGGGAAATCATTATAAAATCTACTCTAAAAATGATTTACGTTGATAGTCAAAATTATTACGTTAACAGATATACTCATTCATCTATCATCAAATTTAAGGTAAAAATTTACAAGTCTAAGAAACCCATGACTAAAACTCAATCCTAAAATAAAATAAGTTAAGACTTTTTAAAACATATATTTTTTATCCTCCATAATGAAATTCTTATGATATTGTTTTTCTTTATTTTATTTAAAAATAATTTATGTTTAAAAAAATTGTTTGATTTTTTGATTTTTTATTTTTTAAATTAAAATAATCAAAGTTTAATCCACAACCCAAAACTTTTCCAGCTCCAATATCACAGTTGATTATATAAACATTTTTTTAAAAAAGAAAAAGAAAAAAGAAGCAGCCAATAAAATATAATGCAACGGATTAGATATTCTTATGGTGGAAAACCAAAATCAGATACGATTTAATGTACTTCATTACTGACATGTACTTTATACAATTTCCATTAGCATACTTTAGATACTTTGCTTACAATTTCCACACCACCTTGTCGCTGGCCAGTTACACGTCTTCCCATTGAATGAACATTACAGCCATACACCCCACAGTCCAATCTGAAGTATCCATTTTCAAAACTTTTCTACCACTAAATGTCAAATGAGTAACGTTGATTTAAATACAGTATGGATTACTTTCTTACAAAAAAAATAGTAGAAATTATGTTTACCGAGTACATAATTCGGAGGTTGCAATTCGACAAAATAGTTCTCACATAGGTAGTGATGAATGTAACATTTTTAAGGGTTATAATATAATATGTATACGAGTATTGTTTGTTTAAGCTTTGAGTTTTCGGTAGAGGTGAATGATCTCTCAATAATTCATGTTATGTATGATCTGATTAAGCTTGATTAGATTTGTGATTATGAAGGAAGATTTAAAAAAATAGACCCTGTGGACTCAATTCCAGTCATTGGATTTGTATGATCAACGGAATATGGCATATGCCAAACAGTGCAAGCAGCTGTGTTTTACGGAACTTTCAGTGGTTTGAAGTAATTTTTGCAGTATGTCAATTACAAAATTTCAAAGACGGCGGTTGAAAGTGGAAGAGCTCATAAAGGTTGATTAACTAATTTTAGACAACTATTTTTTAATCGTTTAATTTTGTAAGGGTAACAATGTAGTATTTTGTTATCTTTAAAAGGTTAGTAAAAATTGTTATGTTTTGATAATGTAGTATTTTGTTATCTCTAAAGGGGTAGTAAAAGTTGTTAGGTTTTGATAAATTAAAATGTAAATGCTGATTAATTTTGCAAAGGTAACAATTTAATACTTTATTATTTAAAAGAAGTAATAAAAATTGTTACATTTTAACAAATTAAAATATAAATGTATATTAAGATTATATTCAACCAAAGAATAATTTAGTTACATTTGGACAATATTGATTATGAAAATAAATTTAAAAAATTTAGATCCTTTGAACTTAATTCTTTATCATTGAATTTTGTAGGATCAAAATGATTGTAACAGGGCAAATAGTGTGGCAAACAGCGTAGTTGTACTGAACTTTTAATGGCTTGATGTATTTTTTTTTTCAGTATGTCAATTATAAAAGTTGAAACTATAAGAGTTATATATTTTTCTAATACGACAATTACAAAAATTCAATAAAATATTTAAAGCTAGAATAGTTTATCTGTCATATTACATATTGACTAAATAATTTTTAATCAGTTATTACTGTAAAAACAACTTAATATTTTATTGTTTTTAAAAGCTTATTAAAAAGTGTTATCTTCTGACAAGCTTCAATACAAATGTACAGAATAGTTACTTTTAACTAGAAAAAAATAGAATTTATTTTATATTGTACAAAAATAATTACGTTCTGACAAGCTTCAATACAAATATAAACAATAATTACATCCAGTTGAAAAATAATAAATTATTTTTTATATTATAATGTGCCATACGTAAATATGCAAGATATACAAGGCTGACATGGATATTGGATTGAATATGCCACTATAAATAGAGCAACAAGGCTTGAAAAAGTCATGTTTCTAGATCTATTCATCATTGTGCTCTTCCATAATCCTCCTTTTTTCCTCTTTACATTGGAAAGTCATTATCACATTTGGTAAGAAAAAATAAATATAAAACTATAAGTAATGATTTATAATTAAAAGATGGTAAAACAATAGCATCCAAAATTAAGTACCAGAGCCAAAAGATAGATAATGACGAAAAAACAAGTATGAAGCAGAAATTGGTGCTGCTAATGTATTTGATTCTTCGGCTAACCATATTTATATGGACTATTAGTTAGGCATATTTACAATTAAATATGGTATCTCCGTTAATGGGAGATTGTTCTCCGGTGTTCTTATCATAGTTCCTAGTTGTGTGACTTTGTATAACCATTTTTTAATACAATTTTGTTTGAAACTGAAGTTAACTGGCGTTAATTTCTTCAAAACTACCAGTTCCACCTCGTTCTCATGCACAACAATTAACAAAAAGTTAGTTCAAGCAGTTAGAGAGTTAGTTTGCATGCAAAGACTATAATTAGTCTTTAGTTTGCTTTTTCAATTATTCTTGTTTTCAAATCTATTTAGGAGACCCATGGGTGCAGCTTTGTAATGTATACAGATCAAGAAGATCAACAAGATCAAGAAGTTTAATAAAAACTTGTTCTCAGGATTGCCGTAGCAATCTCAATCTCTCTGTTTTTATTTTATGTTCTTTATGCTCTATTTTTTCTGACAAACTGGTATCAGAGCATGTGATCTAACTAATCTACCTAAAGGTATCGATTGCATAGGAGTCAAATGGGTTTATAAGACCAAATTTGATGCAGAAGGAAATATTGAAAAACATAAGGCAAGGTTAGTAGCAAAAGGTTTTGCACAAGAACATGGAATTGATTATAATGAAATATTTGCTCCAATTGCTAGACTTGATACTGTTGGAAGGGTTCTAGCAATAGCTGCTCAAAATAATTGGAATGCATATCAAATGGATGTCAAATCAACTTTCTTGAATGGTTTCCTAGATGAAGAAGTGTATGTGAAACAACCACCAGGTTATGAAGTGCATGGACATGAAGAAAAAGTCTACAAATTGAAGAAGGCCCTTTATGGTCTCATGCAAGCACCAAGAGCATGGTATAGTAGGATTGAGTCATACATGACAAACAATGGATTCAACATAGGCAATAGTGAGCCTACATTGTACACAAAAATCAACAAAGAAGGTCAGATTTTGATTGTGTGTTTGTATGTTGATGATTTGATTTTGACTGAAAATTTGTCTGTAGACACATTTAAATTAGCAATGAAGAAAGAATTTGCAATGACAGATTTAGGATTAATGAAGTAATTTTTGGGCATAGAAGTTGTATAATCATATAAGGGAATTTTCACTTGTCAAACTAAATATGCAAAGGATGTGTTAAGGAGGTTTAAGATGCTGAATTGTAAACCAGCACCTACACTAGTTGCTACAAGGACCAAAATTAGCAAAGAAGACAAAGGGTCTAATGTTGATTCTACAACATTCAAAAGACTAGTTGGTAGTTTGATGTATCTTACAGCTACAAGACCAGATATCATGTATGGGGTCAGTTTAATCTTTAAATTCATGGAGTCACCAAAAGACTCACATTGACAAGTTGGAAAGAGGATATTGAGATATGTGGCAGGAACAACAGAATATGGAATTTTATATTCCACAACTAATAATTTTAGTTTGATTGGTTATACTGATAGTGATTTTGTAGGTAGCATTGATGATAGGAAGAGTACTTTTGGACATGCCTTTATTTTAGGAACAGGTGTGGTCACATGGGCATCCAAAAAGCAACCTATAGTGACACTTTCATCAGCTGAAGCAGAGTGTGTAGCAGCCACATCAGCAGCATGTCAAGCAACTTGGATGGGGAGAGTATTGATAGATTTATTACAAGCACGGAAGGAGTCAACACCAATCTGTTGTGAAAACAAATCAGCAATCGCATTATCAAAAAATCATATCTTTCATAAGAGGAGCAAGCACATTGATACAAGATTTTATTTTATCAGAGAGATAGTAAACAATGGAGAAATCCATCTAGATTTCTGCAGATCTGAAGATGAATTGGCAGATATATTCACAAAGGCATTAGCAAAAGAGACCTTTGATTATCTAAGACAAAATTTAGGCATTGTAAATGTTGAAGTAGTTAGTGGTAGAAATTAAGGGGGAGTGTTAGAAACTGAAGTCAACTGGAGTTAGTTTCTCCAAAACTACTAGTTCCACCTCCTTCTCATGCACAACAGTTAACAAACATTTAGTTCAAGCAGTTAGAGAGTTAGTTTGCATGTAAAAACTATAATTAGTCTTCAATTTGCTTTTTCAATTATTCTTGTTTTCAAATATATTTAAGAGACCCATGGGCACAACTTTGTAATGTACAGATCAAGAAGATCCTCAAGATCAAGAATGTTAATAAAATCTTGTTCTCAGGATTGCCATAGCAATCTCAGTCTCTCTGTTTTTATTTTCTATTCTTTATGCTCTGTTTTTTCTGACAAATTTGATTAATCTTGTTTGTATTAGGTTGTTATTACTGAAGGGATATCAAAATAATAATGTTTTACACTTTATTACCTTTTGACGAGCACTTGACAATTGGTTCTATCTCATATTCATATAAACATAGAACTTACACTAATTTATTGACTTCTACTGCAAAAGAAATTGTTACTTAGGTTTAAAAAACAACTAAAAAGTTAAAGTTAACCTTCCACAGAGGTAAAATGTTAACATATTGGCTTTCTTGCTTAGGAATTTGATTTGTAGGTATAGTCAGCTTTCTCTTCTTTATCCGCTCATGTTGTGCGTAACACAATTAAACATACCTGTTTGTTATGGATCAACTAGTCTGAAATTAAATTTGGTCATCAATTATAGCATCCAATGCAACCACTTTAGCGACCTTTGATTTTTCCATCAGCACATTTTAAATCGGCAGATCAAATTCATCAGCAATCTTTTGTTCTCAGGAAGTTCGGTAGATTCAGGTAAAACAGGATTTGAGTTTCTGTAGATGATGTAAACAGTGAGCTGAATTAATCCTAGATGGAAACCAAGGCCATTGGGTACCTGCAGTATTTTTAAAACAAAATCAAAAAAAGAGTACGCAGTCCTTGCAAAAATACGTTAATTATGTGCATAAAAAAAGAATAAATCACAAAACTGGAGCGAAGTCCTTCCAGAAAAAATAAAAGAAAAAAATCTATAAAAGAAAATGCCAGCAGGAAATGAGAGAAACTTACAGCTAGGAAGATATCCTTAGTGATTAGAGAGTATCCAGACCAGACAAGTGCGTTTAACATGTTGAATAGGGAAGGTAGAAATGGCATGTACTCGACACTTCTAGTTCTGATGAAAAGTCCCTAAAAAACAAATCCATCAACAATCATGAAAGGGTCAATCGAGTTGGTGACAAACTTATATATTTTTTTTATTGGGTAGAGGTTTAGTGTACAATTTTTATAGCAATCTAAATTAAGAAAAAGGATAAGAGGGAAGACCTGCCATAACAGCTAATGGGGAAGCATACATAAAGATGGAAAGGATCACACATAAAATGCCAGCCAATAACTATCTGGTACTGTGTGTGTCCAGCACAAAAAATTATAACTGCCACCGACACGACCAAAGCCATCATCATTGTTATGGTTAACCGCATCCTTTTCACCTCCAATAATAATTTAATAGAGTCTGTGTCAGAAAAATTGCAACTACATTTTTATGTTCTTGCATGAAATCTAATTAAGCATTAATGGTGTCCAAAAAGTGTATGGAATCTAGTAGCCACCTTTCAAATTAAAATCTCATAGCTGGCATAACGAGTTACCTTCTTCTTCTTAGAGACAAATATCAGAAAAGACACGAGATAAAATATCTCGAAAACAAAGCCTGCACCATTGATTGTGAGCAGAAAAGTGCTGTGGGGTTTAACAAATGGGGCTCCATAAAGTAGCCAAAGAGCACAGGGGAATAAGGTACACACATAAGGAAACCCAGAGTACTCTTGGGTAGACTTGAGCTTATATGTCCCCCAGAATGTAGCCCTGCAATTTTACAAACACAATAATAAATGTATAAGCATTTACCTTGATCAATACTGACCGATCACAATATATATGTCGCTAATGAATCTATATTTCACCAGTTTTCAGTGTCATGGAATTATAGTTACAAGAATTGTTGTTATCCTAGTTGTTGACTCAATGAAATCTGATGAACACAGCACTTACATAGGGGAGAGGAAAAGTGCCAATGTAGTTAAATTTCCTGCACCACAATCCACTATAGATCATTACTCATGATGAGTTATGTTTCACAATAGTTTTCACTCACATTAAAATCCAACTAAACTCAACTTTTAGTCACCCAAATAAATCGCATTCTACATACAAATGAACATCAATTCCAACTAAGACACCACAATACTTGTACACGCAAATGACCAACAAATCCAACCACTAAAAAATAAAAACTGCACATACAAATGAATAACAAATCTAACCACTTCAAAATAAAACCTGCACATGCAAGTGAACAACAAATCCAACAAATACAATATAAAACTTGAATGTATAAATGATAAAGAAAATAATAAAAAAAATTGTGCATGTTGGCCCCTAAAAAAAAAGAAAAAAAAAGGGAGCACCAAATACAACTAACACAAAACAAAAAAACATCCAGCCACCCAATCCAATTAATACTTAAAAGCAATGCAATCAAAAGCACTCTTTGTGGTGGACCAAAAGAAGCATATTTGATATGATACAATGCAAAAAATAATGGTGTTCTGTTGAAACACATATATTCATTAATTGGAGTGATGTAATACAAACGTAAAATACAGAGGATTCCGAAATTAAAACTGTTTTAAAAATCACCGTTTCTATTACCCAACGTTTATGAAAATTCCTGTAGTCTACATTATTCTTATCTGTGACTAAGTTATCTACAGAGTCTAATCATGTCTGCTTCAATCTTATCAACTCAATCAATATTTTTGTACTATACTTCAATCTTAAGGATGTTCATCCCACTTAAGACCTATATAAAAAAAAAATTGTACAAATTCTTTTCTCACCGGCCACAGCCACCATAGGTATTACAGGTAAAATATTCTATTCTTCTCTAGAGAGATCACACTGCAGATTAATTATCTCTGAGTTAAAATGCCAAATATTATAAGGGAGAAGTTAGATTTGAGTCTCAGACTACTTTAACGATACCTTCAAACCTTTAACATTAAACCAAAGAAGTTCCATGCACCCATTACAAACGAAATGCTAAAAGAGTATATATAGAGATAGAGACTATCCTAATCCCCTTTAAACCTTGAATTTGTAGCAAAGCAGAATGTTCAGATCCAATTGATTCATATTAGTTTATTTTCTAAAGAAGATAGTGCAAGTAGATTACAAATAATTTCCACCACAAGCTGCAGAATAAAGGCCATTGAGCCAAAGAAAAAAATATCTTCAAATATATATATTTGAATCAAGAGAAGCAGAAGCTGGTGAAGAAACTAAGATTTTTAGATCCTTATATAGGCCTCCATCCTGAAAATTTTGGAAATCTGATATCGTCATACACAGTGCAATACAGATTTAAAAAGTTAATATCTAAAATACAAAGCACTAGTGAGCAAATTGGATATAGCTTTACACATCAGAATTATTGGAGACCAGCTCAATACAATACTTACAGTCAACTTATAACATGGATATGCTTCATGCTCACCTATGAACAGGTGATCATCTCTCCCCGTCCTTTTCTATAGCTGAAAGTTAGCCAATATCCCTATACCTAGACAAGTAATACAGAATATAGTGCAAAGGATTCGTTGTCAAGACGTACGGATTCGAAAATGAGTAGTACGAAAAGAACTATAATAGCAAAGCATCCATAGGTAAAATAAGGGTATATTCTATACTGGAGTAAAATTGTGGGATATAGATCATTCTAAATGATGGCAAGAGATATGCATTGGGAAATTCTAAGTGTTAAATATTTATATTTATTGTATGCGCAAGGTTTTTTCCCCTTTCCTTTTTTTATAAAGGTAAGTATTCAACATTGGGTACATTGAATATCAAATTAACAATCTTGACAAAAAGTTGAGAATTCAGAAAGTTTGTTTGCTGATAAATAAATTAAGAGTAAAAGATTAAATTTCTTATTTTATAAAGTCGGTAGAAACATGTACATTAATATTATTATTACAAGGAGAATATAAGGTATAAATATAAATATGTTTGATTTTATCAGAAAATATGATCTAAAAAAATAAAAATAAATTATATAAGAGGTAAATTTTAAGTTTAACATATAATTTTTATTTACTTTTAACATATTTATTCAAGTATAATTATATATATATATATATATAATAGTAATATTAATATTTTTTTTATTTATATTTGTAATATTAAAAAATTAAATTTTAAAGTCTTGAAAAAATAATAAATACTAAAAAACTAGAAACCACTAGTTCAAGTTACGTGGCTATTGATAGCAATGGGTTTACATGTTATAGTTTCAGAGAAAGGATCATAGAGTTTAAGTGATAAAATGAGTTCCTATCAATGTCAAATCAATCTAATAATCATTTTTATCAAAAACAAATTATTTCAAAGAAAAAACTTTATATTCATAAAATATTTACGAGTATGTAATGGTGCATTGCTCTCTCTATATAATTAACAAAAAATACACATTGAAACATAGCGATTTAAATATTTTTTATAATTTAATTAGTCTATATAATTAAAAAAATAGATAATTATATTAATGATATTTTAGGACATCATAAATAAACTTTGATATGATATATTTCATATATAAATTAACTTTTAGCTAAAAATTATACTAGTTATATATATGACAACTTCATACTTTGTCTCATAGATTTTTACATAAACAATTAATAAAAGATATTCATTGGAACATATAAATTTGATTAACCTTAATGTATATAGTCTATATATTATATATTAAAAAAATTGATATTTATATTAATTTTCTTTTTAATATTAGAAACTAATTTTGATAAGATACATTTAATATGTACAAATAATTTTGAAATAAAAATTATTTTAAATAATTTTATTGTAAATTTGTAATTATCATATAAATCTTAAAAATATCGCATTAATATGAATTAAAATTTTATATTCTATTTTATTTTAATTTACACTCTTAATATTTTATATTAATTTTTTTATCTTTCTTTCAAACAACTTTACCACCAACTCCCTGTTACTTCCAACTACCTATTACTTTATCTTGTATATAAATCTTATTTCAAATACCATTTTTACTGTTATTATCTCACACTCAATCACGGGTCGATTCCAGGTCATAAACAATGATTTTTGATGAAAAAAGGATTTGCCAGCTCAATTTACATTTTTATGTAGACAAGCTAACAAATTGCACTTTACCTACGTAAATTCATTCACACACCCTGCCTAAAAAAATAACAGTGGACACTTTTGCAGGCTTAACCTGCCATAAATTACAGCAAATGTTGTGTTGTTAAGTAACCTCCATTCTTACAAAAAAGGGTAAAAGGTGGCCAACATGGCCAACTTTCTTATGAGCTCCTTCAACTTATTAGTGGTAGTTGAGAATTCTTTTTATTTTTCCTTCTTATTTTGTCGTTAATTGCGTATTATTTTTCTTCTCTCTTCTTTACTTTTGTTTGAGGCTGCCATTCAACGGAAGATATCCATGGTTACACAAACTGTTGGACATTTTAGTTTCAAAACATGCTTAGATTTGATAGCGTGACGTCACCTTGTTGTGCTTTAGCTATACATGTCTTACCTTGCAGGGTGGATTCCGTTTTCCCAAAGTTGATAAAATTTTCCAGTGGGAAACATATTTTCTTGCATTGCAATGATAATTGGCTACCGAATGCATAAGTGTAATTGTAGTTTATTGCGCTTAAATACGTATCAAGATGTTGATTAAGGAGCTAAATCTGATTTAAAGCTTTAATTGTAAGCATTCATATCATCATACGGATACGCGTTTTTCAATGGCAGTTCGGGTGGACTGTAACGTTAACAATTAATGATAGATATATGTGGTGTTTGGAGTTTCTATTTACGGATCATTTATAAAAAAATCTCGAGATAAATTTAATATGTAATACATCTATAAATGTAAATTAATATTTTTATATTAAATATTTTGTTTGATATTTAAATAAATATTATGAATATGTGTTTATTATTTTTTTTAAAGGTAAAAATAAGGTTTTATCAAAAAGAAATTGAATTTTATAATTATAAAAAATAATTGAAAATTTGAATTTATATTTTATTAAAAATAAATTAATAATTTTAATGAGATAATTTATATTTATAAAAAGAAATAATAATTTTAAAAGGATAATTTAACATTAAATTAAAAAATATATATTTTCTTAAATAAAATAAGTAATTTTTTTTTAAAGATTTTAAAATTTATTTAAAAAATTTATCAATAAATAAGTTTATTAATATTATTCATGTTAAATGTGCATGGTCTCCATTAGTATATTTTATAAAAAAAATATAAAAAATTATTAAAATTAATTTTATTATACTTATATATATAAAATAATGGTTTTAAAAAAAAAAAAAATCTCCTATAACTCATATGTCATTTTTAAAAAATATATAAAATATTAATAAAATTAATCCTGTTAAATATACCTTTACCTATATTTATATATAAAAAAATTAGAAAAAATAAGTTCTCATATAACTTATAAAGGAATGTGATTAAAGTAATCAATATTAAAATAATTTCTAATGTGTGTATCTTATAAATAAATAAGAACTAAAGGGTAAGCATGTCAGTTAGTTGTGATCAGGGCTTAAATTTTTGATTGCGACTTTCTTTATCATATTTTTTTTAACAATTACTATACATTCAATATTGTCATTTAAATTTTAATATAATTTATAGTAAAATAAAGAAACATTAAAGAAAAAATATACATTTATTTTAATTCTTTATAATTTTAAATTTTATCTTTCATCTAATACAAATCTTCTTTAAAAAAATTGATTATATTTTAGAACTAAAAAAATACAATATGACCATACATCTATCAACGTTACACATGCATATTCCATTGATATATATATATATATATATATATATATATATATATATATATATATATATATATATATATATATATATATAAGGATAAAGTTAATAGATATAAATTTTATGTTATCTTAAATTTTAATGATTATGATTATTTTTTTACTTTTTATTTAAATAGCAAAAATGACATCAATTTAACTTTATTAACATAATAAGTTTCAAAAAATATTTTCTAAAAAAAGGGTGTTAAATTTTATTAAGATATTATAATTTTAAATTAATTTGTTAAAATAATAATTTTTTAAGTGATGATCAAATGAATACCAAATTTAAAATTAAAATTACTCATTAATGATTAAATAAATATCAAATTTAATATGATAATTAATTATTTATATTTAAAAATTATAACATCCTACTATTTATTTCATTATTATTATAAAACACCTACCAACATAATTAAACAATATCTTATTTATTTTATTTTTAAACATCTATAAACATAATTAAATAATGGTTATTATTTATTTAATTTAAATCTTTAAATTATAACTTATTCATATTAAATGCATGTCAATGATAAAACAAGTCGTCTAATTTTTAAGTGAAATAAGGCACTTGGGATATCATTGTTCCGCATGCCAAGTGCCTCTATTTATATAGAAGAGAGTGCGCCTCGTACCAATCACCTGTATTGTATAGATAAAGGCTCTCTAGTTAAACAGGTGACGAAGAACCAATTAGAGAGACTAGTGGTTAAAATGAATAGGCTCAAACCTAAGTTGTAAATATACAATATAGGGACAAAAAGCTCATTTATAGTCCTTTTCCTTTATATTATTTTGTTAAATAGTGTTTTTTTATTTTACTTTGTTTTTTTTACTACGGTATAATATATCATTTATTGAATAGTCTTTTGATTTCAATATTATTCAACGCAGTTTTAAATGATACTACTAGATTTTATATAATGAATTCAAATATTATTAATAAGAAAAAAATTTAATATGTATGTTTTTTAAAATAATATTTTGCATTTATTTTTCTTAAATAAATGAAATAAATATAAATTATATATAAAATAAATTTCAATTTAGAATTGGAGTTGATATGTAAAATTCAAAACTGTAAAAATTAAATAACAAATTTGACTTATTATTTTTAGTAACTTTTGCATGTAAGGATGTGCAACTCTAAAAATTTCCAAAACTACTCCAAACACTAAAAGTAATCTATTAGATAAATTTAAATTGAAGTTGATGTTTGAATACAAAAATATACAATTTCTAAAAGTAGAAAAATGTTGAAAAAATATTAAAATATATTTTTGAACCCTCATACAGTCACATATGGCCTTCAAAAAATATCAAAAACATCCAAAACTACATAGAACAAGTTATGGATGAACCAAAATTATAAACATAGTCATTTTTGGCATGAAAGAGAGGTCAAATTGATCTATAGATCAAAAGTTATGGCCGCCATAAATCTGGACTCACTTTTTGCATCATTGTCATATAGGTGAAAATAACTCAACGTCTATGAATTGCTCTGATTACACTGCTACTATTTACTTAAATGAAAAAAAATCATATCCGATTCTAAATTCCAAGTGTTATCTTCCTACAATAATCCTTCTTTCCATACCAAATATTTATTCTAACTTCATTACCTCATGTTCATGATATTCTTATGTAGAACCTACATTATATTTTCTAATTATTCTTTGGTACCTATTGTTTCCAATCTACTTCTTCATCTTCTTCACATTCACTATCTTCCCCATAGAAATCATATAAATATGAAACATTAAATACTAGAGAGATATCAAAATTATGTGGTAAACTCACCTTATAAGCATTGTAATTCATTTTCTTCACAATTTTCCATACTCTAATTTCTTTGTACATCAACTTGTTATATGTGCCTTTCAAAAATGTTCTCTTCCTCAAATAAACTATCATCAAATAAACTTCCTCAAAAACATCTAACCTTCTTCTAACATATGTTGTTTCATTATAGTTTTTAGTACGTTCCTATAGTTTTCATCTCACATATTCTTGCAATTGTTGTATATGCTCTACAAATATTTTTGAATCATCACTAACTCATTCTGTAATTGGTAATTGTACCCAATTTAAAAAACTCATAGGGTTACTTCTATAATCAAACTATAAGATTGATTTTTATATTAATCCATTCAATTAATTATTATATATGCAAACTCAGCTTATGGTAATTTCAAGTCCCATTGCTTGGGCTTCTCACTGACTATACATCTTAACAAATCTTTAATGCTCATGTTTGAAACTTCTATCTACCCATCTCTTTGTGGGTGGTATGCACTACTGAATTGTAGATTGGTTCACATCTTCCATAAAGTCCTTCAAAAAAGACTTATAAATTATGTATCCATATCCAATGTAATAGTTTTTGGAATACTATGAAATCTCACAATATCCTTTAAAAATACTTCTGCAACTCTAGTGGCATCATTGATTTTCTTACATGCAATAAAATGAACCATATTAGAAAACATGTCTACAATAATAAAAATTGAATAATTATCTCTCTATGTGTTTTGTAATCTCAACACAAAATTTATACTAAAATTTATCCATGGTCCTTTAGAAAAGGTAATGGTATGTACAACCTTGTATTCTATATATGTCCTTTAGCCACTTGACATATCTTGTACCTTGGTACATATCTTGTCACATATCTTTTCATCTTTGACCAAAAATACTTTTCTTCCACCGAAGTTAATGTCTTTGTCTTGTGAAAATGTTTGGCCAAACCACTGTTATGTAATTCTCTTATAATATTGTCTCTTATAGACCCAACTGAAATACATAATTATCTCAATTTAAAGAGATAATCATCATGTATAAGATACTAATCATAAACATTACTTGTCTCACTTGTTAATTGATTTATGCATTGTTCAACTATATTTCTAAAATATGGATCAGTATCTTATATTTTTTTAAAAACCTCAAATCCAACTACTTCACTCACCATATTCCATAATAACGCCACTCTTCTCCTCAAAACATCAATGACCTGATTATGTTTTCTGATTTGTGCTTCAATAGAAAAGTATAACCTTGGAAGAAAGACACCCACTTTTCATTCCTACTATTTAATTTCTTTTGAGTATTCGCATACTTTAAAGCCTCATCATTAGTAAACATGACAAAATCCTTAGGCACTAGGCAATGTCTCTAATGTCTTAATGCTTGTAAAATGTCTTAAAATATAACATCATACATAGAATATATATTTTGGACATCATTCAATTCGTCATTGAAATATGCTAAATTGGCTTTTCTTCTTAACTCAACACTACACCAATTCTCACAAATGAAGCATTACAACCAAACTCAAACACTTTGCCAAGATATGTTAATTCTAAAACAAACCTTTTTGTAATATTCTTCTTAAAAAACTCAAAACATTCTATTGCTACTCTTATACATGCAAATTCTTTCTTTCTCGTACACTTTGTTATTGGTGCAATAAGACTATTAAAACTTTTAATGAAAATTTTTAAACAAATTTCCAAACTAGGAAAACATCTCACTTCTTTGATATTCTTAGGAATAGGCCACTCATAAATTGTCTTTACTTATTTTCCATCCATTCTTAAATCATCTGCTGAAACTACACACTCCAAAATTGACACACTGTTATGCATAAACCTAAACATCTTCAAATTTGCATATGACTATATGCACTATTTTCACAAATTTTAAAAATAGTGAAAATTGTTGGAAAAATCATTTTTTAATAAATAACTAATATTAAAAAAACTTAAATTTTTAATTAATTAATAAAAAATTATTAATTAAAAATTTACAGTTATTTTTCTTTTATTCCTAGATTATTTGAAAACATGTTTGAACTTTCTATTCAAAATACTATCAGCATTCCCTCTGATTTGCAAAAATCTTTTAGTTTTTCATGAATTGTGAAAACACACATTAATTTTTCAAAAGTTTTGAAATTTATAAAATAAAATTATCTTCGTGCAATTTGCAATTTTTTTTTCAAATTTAGTGCAATTTGTAAACAAGTTTTTGGCTTTGGTGCAAACTGATTTATTTTTATTTTAATGTGCAAATTATGAAAAACTTTTTAGTTCCCATACAATTTTTAAAATGTTTTAAAACTTCATGTAAATTGCAAAAATATCTTAAATTTTTCATTTTTGTGCAATTCAAACTTCTATTTGTATAAGTCATGCAAATGCAAATCATGATTCCTCTATTTGTCCAAATGCAAATTACATTTATAAAAGTCATGTTAATTCAAACTTTCACTTTGAAAATTACAGTTTTATGTAAAAATTGTCATTACTAATTGAAGTTTAGTTTCCAAACCTACATCCAAACTCATAATTTTTTTCCATCAATCATAAAAATATCATTACTTCCTCATGTATTTTTTTTAGAATTTCATCTTCCTTTCAAATTTATGTTTTCAATGTGCATGTATATTTTATAAAATTTTAAACATTTAAAAAATTGACTTTCCATTTTTGTTTTAGCCAAAAACTGCCTATAAGAATTGGTATTAAGTTCATGTAAGGGAAGCAAATTAAAGAAAAAGAAAATGTTCTTAGTCATGCGAGTTAATAGAGAATTTACAAAATATTTTTAAAGACTAAGCTAGGCACTACATCGGCAAAATTATATCTCAAGAAAAAACAATTTTCATTTTAGGTTTTCTGAGTTTCCTACTAAAGTGCCCAAATAAAACAAGAACAAAATTGAGGCAAAATACAGTGTATTTTTAGCAAATTTTTGCTTTCTTTAGCAATCTAAGGTGCCATATTGGTCATACTACCCAAAAAGAAGAAGAATTAAACTTATTATTTTTTCTTCTCAGCTACTAGCCATACAACTTCCACAAGCAAAGTTAAAATTACTTTTTCTTTCCCCCCAGCTATGACTATCGTATGACCTACACCATGTTTTCATTGTAGAAAATTTTATTTGATTTTTTGCATAGGGGCACTAACAAGCCATATGACCTACAACAAGGTTATAATTTGTTAAAATATTTAATTTTTCTTAGCTTCAACCAAGTCATAGGGTCCACTCGTGATCATTTTGGGAAAAAAAATTAAAAATATTTGATTTTCTTCTAGTATCCAAACTGTACGACTGTTGTATGATAAAGCGTATTACTATGTGAGAAAAATAAAATAATAAAAAATAATAAAAAGAGAAAAATGAGTGGAAAATATAATTAAAGAGTTGAGTGGAAAATATAATATGACAAAAAATGAGCATTCAAATGTTGGCATGAATATTTTCAGTTTTACCAATTTTGAAAATCTTCAATTTTCATGTTTTTGAATTGTTATGTTTTCAAATTTGATGGGGATGTTGAAAATGTTGATAGTGTTTAATAGTAAAAAATTATTTTCACTAAACTAGTAAAAACTAGAAATAGAATTGATGGTGGTAAAATGCCAATAATTTTGATTCATTGCAATGTCATGAGTTTCCTTTTTGCTACGAAATGATTTAAGAAAAGAAAAAAAAAATTATAAGATTTTTAAATGTTGGAAATTTAAAAAATCATAGAGAACAAGGAAATAGTTTAATAATTGATTTTTTTTTTTTTAAAAATTTCTCCTTTTCATTTTCATTAGCCAAAAAAGTTTGTAATAGGCTAGAGAGAGGAATTTTATACAGGTGAATGCAAAATAGAGAATTTTATCAAAGAGAAATTTAAATCCACACAAAGAGTATTTGAATACACTATATTACTTTGCATGATCGACTTATGACTACATACTTCAATCTAGATTTACATCATTTTTCACAAATAAGAAACTTCTTTGTGAATTTTGAAATTTGTCAATTTTATTATCAAATTGATGTCTTCATTTGCTAACATGGAAAAGTGGATTTTTAGTAAAGGAAAAGAAATCATGAATTCTCAATTTAAAGTTGTGACACTTCTTTCACCACTAAAGTCTAATGTTGGAAATATCACTAACATTGATCTAAAACACATCAACTTGGGTAAGTTTTGGGAAAGAATGAATGCAGTACATACGACATATTTTGGTCAAAGTATTTGTGATAGTGGATTAAAATAAGTCGAAGTGTTCCCAATATATTTATAATCCATTAAGTTAGTTTTTATTGTGGCAATTAATTAAAACTCAAAGACAACGGATGTAAGATATCCTCATCGAGAATTAGTAGTGAGTATTGTTCTAGGGTAAATTGAAAATAGTTTTTACCTTCCAGATCATCATGATTAATTTTTGAATCTAACTCTTGAATACTCCCAAAATTTTTGGGATGATTATAGTATAACATGTTCTATATAAGTCAATAAACCCTAGTTGACTAAGCCAAAATATTCCTCCACTGAACTTCAAAAAACATATTGCAAGATCTGATTTCAAAGATATAAGTGACATGATCACATTGTTTCATAGGATAGTCAGAATCAAAATGGAAAACAATTTTAAAACCCAGATGAACATATTTATTTGTATCACCTTTAAAAATAATTAATATATCAATTGAGGGTTGTTGATCAATGATGTCGTTCACAAGCAGCTCATGGAGGTAAAAGTCATGTCAAAATTCTATATGAATTTGTGTCTTATTTATGATGTAGTAAGTCAAAGGCATTTTAATGGAGTGCATTCCATAGGTGATTTTAGGAAAGCAATGGTGTATGAATTCTACCCCTAGCTAACATTGAAATAAAATACTCAACACTTCAAAAGAATAAATGATTATTTTATTCATTTCATAATCTAATTGTTCAAAATAGAAATCTTCAGAATGAGAATATCAGTTGTGATCACTACAAAAATAGCCAGATGGGGAGCTTGGTTTATATATTTCTTAACATTTAGTTATTTCAGAATCAGTGGCTGTGGCATTTCTCCTTACATGTTCCCATGATATTTCATCAATAAGTGGGCATTGATGTAATTGGTGAGACAACTTATTGAAATACACAAGTTATTGACATGACAATATAAAACATGGATACAATTCCTAATCTCAATTGGTAGGTATACTTTCCCTCCACTAGTGAAGGCCAAGATAGTTGAGCAATATATGTCTCACTATAACCCATAGATGTTTAAAAGTAGGTTTTCATTTTACAATAAGTGCATAACTGAATGCAATCTTGGATCTTCATTTCAGCATGTTCCACATTTTAAAGACTATTGGATGGGTTGTGATGATGAGAAATAAGTGAGAATAAATGACTATTCATGGTTTACCATGAGATAAATAGTCATATTCTCCCTTGAATCTTGAGTTTCCCATTGCTCCATATCTGATAATTCCTTTGATATAATAAATACATAAGAGTGAATTTAAACATCTTTTCTAGGTGTTCAAATTGAAAAAACACCTTCTTCATTTTTAGCCAAGCTTATTCCACATGTTTCAACTTCTATCCCATTGCCTTCCTCAAGCATGACAACTTTAGTTTGGTTGTCTATAGTAGTGAAGAAAATGAGAAAAATTGTTGAACTCAAAGAAATAGATTTTATAACCTTGATAGTTCCTTTCTAAAATAGACCAAAGAATGTGAGGATAGTCTCTTGAATGGTGATAGATGAAAAAGGAGATAATTATGCAGAAGTTGCCATTATTAAGGTTGAAATGGATATGTCAAAAATTAGTGTTGAATACTACTAAGTATCTAGGGTTCATTTGGAAAAATCAACAATAGAAGGAATGGGAAGAGATGTACAATTGGTGATTTGGACCATCTTTGAAAAATGGAAAAATACAAGGTGACAAAAGATGAACTAAAAGTAAAGGTGGAATAATTGAATTTAATAATACATAGATTTATTTATCCAATTCAACCATTTATCATTTCATTGAGTATTTATGGTGAGACACTTGAAAAAGGGAGAGAGGTAGGCCAAATGGTTAATGCAGTGAAGGATTGGATTGAAAAAAATTATTGATCAAGGGGCCTCAACAATTATCATCATAACGATGATGTTATCTAAAATTAAATCACAATATGAAAAACTAACAACAAAGGAAAATGGCTCCACTTAGGAGAAATAAAATTCAAAGAAACTCATTCCTAGCTTGGTGGAATCCTAAAAATTTCCTTCTATTGATCTTGTTGAAAAAGGAGTAATCAATCAAGATGAAATTGTTTGTCAAATTGAATTTATTTGGGCCACTAAATTTAGAATCTAGGCCCTTCAAGAGTGTGTTCATAACTTCAATGATGCAAGGTCACTTTGAAGTGACACAAAGATGTCAACCAACACTAAATTCAAAAAGTTGGATTTTCATTTTGTCAATGGCAAGGATCAAGAGGGAAATATGATATCAATTGAGACCATAATTGGAGAATTCAAATATAAAATTTAGGACATTGTCGATCCTACATATAAATTTGGTTATGAATAACTTCTTCAGTTGTCCAAATGCCAAGTGAATGTGGATAAGTTGTATATGAAAATAAACAGTCTACAAGGTAAGCTTCAAGAAATGAAAGAATTAAACTACTTAGTAGACATTTCCTATAGGTAAACAAATGATTCATATGAATACTTGATCAGGGAATTTCTGTAGAGATTTGAGGACTTCTTAAAAGGGAAAGAATTGGAAATACAATATCAAGAAGAATGAAGAATTGATTCCATTGTTTTTGCATTTTCTTCTCTTGATTCCTTACACCTAACTTGTGTTGTTTCACTCTTTTTCCACTTGTAAATGTGCATTATAATTCTATAATTGCCTTTGTAATTTTTTCAACTTACTTTTTCAATTTGTGAAAGTTGATGATGTAATTTTCTAATTAGTGCAAAAACTCCAATTCTTTTCTCAAGTGGTCTTAAATTATTTAGCACCATTTCAAGTTGTAATTTATCATTGGTGTTTTAGCAATTTTTTTAAAAGGAAAAATAGGTGATTTTGTACCATAACCACCCATTTTATCTTATAAATACTAGTTAGAGATTCATAATAATGGTTCAAAATAGATAGAATTTTTGCAAAGCCTTTTAAAGGGAGATATTTCTTTCTACTTTTTAGAATCAATACAAAAAGGTGTTTCTAAACTTTGTGTTAGTAACATCTTTTGAATTATGTCTTTTGTTTAATTAAACATATCCGATTTTCATTGCCATTGTTATAAATTTTAAACTGTTTAAAATAGGACATTCTATTACAAATATTTTATATAGATTTTTTATTTACATTTCCAACACATGAAAATCTTGGTGGGAATAGAGATAATTTCTTAGTCGTCTCTATAAAAAAATATAGAAGGTTTTTGGTTTCTATTATCAGTGTTAAATAGACTTGTAGGGTATGTTTCATATATCCCTAAGGATATGAGTATGTATTTTCAACACATTGAATGAGAGATATTTTCATATTCTCTAAGTCAAATTTTCTCTCAACACATTTGTTTAGTTTTTATTTCTAAATTGATGATTTTATTGATCAAAACCTCTCTCTCTCTCTCTCTCTCTCTCTCTCTCTCTCTCTCTCTCTCTCTCTCTCTCTCTCTCTCTCTCTCTCTCTCTCTCTCTCTCTCTCTCTCTCTCTCTCTACATATTCCCTTATAAAATATCATTTTCATACTTTCAAGTTAAAATTACTACCCCATGATTTACATTTCTTTGTTTTTAAATATTTATTACTTTCCTATTTTAGCTTTTGATAAAGGTAACTCCACTTGTTAATAGGAGAGGGACATTGTCCCCCATATTATTGATGTGAAGTCATTGATTTATCCTCCTAATAAAATTGCCTACTAACATTCATGAAGTTGGGAGGCCAAAAAGCAAACATAATTTGACTTTCTGCCCCTAATAAATGATTCACATATTCAGTTATCAGAACCACATATGAGGTTCTTAAAGTTTTCCTTTATTATTACTGAGGCTAAAATTCATATGCATAATATCCACATATGCATAATTACCATGTACATATAATTTAAACAATAAAATAAAAAACATTTGATATCCAAATCAATTAACATTTCACATAGAAACAACTATGAGCAAGAAGAAGAAGAAAAAACCCACTCTTTGGTGCAGGAAGATTGAGCAATCAAGAATCTATAGTTTTGAGCCAAGTACCCTTTGATTTGAGATTGCCATAGTGAATGAGAGGTAACCCATCATGTTTTTATGCATCTAGATGCTAGTTTTTTAATTTTGTAAATATTTGTATTGTTATATTTTTATACATTTTCATGTAAAATGAATAATGTGCTAGCACCTAATCCACAAAATCCTCATATCCCTCTTAACCCTTTAATCCCTCATATCCCTCCTAACCCTTCAATTCTTCTTTACCCACAAAACCCTCTTAGCCCTCCTATAGTTACTCAAGCCCCTAAAGGTTTTTCATAAGATTTAGCAATCCACATAGTATAAAATAAGCATGACTTTGAGAGTTTTATTAGGTCATTAAGGTATTCACATTCAAAAACCTCTGCCAAATTTCCCTTGAAAACACACTATAGATATTAGTAGATAAAGTTGAGTCATTAATCGGTGAAATTGATAGGTGGGATGACTATAGAAATAAATGTAGAACATACTATTCCAATAAGCTTTTGGAAGATGTTGTGAGAGATAAACACATAAAAAATGCCAAATTTTTGCCCTATTCATTAATGGGAATATGAGTTTACCATTTGATGTCTTGGCCAAATGGATTCCAATCCATTCTTGCACTCATGATTTGTTCAAATATATTATTTTTAGACTGATGGTGGATCATCTTTGATCACCCACTTTTTAACAATATTGAGGTCCCATTATTTTTATTGAGAAAATTGTATTGTGAGTTTGTGATGAATGAAATCCAAAATTATTTTGATTTCTAAGAGACTTAGGTAGGGGAAAGGGATCTATATAGGGTAATCCAAGTGCATATCATGAACCTAATCAGCTAGAAAGATCACGTGTTAATAAACCCCACCCTCCTAAGATAATATCCTCTACACTTAATGAGAATTTAGATATTGATACCTTGCATGTGCTTATGGCACTTACTAACACCCTTGTCCAACATACAAGCCAAGATTCTCATACTCCTCTTTTGGAGAGTGAACATGGTGAGGATTCATCCATTAGTGATACCCAATAATATAACTTATGTAAATCTTGTGTGGATACATGCATTGCACCTGATGAGGATGGGAAGGATTTCATGCAATCCACTCATGGTGGTTTTTCTGTGGGACTAGATGATATTGATATTCTTATGTTTCAGTCATCTACATTTTATCTAGTCACCTTGCCTACCACTTTTGAGGTATGTTTAATATTTTTATTATTATAAAAAAATGTAAAAATTGTTAAATTTAAAATATTTTTACAATTTAAAAGGTAATTTTGTATATATGAAATAGTTTTATGTTTCAACAGGTTTCTAGGGTCTAGATGAGCATGTTTGTTTCTCATAGTGTGTCTATGGTTTATACCTATATGGAGGTAATTTATAATGATTAATTAAAGGTATTATTAATTTTACATATAGGTGGTATATATATGTATGTGTGTTAAATTGAATTATAATGATATTTTATATGTTCAATTGATGACCTCAGAAGACACTCCATCATCTATTAGGGAGGGAAAAAATGTAGGTCTTGTTATTGCGATGATTTAATTTACACAACTCTTTTAGGTACATGTCTAGTTATATATTACATATTATTTAATTTTAAACATAGATGTGTGTTTTGTAATTATCCTTTATACTTGTGCAAATAGTTGATGCTAAAAATAATTGTCTATGCAGATTCCTCTGGTGATTTTTTTTGGTCCTATCTAAATTATTAGAAGGGGTAGTACGGTGTAATTAGTCAAAATAATTTATATTTTTTCATATTTTATTTCAATGATTTAGTTTATGATCTAATTTTTAATTTTTATTTTGTATGTATATAGTTATTTTCAGGGACCTCTTCCTTCCATCATTAGGACCAGGTCACTGGCTCATAGTAGTGATCCATTTCACACTCCTATTCACCAACCTAAACCTATCATAAATCCTATTTAGATCCATTCTCAAATTGATCATGACTATGAGCTTGAGATAAGTATACTTATGACTTATTTTTGTGTGGTTTGACAAATTCAACATGTTAATTTTATATGTATCTTGTTGTAGCATGTAAATTTTCTAAAAATATTTGGATATGAATAGTTGGAGATATAGGTGATTTTGTAGCTAAAGATGATTCATAGTCAATCAAATAAGATACCTTATGTTATGATAAAGGCATCCATTGGAGAGGCTTCAACAAAAAAGGAAAAAAGAGCAATGAATCTAGATGATTAGGAGATTATGTCTTATTACATTTTGTTGTATGCCTATATGGCCTTATGTAGAGTTTTTTTTCATGTTGTATATATGAATATATGGCATTGACCATGGATATTGTATTGCATTCACATTTGGTATGCCTTTATGGCTTTTATGGATATAACATATATACATCTATATTGTTCAACATTTCAGTTTTTAAACATTTTAGTATGTTGAATGTTGTTAAAATAAATTGGAAATTTACGTATAGCTATGTTAATATATTGTTCGATAATTTTTTTTAATTGAATATCTTTCAAACTCTTTCAAAAACCTTTGTTTATAATCTTTCGTAATCTAATATCTTGCATTGGTCTTATAATCTAAATAGGTTATGATGTAGTTCAAATATGATCATATAAAAAACTTTGTAAAACATCTACCTCTGATACCTATGATTACAATTCTAATGCCAAACTCACCTTGTTAAATGTTTTTTCCTTGCTCTGTTCCACTAGGTTTATGAACTTCCAAACTATACTCTCTTATTGTTAACACCAACACTTTCTTATGATTCTTTAAAATTATAATATTCACTTCAGTTTCCTCTCAATGCTCAACTCACTGTAGATTCTCTATTGTCCTCTTGCAATCAATCTTGTCTCACTCTTCCAATGCACCTTCTAGGTTTGTGTAGGCCTATTTTCATCTACATTATCTATGCACTTAGAGTCACCTCCAATATATTCCAACTTACTACCATTTCCTCAAACATTCCAACCAACCTTCTTAAAGGCCCAAACTCTTCCTTGTACATATCTTCCACTTTTACCCAAGTAGGTCTAGAAGGCCTAGTAGGCCTAATTCATGTTGTTAAAGCTTATTCTTTACTCTAAGGCTTTGTTTGATGCATATCCTAGAAATTTAATCTCTTTCTCTTTTATATCACTTTGACAATTAAATTTAATCTATAATCATCATCTTTTTATATAGGTTCTTATCTTCCTTGACAACATTCGTCTCACTTGGTATCATTAGGCTTAATAGACTTCTCACTTTTCACCATTTTCTATAATATTTCCTTCTAGGATCCATACCATCTTCCCCATGGAAATTTTTAAAATATACACTCTCCTTCCTCACTTCAAATTAACTCTTTTTGATTTAAGTACATAGGATTGAAATCCTAAAACATGTTCTTAGGGTTTTTGATCCCCAACTGAGCTTCATATGATTCTTTACCTTCACATTCTAACCCCTTTCCATATCCATATCCAAATAATCTTGAGTTTACAAAGGAAATTTTTATCTTTCTTAGGAGTCACTACCATATATTTGAGGCTTTAAACATCCTCTGAAGACCTCCAATCTAGACTAAAACTCTTAATAACTCTCAATTTTCTCCCTTACTTGACTGATCAAATGAAGTTCTTGTAAACTGACTATAAATATGTAACATGGTATTTCCAAATGATGTAAGATGAAATTAAACAATATTATGTTCACAATAAACCTTCCTTACTGATGAAGCAACAACAATATTTTAACAAAAAATTGACATTTTATCAAACACTTGAATGTGTTGTAAGACTTTCTTGTTTCCATTTTTCTTGACTATGTTATGACTAATTTCTACAAATCTGGTTTAGACAATATTAAGTCTTCCTTACTTGAGAATTAGTAACTAGAAATTAAATTGAAATCAAAATAGACAAGCATATAAGATTCAGTATCTATCAATACTCTCCCAACACATTCCTTTTATTCATATAGATCATTCTCATCTATAACCATGTATAGAATTTTTTTTAAATGGTTAATTTTTCTCCATGTTTAATATTTTCTTACCTTTTCATTCACTCTCTCTAGTCTTATCGAGACTAGTCTTCTCCTTGCCTCACCCTTTTTAAACTCTCTCACATGCATTTCTAACCTTAAATAATGCTAACCATGAAACCCATTAGTATTTTTAGCCACTCCAATTTTTTAGGGTAGTTACATTTTATGATGCTCCTACATCATTCTTTCTCACTATTGACCCCACTCTCATGTTTATCATACCTCATTTGAATCTCAAATAACTATTCTAAAAAGTTGATACCTCTAATATTTATCCTTATCCACTTAATTCCACTTTTCGGCTTCAAGGAGTAGGCCTAAGATCTATCAATTTCTCTTGTTTATCCTTGTATAGACCTCATTCCAATCTGACTCAACTATGCTCACATACTTAAACTTCTATCCCTTTAAGTTTCTCACCTTTTTCCCTGCTAGGCTCTTAGCCCTAGAAGGCCTAATTAGGCTTCTTGATGCCCATCATTAATATACCTTCTATTATTCATCCAATGACCCTTGAAACACCTCAAACACCTCACTTACAACCTCTTAAAACTCTTCTTAATATCTCAAGACCCTTCTTGATCTAATCAAAATAACTAAATTATTTTATAAACCTATCCCACTAGGGTTTTACACTTCTTTGGGACTGAGTTTTGGCCATATATCCTCTCATAGACCTTCCCCAACATCCAAACCACCTTCAAAACATGCAAACACATATTCTCATAACTCTACATAGTTTCATTCCCTTTGTACAGACTGTATATTTATGTAGCTCCTATGAATTGATGTGATGATGAGTTCTATTATTAAATATTTTATTTTTGGATGTAACAAATTTAATAAGGTATTATGTGGATAAAATATCATGACCAAAAAAATAGCCATTAGATAATAACCTACTAAATACAATAGCACATGAATATGGATATGCAAAAGATTCTCAATGGCCATCAATTAAAGAAACAACTATAGTTGAGGATCCCATGAATGATGGTGTGACGACACTACAAGATGAAGACAAAATATATGATAACATAAATGTGGTGGAAAAGGAATTATGGTTTTGTATTTTGATAAATGCTGACTCAAACAACATTTTGGCCTCAAGCAACGTTGACAATAAATGTTGTCAACATTCAATTCATGTTAGATATCTCAACCTCTAAGGCCTCATAACTAAAAAATAACATCAACACCATAATGGGGGTGTTATTTAACATATAATACAATATTATTATCTACTGATAATGCCTAGTTGGGAGATAGAGCACCCGTTCTAGCCTCAAATAACATTGGCAACACATGTTATCAACATGAGAGTCAAGTTGGAAATATCTACCTCCAAGGAGTTGTGGTTAAAAATAGCATCTCTACCATGCTAAGGGTGGATATTAATGTCTAGTACCATATTCATGTCGTCTAAAAATGCCTGCTTAGGAGCCAGAGCACCCATTCTAGCCTCAAGACAACATTTCCCTATAAGGCAAAACTGTTGATTTTTTAAGAAAACTTTGGATATCCATAAAACATAAATCATAAGTCTTATCCAAAACCAAAAGAATTATCTTTTGAATTATTAATTCCTCTACATGCATCTATAATCCCATGAAAAAAAATAATCAATGAGTTCATGGGAGAAGATTATGTGATCAGTCCTAAAATGCAACTTTTATGTACTTAAGAGACAAGGTATTTGGCTCTAATAGGCATGTTTGCTTCCTAGACCTCTGATTATAAATACAACACATACAAGACCTCAATATGTTATAATTACATGTGTTCCCACCACCATGGGCTTGGAATCCACAAGGATACATAATTTTACAATAATTTTAGTCTTGAGCAACATTGACAACACATGTTGTCAACAGTCAAGCGTAGTTGTAGATATCTACTTCCCAAGCATCATGACTAAAAACTATAATTTACACCCTATCACTACTATAAATTAACATCTAATACTACATTATTGGCCTCTGATCAAGCCCATTTAAGAGATGGAGCACCCAGTCCATCCTTAAGAAAAATTGACAATAAATGTTGTCAACATGTTAGCCAAGTTAGATATCTCTACCTTTGGAGCCTCATGGCTAAAAAATATATTTTATAAAACATTTGGGGTGAAAATTAAACCATAGGATAACATTATGGACTTAATCACACCTGATTAGGAGACATAAAACCCATTTTGGCCTTTAAAAACATTGACAACAAATGTTGTCAACATGCAAGCCATGTTGGAGATCTCTACCTTTGGGGAGTAATGGATGAAAACTAGCATCTCCACCATGTCAGGGGTGGAAAATAACATCCAAGACCACATTATTGTCCTCCAATAACTAACAATTAGGAGATAGAGCACCTATTATGACCTCAAGTAACATTGACAACAAATATTTTCAACCAACAATATGACCTACAAGAACTAAAAGCTTCTTTTAGATTCAAGAATATGGAATTCTCTACAAATAGTGATAACCACATGAATGTGGAAGATAATTTGGCACCACTAAACTAAAAAATATATATTAGTATCTAGTTAAATTTAAATTTATATGTAAATCTTAAGAAATAAATAAAAATTGATAAATTTAATTACATTTACATTTAAGAATTCAACATACCTTGTGGATTCAATCTAAAGAACCACCAGGATCAGATATATTATTTAAAGTATCAATAATTTATTCATGGTAAAATTTACAAACCTTTGATAGAGTGCTTTTTAATGCCCTACCCTGATATTTGTACAACTAAACATTTGTTGTAAGAACTAGATTTGAGTAGTGTAGTATCTTCTTATGTACATCAAAGTCCTAAAAAAACCATACATTGCAATTTTTCATAGGATAGAATTGAATTAAAATTATAATAACCACAACAAACCCAATGCGATAGTGAATATTTTTCCCATCTATGACTATACAAGTTAATTTCTATTTTTCCTTTACAAACTAGCACAAGTAGTAGTTTGTTACCTCCTCATTATCCTCATCTACTATAAATACATAAAAATTTTATTCATGAAAAATTATAACATGATCTAACTACATATTATATTGATATAAATTTAGTACATGAAACACACGTGTCAAATATAATCTCCAATCTACTTTTACTGGATGAGATACATGGTCAAAGTCATGTGATGATGTTAATGTTGTTAGTTGTAATGTTGATGGAACCTAATAACGGTCAAATAAAATTAGAGGCCTTAGACTCCATTCATATACCAATTTTTATGACTAAAACACATTTCAAATAAATTCAGTGTATGTATAATAAATGCACACCATGTGCCTCATATAAACCATCCAAGAACCTACGTTTGAGCTACGAAAGGAGTATAATTCGTTCAATCCTATAACCATCATACAATATTTATATATATTTTCAATTTCTTATCCTCCATAAGCCAAAGATATCTATGTATAGTGTAATTTTATCGAGCATCATGTCCCATATATTCATTACACTATTCAACTATGTTATATGCATCTGACAAATCAACAACCTCTTCAAACATAAACTCCTCTATTGTAATTGATCTTTTGCCACATGATCCTGTACTATCATGATCCCATTTTCCATGACCTACTTTAGAAAATCTACAAATATGTTTTACACCAATGCTCACATGTATCCTACTCATCTAGTAGAACATCAATGCAATCATGAATTGTGATGACCAATTATTTGACCATATATAATGTTGATTGAAAGTAATGTACCTTTCACTCAACTTTTTAAAAAAACAAATGAAAATAACCTTGAACATACTTTTAAGAATGTCTCTGATAATTTTTTACATAAAAGTGGTATTCCTTTATTATTTTTTTATCATTGTCTATATTATCATGTGAATCCATGAATGCTATATGCACAAAAATTGAAATGTGTACTAAATTGTAGTATTGTGACTAAACCTCTATTTGTGGTTGTAATGTGTAATTATTTGCAAATTAAACTAATGAAATAACAGTATCAATTGGTAATGTTTCCTTAATTAACTTGAATTTTTCTTATATCCATCAATATCTATGTGTCTGCCTTGCATACTAATATACAATTTCATCCTTGAATTTGTCCATAAATTTGGAAACAAGTATTTGTTCTGTAGCAAACTCAAACATTTTAGATTCCTTTCCATCTTTAATATGATATATAACATATTTATATTTACTAAAACCACCCAATTATTTTTCTATTCCATGTGTGCTCTTCTCATGGATACAATATTTCAATTTTGGTAATCCACCACAAATGTTATAACTTCTATCTAAACATGAATTATTTGAAAATAATTTACCATCTAGTGTTTCACAAAAAACTATTGGAATGAATTATCTTGTTAATTTTTGTAAGGCCTCAACTCTACACCCCTAAGAAATGTTTTTAGTATGTAAATTACAATGAACATAATGAAAACTATCGTAATGCATAGAAAATTCAACATGTTGCCGATAACAACAAGTAGTGCATGTGTGATTGATTTTCACATATAAGGGTTTATCCATTTCAAAATACCTTTGACTAATATAAAATTGTGGATATTTTTCAACAAATTTAGAGTAAAATTATATTTGAGTCATACACAAAAAGTGTTTAGGATGTGATTCACAATTATGAGAACAAACTCTTATTTTTACTACATCTCTAATGTTAGGTGATACACTCATGTTATATTTCATAAATTCTAAAATTAAATATATTAGGGAATCAACTGTCTCTATATCTTCATTGGAGTATACTAGAGAATGCCCACAAGTCATTGTTACAATTAACATCAAGTTGTCTACTTCTCTTAATTCTTTTCATTAGTGTTTTTCTATTTATGTCTAAATCTTAGCTTAGTTTTCTAATCAATCATTTATTATTTGTTTTATCACTTACCAAAGAAGCTATAATAACACATCGGGTAATGTTACTATTTTGGTGTGTTTCTTTAAACCTACTTAATGGTATGCATTATGAAAATTTTCAATAATTTCCTTGTTTACACCATCAATATTATATGTTCTTAGTTATAGGGTGTTCATTTTAGGTCTCATCCTAAATACTTTTATCAATGTAATAAACAATTGGCATCTTTGAGTTTCATTTAAATATTCAAAGTGTTGCTCCCAAATTTCTTCAAATTTTCTTCTCATATGGCGTTCAAACACTTTTTTAGGCATTGCTTTCAAAATGGATTCATCAATTTCAATTAAATATATTGGTTTTCTTCTATAAATACAATGTGGTATTCTTAATGGTATAATTAATTGATTTGATGTTTCCATATTATTTTTTTTCATTAGTAGGTTCTTCATTCAATGGTGTTCCCATATTTTTTTCTTCATTATAACTTAATACAATAGGTGTTTTCATATTAGTTTCATCATTATTAGTTTCTGTAATGCATGTTTCCATGCAATTCACATCATCATGCATACTATCATCATCATCAAAATTAAAAATTATAAAATTTGAATGTGGACTTGCATTATAATTGGGTATACTATCAGCACTGATAATTGGATTTTCACAATTTGGTATAGTATCATTATTTATTTCATCATTATTTTTGACAATCAATTCATTATGGATAATATAATTAATTGCACAATTTTTTTTCATTTGATGACTTAATTTTTTTCTTGCCCCTTTTAATTTATTCAGTGGATTTTTCGTTGACTTATTCATACTACTGCAATGAAAGACACTACACATGATCACAAAATGTTTTCAATTATTGAGAGTGGGGATAATAATCCAATTATTGAAACATAAACTTACTTCATGTGAATTACCAAGTGAGGCCAATGATCCAATTATTGGAGAGATATTAAGAATAGTCTTATGTACCCTTTAGTCAACCATGTGAGTAGATAATGATTTATGTTTTTGACATTGTGGATAGCATTCTAGTCATTTGAAACATATCTAAATAGGGAAGGGCACCCACAACATAAAATATGTAATAGAGTAGGGGATAGTCCTCTCGATGTAAGAAAATGATTATTAGTGTTTTCTTTTTTTATTACTGATGCAAGAATCACATACTTAGTAATACCACCTACATGTTAATATACCCTAAGGTCTAAGCCCTATACCCTATAGATCCTATACCTTATACCCTAAACCTTAACCCTTAAACCCTATACCCAAAGCCCTATACCCTAAACCTTAAACCCTAATCCATAAATCTTATGACTTATAAACCCTAAGTTCCATTAATCATAAGATCTTAAAACTTGGAACTAATCATTTGAGCAATCCAATTAACATGATTTAGACTCAAAATTGTATACCCTAAAACTTTAACCCTAACTTGTAAACCTTAATCCCTAAACCCTATGTCATAAACCATAAACCCTATGAATCCTATATGATGAACCATACAACTTAAAATATAACCGTAAATATTAATCCCTAGATACCCTAAACAATAAATGGCAAACTTGTCAAGTTATAAACCAATCACTTGAGCCCCAATTATCTTCATTTAAACTTTATATGGGATTAATTTAGCCCAATTGACTAAATCACTTAATATGTGAGGACAATGCGGCTAATCAAACCCAAAAAAATATTGTGTTCTCATAAATAGGTTCAAGCAACTCAAATTATCCTCAATTACCTTCATGGTTGAATGGCAGACCCTAAATTATAAACCATAAGCCCTAAAATCTAAGCACTTTAAATCCTAAACCCTATACCTTATACCTAGATATACCCTTAAACCATAATCCATAAACCTTAAGCCCTAGAAACCTTAAACCCTAAATCATAAACTAGATTAAAACTCTAAAAAGATGATTTAGATTCAATTAATTTCCTTTATAGTAACAATCAGGTTCATAAGCCTCATTTTGGCCCAAATCATATCACTCATTGCCCCAATTGAGTAATTGACTCAATCTGTAGTGACATGAGAGCCAATTTATCCTAAAATCACATTCTATAGTCACAAATAGGTTTAATGAGGGTAAATTGGCCAAAATTGACTTTGTAATTAGACCAAGTATGCATCCTAAAACAAAAAACCTATGCCCAAAAATACATTTTGGTCATAAATAAGGTCAATCAGCTCATGTTATCTTTAATTACCATCATGATTGGACTCTAAACCTTGAACCCTATCTTGCATATACCTAAAACTCTAATACCTAAACCTAAAATTCTAAACCTTAAACCAAATGATTTAGTTGTGTAATAAATATCCTTTACATTTATAATTAGTTTCATATGGCTCAATTTAGCCTAAATCACATCGCTAATTACCCTAATTGACTAATTTACTCAATTTATGGTGATCTCGTGGCCAATTGAGCCCAAAATCACATTTTGAAATGACAAATATGTTCAAGGAGCTTAAATTAACCCCAATTACATTTTTTTATTAGACTTGATTCACCCTAAAACATAAACCATATGCCAAAAAACACAATGTGGTCATGAATAGGTTTAATCAACTCAAATTGTTTTAAATTGCCTTCATAATTGGACCCTAAACCCTAAACCCTATGTCATAAATACTTTAAACCATAATCCCTAAAACATAAAACCCAAATTGTAAACTCTAAAAACCAAAATTTTCAACCCCAGTTAACATGTTTTACAATAATAATTAGGTTCACAAGGCTCAATTTGACCCAAATCATACCATTGATTTCGCTAGTTGACTAATTTTCTCAATATGTGGTGACCTGGGATACAATGGAGATGAAAATCATACTTTTATTCAAAAATAGGTTTAAGGAGTCCCAAACTACCTATGTTATTAGACCTAATGCATCCTAAAACATAAACCCTATGCTAAAAATACTTTGTGGTCACAAATCTAGGTTTAATCAACTCAAATTGTCCTCAATTTCCTTCATGATTTGAATCTAACCCCTAAAACCTATCTCATATTATCATCAATTTCCATTGTGGTAATTTCATGTATGATGTAATTTTACATACATGGTAATTCTTTATAGTAGTATTACCATGTATGTGATTCTTTAGCTTGTCATTTCAAACACATGCGTTATGTTTTGGGAATGTCTTAAATTCCTGAGCCTCGGGAATGGACTTACAACACACATAGTTGAATATGTGGTTTCTACCAAAAATAAAAAATGCCACTTCCCCCATGACATACACTATCCATTTCCAGTAAAATTTTCCTTGAAAATAGTACTGTAACATCAACTTATATACATATGATTTTTTAATATTTTTATTTATTCAATGTTGTTATATAAATATTTATTGACTATGTCTTTTTAGTGCTATATGCCATGATTATTCATGTTAATCTTTGTTTTATTATCTTTTGATTCCTTTATCCAAACCAAAAAATGCATATGTTTGTAAACTAGACCTTATTATATACACATTAAAAAAATAAAATTCTAAGCTTTTATATTTTTTGATGTGGTTAGGGGGGCACATGGTCCATATTTGAAGGTATATTGACTTTTGAGATTAATAAAATAATTAATTAATTAATTTAAAAAATATATAGGTTTTAAACTAGATGATCTTAAAAAGATTTATACCAAGGGGTTTAAATAAAAAGCAAACGATGCTTAAAAATGGTGGGGCACACAGACACCTACCTAGTTTGCTTTTTAGAACAACCAATACCATTTATTTGATTTTCTAATGTTTGACCTAGTTATACTTAACCATTTAAATAAAAAAAACTATTTAATTAGAAACAACACTTGAAACACTATAATTCATGTTCCTATAACATCTTCAAATTGGGATGTATATATCTCAAATAATTCATTTAAATTGATATTTCATTTTTTTAGGAAGAATATGTTCACTTTAGACCCCATTTTGGCCCCGCAATTCCCTACACTTACCCATAGAGAATATCCTTTCATAATAATTCTAATACCATTCTCAAATGTTACATAAGTGTTCTTGTTGAGTCTTACTGAATATCAAATTATCAAAAAAATAAACCACCAGAAAATTACTAATATATTCTCTTAATACTATGTTCATCACCTTCATAAAAGTATTGGCTGCATTAGATAACTTGAATAGAATAACAATCCGTCTCTAGTTTTCAATGTTGTTTTCCATTCATCTCCTTCATGAATCCGCATATGATAGTATCTACTCCTTAAATCAATCTTTATAAAATATTTTGTTGAAACAAGAACATTCTTTATATCATCTAAATGAGTTATAAAAAATATTTACTTGATTGTAATTTTATTGATTACTCTACTATCCCCACACATCTTCCACCCTTCATCTTTATTTAGAGTTAACAACACTAGTGTTGCATATGGGCTCATGCTCTCCATTACTAAAGCCTTTATCACCAATTTATTACCTTGTTTATTAAATTATGTAACCTTTTTTATAATCATACTATAAGCCACTTGATTGGGTACATTTGATCCTAAAATAAAATAAATATGATGTTAAATATATCTTTTTGGTGGTAAACCATACTGTAACTCATCATGTATGATGTATATGTATATTATTCCAACATTGTACTATTACTTCCATTAGTATTTTCACCACTTTTGTGTCTTCTATCTTCACTACTAATGCATAACAATAATCATTCATATTCATGTCTTTGATAAAAAAAATTGTGGACAACTTGATTTTAATCTACCTTTCTTCTTTAAGAGGTAACAAAACTACCTTCATACCACCTTCCAAAAACTATCTGTGTTCTTTTATCTATCATGAACTATTTTTATATCAAACTATCATAGCCTTCCTAAAAACACATGACATTCATCTATGGTTGTTACATCACACCATATTTCATCCTTATAAGTTTTTCCTATAAAAAACTTGATTAAGCACATCTTATCTATTATAACTTAATTTACTTCATTAAACAATGAAATACAATAAGGATTATAATTCTTTTCACAATACAAACTTAGTTTCTTAATCTTGTCCATAGAAACCATATTTCCACAACTACCATTATAATTACTTTGCATATCTTACCTCATGAGGTACACATTGTTAAAAAAATATTTGTCCGCATCCATGCACCACCATATTTTTTATTTTGCATATGTTATTTCATTAGAGTAGTCATTTTTCTTCTCATAGTTATATTTTATCCAATATTTGTTGTTGCAACTTTAGTATTTTACTCTTATGTCTTTTAGTGTAAACTAGATTCACTCTTTGATGATCTTTCTACCTATTTTCTTCATCCTGGTAGTGTAAACACTAAAACACTCTATGTCCTTCTCTACATCTATAAAAAACATAATAGATACGTTGATTTAGAAACCATCCTCAACTACCACCATAGCTTTGTCCTCTATAAAATTATCTTCATCTTTGCTGGTATTGAAATCCTTGTCTATTATGTTTTTATCATTTTGCACCATGTGATGATTCTCCTCTATTGGTATTAAACCCACCTTAATTTGTATTAAATTCACCTTGTCCTTTTATTGGAGGGGATTGACCTCTTCTTGGCCCAATAAATGTTTTTGTTTTTTGAAATTCTATCTATTTTATTTATATTCTGCCTTCAAAGATAATTGATAAGCTCATTCCATATAAATTATTCTATGCATGCTTATTTTATGTTGAATAGAAAACTTCAAACCATTTACATACCTTGTATTCATCTATTCTTATTTTTCATCATGTTCCACTTGTATGGAAAGCTTGTAGAAATAATTTGTATATTTTTCTATACTGTGATCCTTTTATCTTGAATTCTAGAATCTTTTATATAAAGTTTTTTCATAATCCATAGGAAGAAATTTCTCCCTTAGATTCTCCATCCTTTTCTATGGGTTGATCTTTTTACCTTTTATCGATCTCTCTTTCTATAGGTGATCCCACCAAATCATTGCATTACCTTTCAATATCATACATGCAAAATTTACCTTCTTGTATTCTCTCATAATTCCCCATTCAAAAAACTTCTAAATGCTATTCATCCAATTTATCAACTCCTCTATTTTTAAACATCTTCTATAATTTGAAACATTGACTTTAATTCCTTTATTCCATCCCTTCAAATCTCTAACCATTCTCTCTTCCATTGATGGTGGTTATTCCTATTGTTTCTCTTACATAATTTCTCTCTCATGACTTGTGGCATCCTCTGCATTAGCTTCTACTCTCCTTTGTCTTTGATTTGTAACAATTTCAGTGAATTATTTTACTTGACTTTGCAGGACTTGCATAGTTAGATTTATCTAAGCAATTCCTCTTTGCCCTCTCTCCATCTCTTACACCTCTAAGATTTGAACTTTTTCTGATACCAAATAATGAACCTGAATACTATAAAGACCCAAAAAAATAGACATAGCTTCTAAAATAATATGTATTGATTTGTATTAAATAATTGAAATAATTAAAAACTGTGAATACATAAACTTGATTTCATAATTAGAGTTCGAATAAAAAATTTGAAAAAAATAAAAGAAATAAAAAAAAATTGACATGCTATTTTAAGTAACTAGTATTTTTAGTAACTTTCACATGCAAATGCATGCAGCGCTAAAAATCTATAAAAAAATATATTCTAAACACTTAAATTAACCTATATGATGAACTTTAACTGAACTTCATATCTAGTTACAAAAAAATACAATTGATTAAAAAACAAAAAATAATATTAAAATGCATTTTCAAATCCTATAATAATCATGTATGACCTCAAAAAAATATCAAAAATATCCATAATTAAATATGACAGATTACAACTACATCAAACATTTCAAGAGAATCGTTTTAACATGAATGAAAGTCCAACTAAAATTACAAATAAAAAATTATAATTTCCAAAAAAATTAAACTTATTTTTCACATGATATCAGGGGAGTAATTACCTTAATCTAACTATATTTATATTCATTCAACCTGGAAAAAAAAATATATATCCAATAATTTATTCACCAAACTAAGCTTATATTTTACTTTAATTAACCGTTAAATGATTGAAAAATAAATTGGGGAAAAAATTTAAATTTTTTAAAACGTGAAGGGGTCCATGCAATGTTAGAAGGGGCCACTATTGATCCAAATAATCTATACCAATTTATTTTTTAAGAAAACCAAATTTTATTTCATTTTTATATGTATATAAAATAATAAAGCATGCAATAAAATATGAAGCCTGAAAAAAAGATATTTAAAGCTCTGACATCTGATTTAATAAATCGGGTTATTTTAAATTTGTTAATACGTTTCATTCTTCCATAAGTCTATACGGAATTTAATATTATATGCATTTTGTTTTTTTTTTAAATGTCAGATTTTATATATATTTTTTTAATTAAAAAAATTATATTATTGTTAATTTATTATTTTAATATTATATATAATTATAAAAAATATAAATTTTAAACTAATATACTAGAAAATAAAATGATATTAAAATATATAAATACTATTTTAATATTTCTAAAATTTATATTAAAAGTTGTTATTAGTTTTTACACACTATCACTAAATGTAAATTCAAAACTATTAACTTCCTTTTTTTTTTTTTTAATTATTTTTTTAATGAACATGTTAAATTATATCTATTGTTCCTTATAGAGCAATTACATCCTAAATTAATTATCTTTTTTATTTTTTTATTGATTTTCTAGTTTTTAGTATTTAGATATAAAGTTAAATTATAAATTACAATAAATATTTTAAATACATTTATTTAAATTATGTTAACAAATTACAAAGTTTTTATTTTAGATTTTTTATTAATATTTTCAAAAAAAACTCCAAATTCTATAATATAATTTAAAATATTAAAATATTTAAAAAAATAATAATTTTTTTTAATTTATATAAATAACTACTATTTTATATTTTTATAAAATCACTTTAAATATAATAGAGACTAAAGAGAAAAATAAAAATAATACTTACATACACACAAAATTAAAATATATGAATAATATAATAACTAACAATTAAAAAAAAAAAAAATTGCAACAATATATATTTTTATAAATAATATAAACTTATTTAATCTTAAAAATTAAAAATAATTATTATCATCATTATCACTATGCACTCAATTGTTTACTTTGAATATTTCAATTATATTGTGCATAACATTTTAAATATGTTTATTGTCAAACTTTTTTAACATAAACACAAAATACTTTAGTATCTTGATGCTCTAGGATGCGATAGAATGTAAAGCATAAAGACAAATCTTTCTAAGCTATGCAAAATACAATTTAGCATAGAAGTGTTAGTAAAGACAATTTTGAAGTTTATCATATTAATGGGTGTTCCAATAATGGTATCTGAAGGAAGTGGTTGGGAACTTGTAATGATATGGTAATGTTATAAAATAACAAACATTGATGGTTTAAACATTAAAAATATATATAAATTCAAATAAAAGAGAAAGCAAGAAAATTAAAATTTAAAAATTTAAAAAGAGTAAAAAAAGAGTAAATTCAACTAATAAATAAAATACAAACTTTTTAAATATAATATTTAAAAGATTATTTATTTTCTCATTGTTTTTCTTTGTAATTTCAATCATTAATTTCAATGTAAAATTAATTTTTAATTGGTTAAAAAATGTTACCCCATATATATATATATATATATATATAACCACATTGTATTCATAAATAATTATAACAGTTAAATCACATCATATTTATAAATAATCATAATTATAAATTTTAAAAATAAATTATCATAAAAAATATTATCATATCATAATCAAATATCATACATGTTTTAGATAAATTTATGTAAAATATATCCATAAATATCATTGTCGAAGCACCTGGTTCTTACAATGGCATCCAACAGAGGTGGTTGGAAGTTGGAACTGTGATGGTATAAAAATGTTAGCATTTAGTTATTTGAAGGCCATCACTTTAAAGTAAAAATTAAAATAATTTAATTATATTAAATCCCACACAAATAAAAATAAATAAAATATGAAAATGTAGAGTAAAGCAAAATAAGTAAAAAGTAAAGAAGAGTAAAAAATGGTTAAATTGAATTGCCATTCCATATTAAGTAAATAAAATACAAATTTTCTTACATCAATATTTTAAAGATTACTTCTTAATAGAACTTTCCTCATTTCTTTAAATGTGAAATTGATTTCCACTTGACCGGTTGCATTTTATTATAACATCATAATTACTAAATAAATAATAATATTACCATATAATAAGCAATACATGCTGATGCAGAAAAAATAGGTCAATCTTTTGGAGATGATAATTTTTGTTCCATAGCTCCGTTTGATCTCCTCCATGCACCAAAAAAACTCTCTTAAAAAGTTTGATGCTTTTCTAAGCTAGCCTATCCACGTAGAATTAATTTTGATATTTTTTAGAGTCCATAAGTGATCATCTGAAAGTCCAAAATTAATGTTTAATGATTTTTTTTTATTTTTTCTATTTTTAGAAATTGTATATGTTTAGGACCAGGAATCAACTTCAATTGAATTTCATTTGATAAGTTTATTTTACCATTTAGGATTTTTTTAAAAAAATTTTAGAGGTACGTACACTTGCATGTGAAACATAAAATAAATAATAGCTACTAAAAATAGATTTTTTTTAGATTTTAGTTTTTTTCAAAATTTTGCATGTCAACTGTAAATTTTCAGTTGAAGCTTATTTAAGCATGGTTTATGTTTTTAATTATTTCATTTTATTTAATATGAATCAATACAAGTTATTATTTTTATATACTTTACTTATTGATAATTTATTATCTTGATAGTTATCAGGTTTATTATCTAGTATAAAAGCAAGTTCCAATCTTGGAGGAGTAAGACATGATGAAAGGATGAGAAGGCATTGCATAAATGAACTAGACTATACAAGACTTGCAGAGGAAAGTGGAACAATTGACTGAGGTTATCATCAAATAGAAAAGAAGACAAGGTGGTGATGAGGAGGACACACATCATGATGAAAATGTTTAGCAAGAAGAAGAGTAGTAAATGTAACAACTGTTGATGGAAGAGATGATGGTTTGACCTTTAGAAGGAATAAATGAAGGAATAAAATTTATGTTACATATTATAGATGCATTTTAAAACTAGAGAAGTTGATAGGTTGGATGAATATCATGGATTTGTTATTCGAGTGAAAGACTATGAGAGAAGACAAGAAGCCAAAGTTTTCATGCATGAAATTGAAAGCTCATGAAATGATTTAGTGGGATCACCTATAGAAAAAGAGATAGATGAAAGGTAAAGAGAAGATTAATTCATGAAAATAGATGGAGAATAAGTTGAGTGAGAAATTTCCTCTTGTGAATTATCCAAAAACTCTATGCAAAAGATTTCAAAATTTGCGGCAAAAAATCATAGTATAGAAGAGTATACAAATGAATTTTATAAGTTTTCCTTACAAGTGGAGTATGATGAAGCAAAAGAGAATATGGTTACAAAGTTATTAAATATATTGAAATTTACTATTCAAGGTGAATTATGCATACATAGAATACTTTGCATGGAGGAAACTTATCAATTAGCCTTGAACATAGAAGAAAAAAATAGATAGAATTTCTAAAAAACACCTCTTCATCCAAAAAGAGGTCGATACCCTATAAATAAGAGATGAGGTGAGTTTAGTACCACCATAGGTGGATCTAATACTAATAGAGATAAATCATCACGTGGTGTAGGAAGACAAGATGACAATAGGCAATAGTTTTAATATGAACAAAGAGGAAGAGGGTTTAAGAGAATATGAGGTTACAGTGGTGTTAAAAGATGGTTTTTGAATCAACATAGGTCTTATGTTCTTATATATATGTAGAAGGACACAAATAATTTGAGTGTCTACATTATCAAGATCAAAAAAAGAGGTAAGAAGATCTCCCAAGAGTAAATATATTTGAGGTAGAGTTGGAAGAGTAAAATGCTAAAGTTGTACTTGTAGATATTGGAGAGAATATCATGATGATAAGAACTATGATCTCTCCAAAGAAAGAATAAGTATAGAATAAAGACGGTGATGATGAATGACTGTGATTAAATATTTTTTGAACAACATGTACTTCGGGTGGCAAGGTATGCAAAGTAATTGTAGATGGTGATAGTTGTGAAAATATAGTTTCTAAAGAAATGATAGAGAAACTAAATTTGTAATATAAAAATCAACTTAATCCTTTTCAGATTTCAAAGTGTAAGAAAGAGAATGGAGTTACAATAGATAAACAATGCTTAGTCAAGTTTTCTATAGAAAAGACCTATAATGATAAAATATGGTGTGATGTTATTCTGATGGATGCATGACATGTGTTATTGGAAAGGCCATGGTAATTTCATAGGAAAGTAATTCGTAATGGATCAAATAACACATATAATTTATGAAAAGGTGGTACAAAGGTACTTTTTTTACCACTTAAGGACAAAGAGAAGGCAAAAATCATGCTCTCTGCTAAAGAATTTATCCAAGATATGAAGGTGGTAGTTTGTTGTTACAATTAGTAGAAAAAATGAACTAACATAAATGGTGTAATTACCAATAAAAACAAAAAGAGTGTCAAAAGAATATGTAGATATTATGTTTGATGAGTTACCAGATGGTTTACCACCGAACAAAGATATTTAATATTACATCGAATAGATTCTAAGATCAGCTCTACTCAGTTAAGTAGCTTAAAGAAAAAATCTAATAAAACATGTAGAATTAAATAAATAGGTTACTAAATTACTAAAAAGGAAGGTGATAAGGGAGAGTATGAGTTTGTGTGCAAGTCGAACATTTCTAACTCCAAAGAAAGATGAAGGATGGAGAATGTCTGTGGATAATAGAGTAATTAATAAAATGAAAATTAAATTATAGATTTCTAATACATTGTCTAGATTATTTGATGGATGTGCTTACAAGAAGAAAATATTTCACTAAGATTGATCTAAGGAGTGTTTATTATTAGATTCAAATTCATGAAAGAAATGAGTGGAAGACTACATTCAAGACTAGAGATAGCTTATATGAGTGGATGGTGATGCCATTCAAATTATCTAATGCAACTTGCATATTTATGAGAGTGATGAGTATATTGATATGAGAATATATTTGTAAGCTTATGGTTATTTATTTTGATGATATTTTGATATCCACTAAAACTAAAGAAGAAAACTTACAAAATTTTAGAATTGTACTAGATTTGTTAATAAAAGAGAATTTGTATGTAGTTTTGAAAAAGTGTAAGTTTATGTAGAACACTTTGGTATTTTTTATATTTGTATTTTTAGAAAAAGGCATGATAATGGATGAAGAAAATGTAAATTCAATTGTTTAATGGCCTATTCCAAAAATCATTACAAAGGTAATAAGTTTCCATGGTTTAGTAACTTTTTATATAGAATTTATTTAAAATATTAGTATTAGTATTGTGACACCAATAACAGATTTTAAGAGAGGGAAATAAATTACATGGACTAAAGTAGCCACAAAAAGCTTTGAAATTTTGAAGTAAAATATTACATAAAAATTGATTTTAGAATTCTTAGATTTTAGAAAAGTGTTTGAGGTTGATTGTGATGCTTCATTTGTAGAAATTGGTGTTGTGTTGAGTTAAGAAAGAAATCCAATAGAATAGTTTAGTGAGAAATTAAATGAGATAAAAATAAAGTATTCTACTTATGATGTTGATCTTTATGCAATTGTACAAGAATCAATACATTAAACACATTATGTAGTGCCTAAGGAGTTTGTAATTTTTACAAATCATGAAGTTTTGAAGTATGTGAATACATAAAAGAAGTTGAATAATAGGTATTAAAAGTGAGTTTTTTTCTCTAAGGAGTATACTTTTTTGTTGAAACATAAATCAAGAAAATAAAATTAGGTAATTGATGCATTGAGTAGGAGAGTAACATTAATAACTACTATGGTGAGTGAAGTAGTTGAATTTGAATCTATAAAATAATTATATGATTCTATCCATATTTTGGTAAGATAGTTCAATAGTGAAAGAATCCATTAACATGTCAAATAGATACTATTTATTATGAATATATTATAAAATAAGGTTATCTCTTCAAGGGGAAACAATTATGCATTCTAGTTAGGTCTCTATGACACAATATAATAAGAGAAATACATAGTGGCAGTTTGGTTTGATATCTTGGTAAGATGAAGACAATAGATTTGGTGGAGGAAAAGTAGTTTTGATCAAAGATGAAGAGAGATGTGATAAGTTATTTTTCAAGGTGAAAGATATGTCAGGTGGTTGAAGAACATGCACAGAATACTAGATTATACATGCCATTACCAATTCCAAGAGGATCATAGAAAGATTTGAGTATGAATTTTGTGTTGGGATTCTCAAACACAAAGAGTGGTAATGATTCAATTGTGGTTGTTGTAAACAAATTTTTAAAATCGTTATTTTCATTTCATGTAAGAAAAAAATGATGTCACTGGAGTTGCAAAATTATTTTTTAAAGATATTGTGAGATTACATGGTGTTTTAAAAATTATTACTTCAGATAGGGACACACAATTTCTACATTCTTTTTGGAGGACTTTATGGAAGAATATGGGTACTAAGACATAATTTAGTAGTGTATATCACCCAAAAATAGATAGATAGATAAAAGTTATGAATTAGATCTTTGTAAATTTGTTGAGATACATAGTGGGAGAGAAGTTCAACCAATGTGACTTGGCTTTACCACAAGCTAAGTCTACATATAATAGTTCAGTGAGTAGATCAACAAAAAATTCACTATTTTAAATTATTTTTGGGAGAAATCTTATGGGTATTTTATATTTGGTATAATTACTGATTGTAAATCAAATTAGTGTTAATGTAGGAGCATTTGTAGAGTCTATACAACAATTGCAAGGAGTAAGAAAAAAATTGTAGGAAAGCAATAAGAAATATAAAACATCAATAGATGTCAAAAAAATATCTAAGGTATTTGAAAGAGAGTTAGTAATGGTTTACTTGAGGATTTTTTTTTTCTAAAAGGCATGTATAACAAGTTGAAGTATAAGAAAATTTGACCATGTACAATTGTGAAAAAAATTAGTGACAATGGTTTAAGGTAAGTTTACCATATAATTTTGATATCTCTATAGTATTTATTATTTAATATTTACATGAATTATATGGAGAAGATGTTGAATGTGACTAAGATGAAGAATTAAATTTGGAGCAAAGAGTTTCAAGGAAGAAGAAAGAAAAATAGTCCAAGGTTTGGATATGAAGATAATGAGCACAAGGCAAGGGAATTATAACGGGTATTTGGTGCAATGGGAAGAATTACAGCAAGAGGAAAACACTTAGATCGTAGAATGGAAGATAAAGAAAATCGATAAATAAAAATCTCATAAGTATAATAAGGCCGACTTTTGGGAGCTAATTTATTTTTAACTAGAGGAGAATGATGGAGAAAAAATAGGCCAATCTTTCAAAGGCCATAATTTTTCACCCATAACTCTATTTGAGTTATTCCACACGTCAAAATGAATGTATCAAAAATTAAAATGCTATATTAAGCTATTTTATCTACTTAGAGTTGATTTTGATATTTTTTAGAGGTTATATGTGATCATATGAGGGTCTGATATTAACATTTAATAATTTTCTTAAGAATTTTCTGGTTTTCAAAATTGTATATTTTTATGACCGAATGTCAAATCTAGATGAATTTCATCTAATAGGCTAATTTTACCTTTTAATATATTTCAAGATATTTTTAGAGTTTCAAGTGCTTGCATTTGAAACAGAATATAAACAGCAACTACTAAAAATAGATAGTTTTTTTAGATTTTATTGTTTTTGATTTTTTTCATGTCAACTCTAAATTCTAAGTTGAATATTATTTAAATATGTTCTGGGTTTGTAATTATTTCAAGTCATTCAATATGAGTCAATAAAATTTATTATTTTCAAAAGTTTATCTATTGATAATTTATTATCTTGAAAGTTTTTAGGTTCGTTAGTAGTTTACATAGATTTATCTAAGACATGTACGTTAGTTATATCTAAAGTCACATCATATTTAGACTGACAGGTGTTCCTAAAATAGAATATGAGGGGAGATCTAGGAAATGTAATGGCATGAGAATGCTAGCATTTAATTATTTAAACTCAATAACATAGAATAGAAAATAAAAAAATTTAAATATTTTAAAACTGATATGATTAAATTAAAAAATAAAACAACCAACATGATGGTTTAAAAAATAAAAAATATATAAATACAAATAAATTCAAAATAAAAGACAAACAAAAATGTAGAGTAGAACAAAGAAAATAAAAATATAGAAGAGTACAAAAAAAATTAGGATAAATTATATTGTCATTCCATATATATATATATATATATATATATATATATATATATATATATATATATATATATATTATAACAATGAAATTTCATGACATAATAATAAATAAATAAATAATACACACACACACACAAACACACACATAATTAAAATTAATTTATAAATAATATATAGACCTTATCACATTATATTTATAAATTGTAAAAAAAAATCATAATAATAAATAAATAGATAATATACAGATAATTGTTCTTAATTCATAATAAATATATAGGTTTTACCACATCATAATTATAAATATCCATAACAATGAAATTGTAAAAATAATAAATAAATAATGTACAAATAATCATAAATAATTTATAGATAATATATAATTTTTACCATATTTTATTTATAAATAATTATAACAGTAAAATTTTAGAAATAAATTATCATAAATAATATTACCATATCATAATCATAATTAATTTTTAAGTAATATATATCATATTTTTAAACAATTTTAGTGTTTAGAATATTTTGAGATATTTCTAAAGCTGCACGTGTTTGCATGTGTGACTAAAAATAATAGCTGTTAAAAATAGAAGTTTTATTTTAGACATTAGTTTTTTTTTAGAATTTTTGTATATCAACTCTAAATCTGAGTTGAGACTTATTTAAGCATGGTTTGGGTTTGTAATTATTTCAAGAAATCAATAGGAATCAATTTTTGAGTATTGTTTCAAGATATTGGCCTATGCACAATTTTATTATTCTTGTTAGTTTTTGGGTTCATTACTACCCTCTCTAATTCTAGATACCATAGTAACCATGTCCAAATTCAATTCATATAATCAAAACCCTTTTTGAGAGAATCAAACATCAATAAATGAGTGCTAATTAAATTCATTAATTTGAAATCTACCAAATCAAATAAAAAATTATCATCGCATATGTCATAAATATCATCACACATGTTGCAATAACTTAGCTTAATAGATAGACAAGATTTTTAATGCTTTGGTAAATAATAAAATTTATCAATAAATAGTTTTTGTCATTGATAATCATATTTATGCTTCACCCATGGCATAGGGCATTGATATTAGCAATCGATTTCACTTTTCTCTTTCTTTACCTTTACCACTACCATATTTTGGCTATGATTCATTTACGTTTATCTATTCCCTTCCTCACATTTTGTTTTATAGAATTTGATATCAAACCCTTTGTTCCTATCATCTAGTTCTACTCAAATTTCAATGGACGTGGTTATTTAAGAAGCTTTGGATCATCCTTTATTTCCATGTTCTTACCAAAACCCACAAATGGCTTTCATTCATAGAGTCTCACCCCATTGTCTATACAAAATCTCTTGGATTCCTTTTAAGAAACTTTTTGAAGCTCTCTTTTCTATCGTGAATGAATAATTTATCTATACAACTAGCATGATCAAAGTTAGTTCTATTGCTACTTCTATGTTTTCTACCAACATAATGTTCATTCTCTCTAACAAGAAGGAAAAATCCTTGGTCGAATTCTTATCTAATCTAGTCCTTAAGGTCAATTTGGATGAAGCTATAACATCCCTAGATGGTGATCAAGGAGATGATCTGCCATTTAATACTAGTGACAAGTTTAGATTTGGGCTGATGGTCATGTTCAAAGACCTTGAGTATATTTAGTCCCTGGTTTTTAAGATGAAATAAGATAGGTTGTTAGGGTCTTTGTTTCCCCCACCACTTGAAATAATGTTTTAACATTTTTGTTTGCTATGGAATGCATGCATGATATTTCACACTCAAGCCAAAAAATTGAATCACTCATATTATTGGCTAGGATTGTGTTCTATGGCATATATTCTTTCTCACCATGGTTGATTAGACAAGCTTGGGCAATAACTACGATGGCTTTGGGTAAACATTCAGTTTTAGATAAATGCAAGTCAAAGCAATTGGACACTTTCTCTTCCTCCAAGGATCCTTGTTTTAGTGTGTTGATTATTGATTTAGCTTGAGGCAAGCATTCTTTTCTAGCTGGTGTTTGTTCTAGGCCTATCTTTTCTCTCAAATTTATTGAAATCATACCAACTAACTAGATTTGGGAATTTACATTTTATTATTATTTTCCCTAGTATATTCATTTTTTTGAAACAATCACATGAAGACTCAAATTTTATGACGTGTTTCATATGTGTGCATCATTTTATTATTATTATAGTTATAATGCTTAGAATTTTTTTATTTATGACCATCGTACTAAGAGAATGGATAGAGGTATGTATATAGCTTGTTTATGCGAGAAATTATTATTTTTGTTTATTTTATTAGGAACAGTTCCCATAAACATGATACTTATTATAATTAATTTAAATCACTGAGGGGAGGTCAAAATGTTGTTATATATTGTAACTACTTAAACATTTGTGATTACAACCCTCACAAAATAATATAGATGATAATTAAATTTTCCACATAATATCTACCTTGCAAACAACATAATGTCATAGCTTATGTTGTCACATTTGACCATTAACCTCTTTCTATGAGGATATTATAATTAAAAACATTTCACATCTACACACTTTCATGACTAGATGCTTGTACTAAATCCACTTCATGACTCTTATTTATGAAACTAGCATAGATATATTAAATACATTTATCTAAAATAAGCTGAGAGATATCAACCTCAAGGTTGTAGGTTAGATAGGTGCCTCAGGATTGATATCTCTTGATGTATATTACATAGATGTATTTATGATAATATCACCTGAAGGTGTGGCATGCACATTTAACAATAAATACCAATTAATGCATCATTTCATGTTCATCCAAATAAGAAATATGGATCACATTCAATGATAATTAATGCAAATAATTTAATATACATCAAAATGTGGAAATAATTATAATATATGTGATTTTAAATATGTAACATTTTTTTAGTTCTAAGTACATGAGTCTCTCTTCCTCATATTTCCATTTAGAATTTTTTTTTCCTATTTTCAGTTTCCCATATCTATCATATGAAAATGGACAATATATTATGTTTCCTTCAAGGTATTTTACACATGAGATGCCCTCAAATGTTAGCCATGGTATTTTTGTATGACCTATATTAATTATTGCTTTAGAAAGAGTTAATCCTTGTGATTTGTGTATAGATAATCCCCAAGCCAGTCTTGAAAGTAGTTGTCATGTTCATCCCATTTGTATGGGTGTAATTGGAATTATATGTGGATTTGCATTTGTAAATGGCATTCTAGAATAACTATCAAATTTCACCATAGCATATGTAGGTGGCTCTAGTGGGGAACTTATAGGTTTATATAATATACCTCAAATATATACTAGAGATCTATTTACAAGTCTTGCTTCAATACATAGGTTAGAGGTTAACATCACCCTTGCATCCTTAGCTATTAATAATTACACATATAATTCATCATTATGACCTCATGATGGATGGTACTACTTGTTCTAGTTACAATGTTTCATGCAATCTATCCTTTTAATGATTTAAATTTCATTCTATTATGGTTTTTCACATTATCATTTATTACAAAGAAATTAATAGCATTGTCAAAATCTTCCTTGATGGTTTGGTGTAATAAACAATTTGTTCTTGACATTAATAGTTTCCAATAATCAATAGTCTGATGTACATCTCTGAGATTTTTGAGCATTTGTTGAAACCTTTTCTGGTTTTCACTTTCTCCTTCTTGTATAGATACTTTTTCTAGAATAACAACTATTTTAAATTATTCCAATAATTTGTTTTATGTCTCTTACTATTGTATGGTGCTTTATCACTCACAGGAGATAGCTGGCCTAAATCTCATAATAAAATGGTTGATCTACATCTAAAACTCATGTCTCCATTTTTTGGAAATGCTTGACAAAGTCATGAATCTATGTTGTACAATATTTTTTACCCAATGAAACTCATTTTATCAATCAATATGTATTTTATATTCTATATTTCTTCTTGAAAACTTGTGAGTCTTATTCCTTCTAATTCAACAAAGTTTGCAATTGGGATTTGTAGTGTTTAGTAGATTGTTGAATCACCAATATTAAACACTATAAATAAAGTTGGTGCAAATAATAGAAGTGGAAAACGCTACATATTTGATTATTCATTTTAAAAAGCTTCATTAATGGCAGCATTTAGATGTGATTTTCATGTTTCTATTATTCCTTAAATTATCATCCATGGTGGTGCAACATTATGAGTCTAAATAAAATGTCTCATGATTATATCAAGTGTCTTTTTTTGTTTATCACCTAAGTTTCCATATAAAATATTACTTTTTAAACCATCCATTATGATTAACCCATTATTTTTCATTGTGCTTATGAAATTTATAATATAAGTTGTGTATTCTTCTACTTTATATTCTTGATCCCATGGTTTTTGTCTATCAATATCTCTTCTGCTCAATATATCTAATTTTGATACTTCCATAATTTTACCAGGATGTAGTATTTATATGATTTCCCAGTAATGTTCCATTATATTTCGATGAATGTATTGAACATCATCACATATAGCATCACTTTGATTTTTATGATCATCTAACATAGTCATCTACTCCAAATTCAAAGGATTATAATTAAATGACTCCAAGTATGATGTTATTATATCATCATCAAGTCTAATATCTATTTCTATATTATGAAATGTCTTGTAGAGCAATAGCTCTGACCAACAAAAATCAACCCATTTTTATGATTCCTACATCAAAACTATAGTAAACTTTGGGAATGCTCTCAAAATAGATGCCACACTCCTTTCCTCGCATTTATTATCTCACCTTTGCTTGGAAATATATGACCATGATATAATTATCTATATAAGTGAAAGACTTTCTATTTTATAAGGTCATTTCATGTATTCATCAGAGAAAATTTTTAATGGTTTATCATTTTTTAGTTTTATCATATGTGTCATCACTTTGAACACTTCACGTGAAACATTCAAAGTGACAAATAATCTACTACTCTCTACCAATGAAATCTCTAACAACATATGACATTTCTCCTATACACCAATGTGTCTTTTGATAAGGATTTATGTTAGGAGTCTTCTATATGCTTTAGCTACTAATTCATCAAGGTTTTCAATGTTTTCAAGTATCATTAACATTTGATGATAAGTTTCAAAACTCTTCTCTATTTTTACCACATATTTGGCAATGTAATTGATTACATCATGTTTTGAAACAATAGGTTGCCAATCTATATTTGATCTCCATAATTATAGTATGATTTGGTTATGTTTCTTTAGATTATCATGATTTGTTGTAGGCTCATGTTTTTTATCTCCTATTTCTGGATCCTCAAATTATTTGGATACATTCATATTCAATAGTCATGGTGCATTGTACCTATAAAAAAACATAGTTTCTATAATCACATTATGATATATTTATACATATAAAAATGAATGCATTAATATATTACCTACAAACCATATTTCCTCTTTTCTTATGTAGGTAGGCACCCTCTCTACACATTGTATTATGGTCTACACAATTGAGCATCTCTTCATAGTCATGGTCAAGATCCACTTGTGCCAGTTGATGTGTATTTCAAAGACATGGATGTGACAAAAAAAATTGTAATGCCTATATTGCATCATATATAAAATTTAATCTATTAGTATGAGAGAACATAATTATTATTTAAAAATTATATATTAAAAATATTCATAGCATACATGTATATTTCATTGATGTTGATATCTACATGGATTCTAGGCATGGAAAATATCATAAAATACTTTTTGATAATTTTGAATATCATGATTATTTGTCCAATCAAGGGTTTCCAAATTTTGTGTAGTCTCCAACCATATGAACCCATGTGGATGTGGTGAACCTCTATTTTTCCATTCATACCTAGACCAATGATATTTCACTTTCATTCCTTTTTTAGTATCTCCTTTCAAAAATTTGTATGTCACAAGTGCATGTAATATGCCACTATATGAGAATAGTCAATAATATTCTATCAATGCCATTTTTATGATTCTTGAGGATTAGTTGGTGGTGTTCCTAACATTATCACATGAATATATGGAAAATACATATCAATGGCACTCAAAGTGAAGAAAATTATTGGTGTTCCAATTTGATGCAACATGTCACTTAACTATGCATGGATTTTTTCATAATAAGAATTTGTACCCCTCAATGTGGTACTGAAACACATCAAACAACAATATATATGAGAGTGTGGAATGTTATCCATATACTGACATAATTCATTGATGGTGATTAACATGTCTTGTAAAATCTTTTTCACAAACATTGTAGATGAATTTTGTGCACAATGTCTCATAATCAAATTCATCATGTAATATATGAATCATAGGTGTTAACCAAAATATTGATCACTATATCAAATCAAATGTTTAATAAATTGATGTAGATGTACTTATTTCATTCTTGGTTCTAACCAATCACATCTTCCATCTGGAAACAATGTGAAGAAGGCCATATAAATTAACCCTTTTGTGAAATAGTCATTTATAGGAGATGCATCAATTTCTAGCTAATCCATCAGATCTCTAGGTTCTACATTAGGATTATTCACCCATGCATGGATCAATTCCACCACTCTTAAGGCATTTGGGGGGTTTAGAGGCCATTGAATTCATGTGATTGATGATATTTCCTTCATCCATTTCTATCATCAAACCCTAAAATACATATTCATTCACATCTAAATCAAAATCCATTTGTACAAAGATATTTTTCTCAAAATTGGGTGGAAGTTCGATAAGTGCATTTTCATCAATCTGAACATTTACGTATAACTTATCATGTTCTATTTTATATTTTAGTTCCCTATATACTCTCTCTCTATTAACTGTAAAATTGTGATTTATCCCACATTGATCTATTCTTTGAACAACAATGATTGATAAATCTTTTATCTGATGTGGTAAAACCTTAGCAATTTATTTCACTTCTTATGGAAAACTGATTGCATGTCCCTTATATTAATATTTACCTCTAGATACATGTGTGACTTGAAGGATTATATTGACTCATGCTATTAACATCTCTTCTATTGGCATTAAGCATGGATGTTCGGGTGGCTATGGACTAGGATCCATATAATTTGATGCTAAAAGTTGATGATAATTTTTATCTTATCAAAATCTATGGAAAATTGTCCCTTTAAGTGGTCAATATATGTTTATTCTAGTGTAAATTTCTTGAAAAGTTTAACACATACATGGAAAAACTAATTTTTCTAGATGATGGCAAAAAATCATTTGTAACGTCTTTAAATCTACCTCTATATTTCCACTATTATAATGTGTATTTTATAGAATATTTTCAAAACCATCATCCATTTCATTTCTTTCTCTATTATCTGAGGTTTATGTTCTATGGTCATTTAATTCACTTCTTCAGAGTTAGAATCAACATTAGCATTTGCTCGATGATGTCTTCAAACTGCTTCATGATTACATTCTTGTAGTTGGTTTCTTTATTCATCTGTGAATTGATTCAAATGAATTTATCTTTCCATTCTTCTTCTTAAATTATGTTTATCATCATGAGATATTTGTGCATGATATGCAATCATTTCTTGGGCATGTTTTGTTATTTCTACTTCCAATTTTTTAACCAGCATTTCTGCCTTATGTTTTGCATGTCTTTCTCTTTCATTCTAATTTTGTTATTTTCTATATTCTTTTGTTTTTTTTCATGTTGTTGTCTTTGATATTTTTGTAAATATTCTCTTCAGTATTCTATTCGCTTCTCTTTGTTTCATAATTTAATCGTAAACATGTCATACCTATTAAATATAAGCATAAAATATTCAATCTACTTTTTCAAAAAATTAAATTACAATTAACTTTTTTTAATAAATATTAAAAAATTAATAATTATATACTATTAATAAAATGTAACAAAATACATCTGATAATAAATATCATATAAATAAAATTATTTATAATATCATTTTATATTTTAACTCTTCTTTAAATTATATGCAACTTAGTATGTATATTTTATAAAATGTTAATGTTCAAACTAATTTAAACAAAATTATCTATATTATCTATAATACTATTTTCCCTATTAGCATTTAAACTAATTTAAATAATATATTATTGGCTTCATTATTATAAACTATAAAAATAGCCGTATGACTTATATAATATATGTAATTTAATTTCTGACACACTTATGTTACATTTTATTAATAGTATATAATTATTAATTTTTTATATTTATTAAAAAAATTAATTGTAATTTACTTTTTCAAAAAATTAAATTACAATTAAATTTTTTTAATAAATATAAAAAATTATATTTATTAAAAAAAGTTAATTGTAATTTAATTTTTTGAAAAAGTAAAAAAGTAAATTACAGTTAACTTTTTTTAATAAATATAAAAAAATTTATAATTATATACTATTAATAAAATGTAACAAAATACATTTGATAATAAATATCATATAAATAAAATTATTTATAATATCATTTTATATTTTAACTCTTCTTTAAATTATATGCAACTTAGTATGTATATTTTATAAAATGTTAATGTTCAAACTAATTTAAACAAAATTATCTATATTATCTATAATACTATTTTCCCTATTAGCATTTAAACTAATTTAAATAATATATTATTGGCTTCATTATTATAAACTATAAAAATAGCCGTATGACTCATATAATATATGTAATTTAATTTCTGACACACCTATGTTACATTTTATTAATAGTATATAATTATTAATTATTTATATTTATTAAAAAAAGTTAATTGTAATTTATTTTTCAAAAAATTAAATTACAATTAACTTTTTTTAATAAATATAAAAAATTAATAATTATATACTATTAATAAAATGTAACAAAATACATCTGATAATAAATATCATATAAATAAAATTATTTATAATATCATTTTATATTTTAACTCTTCTTTAAATTATATACAACTTAGTATGTATATTTTATAAAATGTTAATGTTCAAACTAATTTAAACAAAATTATCTATATTATCTATAATACTATTTTCCCTATTAGCATTTAAACTAATTTAAATAATATATTATTGGCTTCATTATTATAAACTATAAAAATAGCCGTATGACTCATATAATATAGTGCGCGATATAATTAACTATAATAGGTAGTTCTAAGAGAGACTGACTTAACTATAACGATATTTTTAGAAGTGTAACTGTGTATTAGTTTTTTTCCTATATATTAATGACCCAAGAAAAATAATTTCATCTGAAAGTAAAATTCAATACACGGATAAACAAAATATATTTATGTAGAAGAATAACACTAACGAGTTTGTACGTGCAGGTGTCTTGTCTGCCTAGCTGGAAATTTATCACTCTTATCTTTGTTCTCTCTATGAAAGCACCACTACATGTTTTTATGAGACAGTGGTTTTCTGAGGTTAAATTTTATGTTAGTTTAAATGGATTTGGCATCTTTTTCCTGCCTTCGGCCAAAAAGGGAAATGGATTTTTGAGGTTCAATCTTGGTGAAGAGACTCAGAAGGGGCACATTACAGGTATTTAAAATTTTTAAAGAAAAATTATAAATAAGATATTATTATAACGCAGCAGGAGAATTAGGTTACAAAAAATTTAATGTATTGATTTCATTTTTAGTTTTTAATGATTATTTAATATATTTAAAGAATGTTTCAGCAGAACATAATAGAATATAAGATATTTCTGAAAACATACCTTTTTTTTTGAATGAAGCGAAAAAAAACAGTTTGAATGGAGTGATGGGATTGTAAAAATCCAAATGCAAAATTAGGGATTAAAAAATACTTGAATAAAGCGATAGAAAAATCTGGATGCAATACAAAATGTTTATATTTTTTCTTGAAATTTTTTCTCATATATATATAAACATCATGTCCCTTTATTACATTTTTACAATGTAAATATAAACATACACCTTTCATATATAATAATCTCTTAATTTTACATCATTCAAAATAATTTAAAAAGATACTACTAAATTTTATTAACATATTATCTACAACTTGTATTAAGAGGCCAGGTGAATAATTGCTCCAATCTCACTATAATTATTAAATATTCATACAACCTGCAATAGAATATGTCCAATAGTTTATTCACCAAATCAAAGCTTTTATTAATTTTTACTCTTGAAAGGATTTGGTTGCATGACACTACCCTAAAAATTGGAAAATAAATTTTAAATAATCTTTACGTTTTTAAACCCTGAAGGGTTGCATGTAATGTTGTAAGGGGCCACTATCGATCCTTTTTATAAAAATAAATATATCTTTTTATAAAAAATAAAAAATAAAACAAATATTAAATATATAACATCTTGATGCTAAAGCACTCAATAAAATATAAAGCAATAAAGCAAAAGCTTTTTAAAGATCCTACATATTGATTTATATGGAATCAAATTTAAAATTGTTAATACGTTTCATTCTTCCATAGATTTATATGGAATCAAATTTAAAATGTAATTATTTTTTTGTCTTGTAGAAAGTCGTCTCCGCCCGCATATAATAGAAATCTACATATAAATTTTTTTCCGTCATGTGAATTCGCCCAGACATCTTTTGACTTTTTTTTTTTTTTCGTTCTGAAGTAATTTCCTATTGGCATTATAATTTTTTTATTTTTTACTTTTTATAATTATGAAGTTATTTAAAATATAAAATTTTGGAGGCTTTAATATCTCTAACATTTTTACGAATTAATAAGATTATATTATTATCAATTAATTTATGATGAAATAAATTAATATTAAAATATATGAATATTATTTTAATAGTTCGATAGTGTATATGAAAAGTTATTACCAAATTTTCTATATCAATATAAGTTGAAAATTATTAATTTTGTTTTATTTATCATATTATATATATTGAGTTTTAAGGTTTTTTTTTAAAATATTAGTTGTTTTTTTTTTTTATTTTTTTTATTTTTAATTTATTTTTATATTTTTTTGTATTTGAATATAAAGAAATATTATAAAATAATACAAATATATTATATATATTTCTTCCAATTTCATATTAACTAGTAATAATGACATCTATCTAAGTACAATAATATATTGGATTGGGAAGAATCTTTTTTTTTAAAAAAGAGCTCCAAACTACATTAAATGACCAATATATTATGAATTTTTAATTAAATTTTTTAAATAAAAAGGAAAAAACTTCCATCATACCAAACCCCATTATTACTATTATAAATTATTAAAAAAATTAATTTTAAACTTGTTTCATCTATTGATACACATAAATAATTATTATAATTGTTAATATATATGATAAATAACAAAATAAAAAATAAGAATAATAATTTTACTTATTAAAAAAATAATATAAATAATACTAAAAGTAATAATTATTATAATAAAAATATAATAATTTTAAAAATATTAAATTTTATTACAATTAATATATTTTTATAAAAATTATAAAATAATTTTATAAAAAAAATTTAAAAAATAATTTGTATCATCACTATCATTATGCACTATATTATTCACTTCTAATATTTGGCACTAAATTATTCCCTTCTAATATTTAGATTGAATTATTCAATTATGCATCATATTTTAAAGGTGTTTATAATTTAATTAAAAAAAAAAAAAAAAGCAGCACATATCTTCATGCTCTAGCATACAATAGAATATGAAGCATAAAGAGAAATCTTTCTAAAAGCTCCGACATATCTAACTTATTAAAGACCATCTCCATGCTTCTATGCTTTTTTCGTGTTGATTTTAAGGAGTGTCAATTTTATTGCATGAGGCCATAAAATACCATATATAAAAAAAACAAAACTTACACGTGGAGATGCTACTTTTTTTCTCAAAACCCACTCCATATGTTTCATTCTTCCATAAGTCTTCTTCACATTTCAAATGCAATTTTGTTTTCATTACTGTTGTTTATTTTTGTTATATAATGTCATATTTTTAGGCCATATAAAATAGAATTTAAGGGACAAGCGTTAAGATTTTTTTAAGTTTAGGGATTTAGATGTTAGAGGTATAAAAATTAATTTATTTGAAAGTTTAATATATTTTTTGATTTAATATATTAAAATAAAAAGGTAATAATTTAAAATAATTTGAAATATAAATTTTGAAATGTATTTAAAAAATGTTATTTATTTATTTTAATTAAAAATAAAGGATTTTTTTTTTGAAATTAGGAACATTATATCTTAAAATAAAAATAAATAGACAAATTCTAATACATCCATATATCATTTTTAGTTTGAAAATATAATAAATCAAGTTTAAGGACTAAACCAATCTAAAAAATATCAAAAAATTACAAACCCAAAGATTATAAGGAAAATACCCTCAAACCTGAAAATAAAACTAACATAAAAAACAAGAAAGAAACAAATAATAGTGGTCAACAAGTAAAATAAACCAATAAACTACTATAACAAACTATTTTCATGAGAGTCTCTTTTTTTCAATTTTCTATTTGAGATATATAATTAAAGAATCTAGTTCCTTTTTACCTCTTTCTTTCTTCCTTTTTACTAGCTTCCACTCATTCACCTCCTCTATATTTGGCAATATGAAGATCGATAACTCTAAAGCAACTTTTGGAATTTGAGTGAAATGAGAATCTATTAATCTTCCTCCTAAAAACATATAATTAAATATAATGTAATTTTGATATATATTAATGTACTAATTATTAAAATTATAATATATATTGATATAATGTAATTATGATTATAATAATAAACTAATTATTAAAATGATAACATATAATTAATGATACGATTAAATATTGTAAGGTAAAAGTGAGGAAACTAATATATATTATTGTGAAAATTATTATAAAAGACCAAAAAAAAAATTAATTAGTCTATCTTAATTTAAGAAACAATTTCAACTCTCAGAAAAATTTGATCTATTGCCTCCTCTTTGATCTAAAAGTTATTCATCATGTGAACTAGCCAAGGCAACTATTGACTTTTTTTGGTCCTTATATGTAATTCTTTGGAGTTTATAATTTATTTTAGTTTATTTAGGTCTTTTAATATTAACATATTTTTAAGAGGATATTATCTTTATTTGTATTTATTATCATCTCTAAATTTTATGATAGAGAAATAATTGATTGATCATTTATATATGTTAGAATTTGATATTAATTTTTTTTCTTATATAATTCATGAAAAATAAATATTAATTTAATATTTTAGAAAAACCGATTATTCTTTTCATAATGGTTAATATATTTTTTGGTCTATGTAGGGTAAGTTTCATATTATTTTAAATCAACATTTTTGGGGGCCAAAGAGAATGTGATAGGTGGATTTTTTTATGAATTAAATATTTGCCTAAAGTCAAATGTTTTGGTTATTTTTGAATTAGAAAAGATGGCATGCACGAGCATACATTGATGTCATGGTGTGTGATGATTTTGGTGGCAATGTGCCTTGACATATGTGCTATGTGCATATATTTTTTATTTATAAAATCATTTGTTCATACAGTTGATGTTGTTTTTTCATTTAAGAGGGTGTTATTGATTTGTTGAAACAAACCCAAGTTGGTCAAGTTTTTTTTGTACAAAATAAGGGTTATTTCCTTGTTTGATCTTGTATTACATAGATTTCAACACTGTGCTTGAATGGTAACTTAGTTTAATCGCATAACTTAGTTACCAAGATCCATAGTTAAAAAATAATGACAATGTTGAACAAATAGAAAATATAATCCCTTATGGAATGTTATCAAGATCATTCCACCAAGCAACCCCAAAATACTTAAGAGAATAATAAGGAAAATTTCCCTATCATAGATCACAAATCAATCTGTAAGATTATTAAAGATATTAGACATACAAAGTCTCCTAAAAGTGTATTCGATCCCTATGCAAGGGTTCTTAGACTTGTTTCCTTCATTAGAGTTGTTAAAAAACAATCAAAGTGAAGACAATGGTATTACCATTTAATCTCTACAAGGTTAAAATAACTCTCTCAAATTATATTTATTCATCCTTTACTTACTAGTGTATTTAGGATTAATATATAACCTTTTATTATTGAGATAAGGTAAGCTATAAAAGATATTTGAGACAACGTGTCGCTTATAGAAAATAAGAGAATGCTACAACTTGATAAATCCACCAATTTAACAAGAGGAAACCATTCCTTAAATCACACATACATAGTATGTAAGTTATTAAAAAAAATACATCATAAATTTTACCATAACAAGAATAAAAGAGATGGGTAATCTCCATAAATTATGACAAATAGAAAAATCTTATTATATATTCCCACTTTCATATTATTTTACATGTCTATAAGTATTCCTTCTTTATAACATGGATTAAAACCCAAATGATACCTTTAAAATTTAAATGAACCTCTTATAGAAATACACTCTAAACGAGTGAATTTCATTTAATAAGGCAAACACCAAACAACCCATAACACATAATTTGAATGTAGGAATGTAAATATTGGAATGATTCCAGACTTTTCCACTCTAAGGAATGCCCAATAGATACTAATGAAGGAAATATCAATCTAGATATACTTTACAAATGAGGTTAAGTAACCAAGAATCATACTTTTTGATCCCTTACTAGTTTATTTTTCCATTAAACCTTCACTAAAAATTTTAGTAATAAGGGTTAGCACAGTGCTGAGTAAGGTTATCCTAAATGGTAACCATTAAAATATATTAGCTTGGTTAGGAACCCTCAACAATAAAATAATATATTCATTGATTAGGCATCCATGTATTCATATATGCAATTATCACCCTAAATGAATCTATATATATTTAGTTGTTCCAAATATATAGAAGCAACTATTACACACAATCATGCAAATAATACATGTTCAACTATACAATGTACAATCAACCATCCAAGGTACATAATTTCAACAATTCAACATCTATGATTATCCACGCTAATGGATATTATAACATAGTCATTTGAATGCATACAATCAGACACTTAAGTGCATATAAAATCAGCCATTTGGATGCATATACATAGTTATTCAATGCATGCAGAAATAATCATTTGAATACATATACTAATGCTTAGATTAATATTTTTGAATGTATTAATAGTAAAAAAAATAATACAACTTAGCCTTTTAAAATTTATCCACACTCAACCATATGAATATTGTTTTCATAACCATTAAATGTATGTTTGTGTCCAACAATACAATGCATGAAATCAACCATTCCAAGGTGTTTTTTTAACCATACCAGAATGAAATACCTAGTCATTAAAGGCATACTATAAATAACCCACACATGAATATGCACATGTAATTCAAGATATATTTAAGCCATAGTTTTAAGGTATGAAATCAGTCATGGTAATACATGCACAAGTCAACAACATATGCACAACCTTCTAAGAATGGTCCAACCACACCAAATTTTTTAGAAGCCAAACAAACATATGTATGAGCATTAAATAAAAATGACTATCCCTACAAGCATTTATATAATATAAATCATCCATTGTAATACATGTTTCCAACTACACAAAGAGTGCATTAACCCAACCATTATAATGTATTCATAGGTCATTTAACAACTTGATCACAATGCATATTAAAGGTTCATATAACCAAAACCCTACCAATGTATAAGCTACACTTTTTCTTGTACACATGGCCATACAATCCATCTAACAGTATTTCAGCCATATGAATGTATGCATATGCCATAAAAATACATGCATATATTTAGTGAATATAAAAATTAGCTACACAAAGGGGAGTTTTCACAAGAAATACATTCATTTATGAATCTAACCACTTGATTGAGGAATTTTGTTAAATAATTGACATACATCCTTTTCTAAATAATTTAGCAAATAATTTCCAGCCATCCACTATTCTAGAATTCTCCCAAACATTTCACACTATCTTATTTCAGGTAATTTAACAAATAATTTCCAACCATCCACTATGATGGAAATCATTTAAACAATTCACACACATTCTCTTGCAAGAATTTTATCAAATAATTTACAGATCAAGAATAAACTCTTTAACTCATTAGCATGAAGGAATTTTAACTTGTTTATGGTACCGATTCATATACGCATACCAAAGCATGAATATGAGGGCATGTACCTTAAACCAAATATTTATTATCTTAGTTGCTATGGCTGAAAGTAAAACCAATATATTTAAAATTTTCACAAAAGGGATAAGAACTTGCCTGGATAAATAAGCTTCCTTATTTCCTTAATTCCTTAGCTTGCCTTGGCTTCTCTACCATTCAACATTTTTCTCTTTTAAAAAAATGCATTCATATTATAATTTGATTTTCTTCCTAAATACTAAATAAAAAATTACTTCCAATATGCGTTTCCAAGGACAAGAAAAGGAGAATAAAACCTAAAAATCTTTTTTTATATCACTTTACCATTTATGATCATTAAAGACCTTTATTTTGGGTTCAAAGTTTAGTTGAAATAATATAAAATTAGATAATAACTACATTATGTTCTTTTATCAAACAGTTAGAGATTAGCCATTAAATTTTGTTAATAAATATTTTTCAACTATATTCAATTTATATATAATATGTGTTATATATGCATACATAAATAAGCATATATGAACCCATATCTTGTTGAAAACCCCCAATTTAATTGTCACAATGTGATTGTAATTGAAATGTATAAATATTAAGCAGAATTTAAAGATAACTTGCCTAGGATACTTCTTACATTGCTTCTAGGTATTCCAATGGAACGTTATAAAAGTCCATTACATCCATTTCACCCCAAAATCATTTTTTACACGCATCTAGAACCCTTCAAAATTCAATGATTTACTCTATTAATAAGTAGATAAACTTTTAGGTTCATTACCAGTTGAAACTATATGTATTTGGCCTCCAAAAATGGTCAATTACCTCTTTCATGGTGGTGGCCATGCCCTAACTAGAGTAAAATTAAAAATTTACAATAGGGTATAGACATCCATCTACTAATAATTAAAAAAAATGAAAATATCAAATGCCTTGATATTCATGTATGCAAATTATGGAAGCACACAAAACACCCATAAATTTTTATCATTTCTCTACTACCAACACATGACATGTATAATATGTAGCTTAGACTTCAATCTACCATGACATCCCCCTCACTCATCTTCTTTTAGAAGTTTCTTTCACAAGTTATAAATCCTATTTAGGCTTCTCCCAATTGACTTTTTGGTCAACAATGATAATAATAATAAAAAAAGATTGATAATAGATATAATATTTACCATATTTTGATCTTTATAAAAATCAATTTCTAATGCTATAAATAATTGGTACAAATTATAACCTAATCCATTCATAGACTATATAAAAATTATGACATATGTTAAATTAAATTCTTTAATTTAACCCTTCATAATAGATATTTTTAATGATTTTTATAATTTTGTGCTCAATGCCTTTATGAGGCTCTAGATAATAATATAGAGAATATAAAAATGATTAACACATTAGTCATAGAAGAGTTATTCATGCAAAGCCTTCCCAATAATAACTTGGGTCGTGATATCCTCCCTCTTGAAAGAGGCACCATCCTAGTGACTAAGGATAAAAGAAATAGATCATGACTAGATTTATATCACAATGGACTCTTAGCTAGGAGTAAATACCTCTAGAGGGTTTTCTATAGAAGAATGTCAAACACACGCGCGCGCGCGCGCACACACACACACACACACACACACACACACACACACACGGGTTCATATTTATAATCTCTAAGCTCTATAAAGGTGCATTTATTTCCCAATAGGACAACCTAAATATCTTTATCCCTAGCTAAAATTTTAGGTTCATTACCAGTGGAAACTATATGTATTTGGCCTCCAAAAATGGTCAATTGCCTCTTCCATGGTGGTGGCCATGCCCTAACTAGAGTAAAATGAAAAATTTACAATAGGGTATGGACATCCATCTACAGATAATTAAAAATATTAAAAATATCAAATGCCTTGATATGCATGTATGCTAATTATGGAAGCACACAAAACACCAATAAATTTTTAAGATTTCTCTACTGCCAGTACATGACATGTATAATATATAGCTTAGACTTCAATCTACCATGACATCCACCTCACTCATCTTCTTTTAGAAGTTTCTTTCACAAGTTATAAATCCTATTTAGGCTTCTCCCAATTGACCTCTTGGTTAACAATGATAATAATAAAAGGTTGATAATAGATATAATATTTATCATATTTTGATCTTTATAAAAATAATTTTTTAATGATATCAATAATTGGTTAAAATTTTAACCTAGTCCATTCACAGACTATATAAAAATCATGACATAGATTAAATTAAATCCTTTAATTTAACCCTCTATAATAGATATTTTTAATGTTTTTTTAATAATTTTGTGCTCAATGCCTTTATGAGGCTCTAGATAATAATATAGGGAATATAAAAAGGATAAACACATTAATCATAGTAGAGTTATTCATTCAAAGCCTTCACCATAATAACTTGGGTCGTGATATCCTTCCTTCCTAAAAGAGGCACCATCCTAGTGACTAAGGATAAAAGAAATAGATCATGAATAGATTTATATCACAATGGACTCTTAGCTAGGAGTACATACCTCTAGAAGGTTTTGTAAAGAAGATTTTAACACACACACACACACACACACACACACACACATGGGTTCATATTTATAATCTCTAATCTCTATAGAGTATCATTTGTTTCCCAATAGGACCACCTAAATATCCTTAACCCTAGCTAAAATTTTAGGTTCATTACCAGTTGAAACTATATGTATTCGGCCTCCTAAAATGGTCAATTGCTTCTTTCATGGTGGTGGCCATGCCCTAACTGGAGTAAAATGAAATATTTATAATAGGATATGGACATTCATCTACGATTAATAAAAAAAATTGAAAATATCAATTGCCTTGATATGCATGTATGCAAATTATGGAAGCACATAAAATACCAATGAATTTATATCATTTCTCTACTACCAACACATGACATGTATAATATGTAGCTTAGAATTCAAGCTTCCATGACATCCCCCTCACTCCTCTTCTTTTATAAGTTTCTTTCCCAAGTTATAGATCCTATTCAGGCTTCTCCCAATTGACCTTTTGGTCAATAATAATAATAATAATAATAATAATAATAATAATAATAATAATAATAATAATAATAATAATAATAATAATAATAATAATAATAATAATAATAATTATTATTATTATTATTATTATTATTTGATCTTTATAAAAATCAATTTATAATGCTATCAATAGTTTGTTAAAATCTTAACCTAGTCCATTCATGGACTATATAAAAATTATGACATCTATTAAATTAAATCTTTTAATTTAATCCTTCATAATAGATATTTTTAATGATTTGTATAATTTTGTGCTCAATGCCTTTATGAGGTTTCGGATAATAATATAGACAATACAAAAAGGCTTAACACATTAGTCATAGAAGAGTTATTCATGGAAATCCTTCACCATAATAACTTGGGTCGTGATATCCTTCCCTTCTAAAAGAGGCACCATCCTAGTGATTAAGGATAAAATAAATATCTCATGACAAGATTTATATCACAATGGACTCTTAGCTAGGAGTAAATACATCTAGAGGGTTCTATAGAGAAGAATGTTAAACACACACACACACACACACACACACACACACACACACACACACACACACACACACACACACACACACACACATGCAGGAGCATGGATATGCTACGAATATTTCTTTCAAAAAAAAAAAAAAATTATTGTAATTCAAGAAAAATCATGTATACTTAGGATAGGTCTATTTAATTCAAAATTAGTTATTGAAAACCGTGTAAGGAGTCAGCCATAAGTGGCATAGGTTAGGTGCAGCTGAATAAGTCTATGTTTAAATTATTTGTTGAGTTTTTCTAGGAGTTGGGTGAGTTGTTTTAGGAATAAATCAGGGTCATTTCAATATTGCGAGTAGTAGTATAGGAAGTAGAGTAGGAGGAAGTGGAGGAGAAAGTCCAGAAAAGGACTACAATTTAATTGCTTGTAACAGATTTGAGAAAAATAATAATTGGTGTGTTTTTATCTTTTCTGGTGCATAGCCATGATTTCCTGCTCCTCTACCTCGAATGTTTGTTTGTTCATATGTGCAAAAGCATAAAATATGTGCATAAAAATAATGTTTATTAGAGCAGGGGCGTAAGAAGGAGACTGGTAGCCCAGAACAGAATCAATGCATATAACTTCTTCTGAATATTATACAGAACCAAGCCGAGGACAAGCCGAAGGGATAGAGATGCGTGGTGAAAACACAGAAATCTAAACTAGCTGGGACGCATATTATGGCTGGGCATAGCTTCCTGCTGGATGCACATTATTGCTGGGTGTAATTTCTTGTTGCAATGTATATATGTTATTAAGCCGTAGTTTTCCTTGTAATGCATATATACTATGCTAGGTATTTCAACATGATAAAGTTTGGCAATGGTATGTAATTCAGTTTTGCCACTTTCCAATTGGTGCGTGCAGTCAGTCTTTCAAACGTTGTGTTCAAGGCAAAGAGAATACTGTCTGGTTGAAAACAAAAGACTCCAATTCTTGGGGCATTTTCTATATGCACTTTTAGTCACCAACATGCACAACCAACGGGACTTTTGAGGAATTGGTTTAGATAGTAGATAGCTAAGCAGAACGAGGCAGATTAGAATAGTCGGGGAGCTAGCAATCTGGGCCCAGCGAGAGAGGAGATTAATTACTTGATGGAACAGGAGGAAAAATAAATTGATTCCATAAATTAGAGAGACTCAAAATGAAAATCCCTGTGAATCAGATGTTATTGGTTATGTAAAACCTAGTGAGCCAGAAACAGTTGACAAATTGCCAAATGAGTCAGATAGGCATGAGATTCGATTTGGGATATTTCAAAATGAATTTGGAAAAGTCAGAGGTGATGGAAGAGAATCGAGTTCATTTTGCTAGGCCGTTCATCATGGACTGGCAAAGAAATATAGATTTCTGACTGAACCCCCAGGGGATCTGAAGAAAAAAATTCTTGTGTAAGGATTTGATTGAAGAAGAAAATATTGCAACTACTATAGTCAAGGGCATGAATGAGGACACTTTAAAATAGAGACAGGGAAGCATTGAGGAATTAAGAATTTGTTTGATTTGAATATACTCTACATAATAGGCCAGGCTAGGCCGAATCCGAGAATAGGGTGGCAACAACAGTTAAGTTCAGCTCTGGTAATCATTTTGATTTAATCATATATATATATATATATATATATATATATATATATATATATATATATATATATATATATATATATATATATATATATATATATATATATATATATATATATATATATATGATAATGTATTTCAATCAAGGTCAGTTGTAAATCAAGAATGTATATGTCAATGTAGTTACTAAGCATGGTTGGCACTATTTCTTTATTTGGAATTGTGTAGAGTATGCACCTATAAATCCAAGCCAGCCATTTTAGTTCAGCCGGTAGAGCCTTTTGGATTAGAATGTTGTTTTTACAGAGATAATACACTGTAAAAAGACTGAAAATAGAAGTAAACAAAGTGGAGTGGTTGAAGCTGCCAATGCTGCTTACAAGAAGAAAAAAAAGAGTTTGTGATGAGGCTGGAAAGATAGAAGGACAAACTGGAGACATACTATTTGGAGATTAAGAGCAGCAAGTCAGAATTGTGAATAAAGACGATGGTCAGTTCAGTTTTGCATCATTTGGTATTAGAGCTCAAGGTTCGAGTTCTTGGAGAAGCAGCTACATCAAAGAATTAGGTATGGATGTTTTGTGAAAATATTGTTATGAAGAAATTATATGTTGGTAAATTGTGTTGGGAAATTGTGTGGAAAGTGGTATGCAGCAAAATCCATCCAAGTAAAGTTGAATTGAAGCTTGAAAGGAAATCAAGGTTCTTGAAGACCTTGAAAGAGAAGATTAGTGACAAGAAGAAGATCCTCCTAGACAAGATGGAGGTATAAACAGCCCTGAAAAGTAGATGGTTTGATTTGTTGTACTTATGTTTTGCATTTATAAAGTTGGAAAAGGTAGAAATTTTTGAATTTTGATGAAGAATAGAATAGCAGTAAGGCTTGAAAGGTTTGATAGAGAAGTGAAAAACCTTGAAGTGGAAAGAAAGGAGTGAGTAACAAGAGAGATTCCAAAAGCCATAGAGGCTTGAGGAACAAAGGAAGAGAGCTAGTAAGCTCTTGGAAAAAGTAAAAGTTTGTATTCTTCTGATTAGTGTTTGACAAGATAATGTATGTTGTGAGGTTGTAGGTTCAAGGAAATCAAGCCATTGAGGCTTAAGAAGAGAAGAAGCCAAGGAAGGCTTAGTGGAAGAGCTAAGAGAAGCTCTAGAAGAAGAGCAAAGGGAATTGCTCAAGAAGAAGGAAGAAGATCCAAAAAGAAGTTTGGATAGTTTACCAAAAGACTAAGGCGAAACAGACTTAGGTGAGGTAAAAGATGGAGATTGAAGAGTTGAGAAGAGTGATAGAGGGACTGCCTAGAAGAAACATAAACCAGATAAAGAAGGAGAAACAAGAAAGAGAAGAAAGAAAGAGACAAAGAGAGGAAGAGTACCAAAGAGAAGTGAATGAGATAAAGGCAAGGATAGCCATGATAGAAATCATGGTAGAAAATATGGAAAACCCATGGCAAGGATGGGTAACGAAGAAGAAAAGAGTAAGATGGACAATTAGATTAGTGATGGAGATAAAAAGAAGAAAAAGGCTAAGAGTTGCCTTAAGGAGAGAGAAGAAGAAGTATAAAGACAAGGATAAGCTCAAGAATGAAGAGCTTGAAGAGAAATTTTAGTTTGAAGAAGAAGTTCAGTATGAGACGGATCTCATCATTGAAGAGATGGACAAACAACAAGTAATCAAGTGGCCAAATGTTTTTGTATTTGACATTTCATTTGATGTTTTGTTTACAGGAAAGCAAGTTGAAGAGGAAGGAAAAACATATGATCCAATGAAGATGTTCATGGATCAAGGAGGTGAAGCATCTCATGAGGGAGTGCTTAGATAAGAAGAAGAGGCTTGTTGTAATGCCTCAAGTGATGAAGACATCAAGAAGGATCAGCATAAAGAATTGATCAAGCAGGAAGAAGAAGTCCTTATTCAAGAGGACAAACGAAACGAAGAGTTGCATATTGATGAAGAACAAAGGTATAGTGATCAAATTTCAGCATTGGAAAAGATTGAAGATGATAATTTTCAGTTGCATGATGTTGATATAATTGATTTTGATTCAAATGTATTAATCACTAAGAAGGAAGATCTGCAATGTGAAGGAGAAATGTGGCAGTTTGATCAAGCATTTACAGGTGAAGGAGAGTTGTTTGATAAGAAACAAGAAGGAGTAGAACAGCTGCAAGAAGAAGATGGAGAGAAGGTTAAGTATTTAGACCTGACAATTGAAGAAAATATCCTGAAGGAGATAGAAAAACTTGATGGAGAGTTTCTAGTTGAGGAACCAAACAAGCTTTTTGTATATCAAAGTAAAGAGCAGTTGTTGGAAGAGTTGGCAGCCTTAGAATATGCCATTAAGCATGAAGAGAAGAAGAAAATTTGTCTTATGACAATATTTGAGGAGGTAGAACATTGCTGTGGAGAAGAAATGAAGACAAAGGACCAAGAAGTCACATTGGAGCAGCAAGTACGGGTTCAAAAATTTGGAGAGACCCAAGGGTCTCAAATGTTTGTTTCTAACTTTGCTTTGAATGGTGATTGTACAAGTTTGCTTGATAAGGAGGTCAAGTACTTGGAGAAGAAAGCTCTTCTAAGAGTTCAAAAAGAGAGAATGGAAGTAGATATCCTCATTCAAGAGGATGAATATGTAAAGAAGAAGGTTGCAAAGAAGATGAAGAGGTAGCAAGATATACATTGGAAGGAAAAGACATCAAGCAAAACAAGACACAAGAGTGGTAGTCAAGAACTTGCACATTTATATGAAAAATTGAATGAAGAGGACATTTATTTTGTAAACATTTTTGGGCAAACAAATGAAACTCATGAGCAGGAGCTCATGAAACCTTTTAAGCCCAAGAATCTGATGCAGGAGCATAGATATGCTACGAATATTTCTTTCAAAAAAAAAAAAAAATTATTGTAATTCAAGAAAAATCATGTATACTTAGGATAGGTCTATTTAATTCAAAATTAGTTATTGACAACCGTGTAAGGAGTCAGCCATAAGTGGCGTAGGTTAGGTGCAGCTGAATAAGTCTATGTTTAAAAGATTTGTTGAGTTTTTCTAGGAGTTGGGTGAGTTGTTTTAGGAATAAACCAGGGTCATTTAAATATTGCGAGTAGTAGTATAGGCAGTAGAGTAGGAGGAAGTGGAGGAGAAAGTCTGGAAAAGGACTGCAATTTAATTGCTTGTAACAGATTTGAGAAAAATAATAATTGGTGTGTTTTTATCTTTTCTGGTGCATAGCCATGATTTCCTACTCCTCTACCTCGAATGTTTGTTTGTTCATATGTGCAAAAGCATAAAATATGTGTGTGAAAATAATGTTTATTAGAGCAGGGGCGTAAGAAGGAGACTGGCAGCCCAGAACAGAATCAATGCATATAACTTCTTCTGAATATTATACAGAACCAAGCCGAGGACAAGCCGAAGGGATAGAGATGCGTGGTGAAAACATAGAAATCTGAACTGGCTGGGACGCATATTATGGCTGGGCGTAGCTTCCTACTAGACGCAGATTATTGCTGGGCGTAATTTCTTGTTGCAATGTATATATGTTATTAAGCCGTAGTTTTCCTTGTAACGCATATATACTATGCTAGGCGTTTCATCATGATAAAGTTTGGCGATGGTATGTAATTAAGTTTTGCCACTTTCCGATTGGTGCGTGCAGTCAGCCTTTCAAACGTTGTGTTCAAGGCAAAGAGAATACTGTCTGGTTGAAAACAAAAGACTCCAGTTCTTGGGGCATTTTCTATATGCACTTTTAGTCACCAACACGCACAACCAACAGGACTTCTGAGGAATTGGTTCAGATAGTAGATAGCTAAGCAGAAGGAGGTGGATTAGAACAGTCGGCGAGCCAGCAATCTGGGCCCAGCGAGAGAGGAGATTAATTACATGACGGAACAGGAGGAAAAATAAATCGATTCCATAAATTAGAGAGACTCAAAATGAAATTCCCTGTGAATCAGATGTTATTGGTTATGTAAAACCCAGTGAGCCAAAAACAGTTGACAAATTGCCGAATGAGTCAGATAGGCGTGAGATTTGATTTGGGATATTTCAAAATGAATTTGGAAAAGTCAGAGGTGATGGAAGAGAATTGAGTTCATTTTGCTGGGCCGTTCATGATGGACTGGCAAAGAAATACAGATTTCTGACTGAACCCCCAGGGGATCTGAAGAAAAAAATTCTTTTATAAGGATTTGATTGAAGAAGAGAATATTGCAACTACCGTAGTCAAGGGCATGAATGAGGACACTTTAAAATAGAGACTGGGAAGCAATGAGGAATTAAGAATTCGTTTGATTTGAATATACTCTGCATAATCGGCCAGGCTAGGCCGAATCCGAGAA
>JARHVA010001348.1:1307500-1400000 GCA_037957365.1 Torreya grandis | reverse complement strand
GTTCAATCTTACATTACAAAGATTTCAATAGTGTTCTTGAATGGTAACTCAGTTTAAGCACATAATTTGGTTACTAATATCTATTGTTATTAAATAATGAAAATGTTGAACAAATAGGGGATACAATTCCTTATGGAAAATTATCAAGATCATTCCACCAAACTTCCTCAAAATACTTAACAAAATAATAAGACAATTTTGCTAGTTTATATTATGAATGAATCTATAAGATTATTAAACATATTAAGCACATAAATCTCCCAAAAGTGTATTTGATCCCTATGAAAGTGTTCTTCGACATGTTTCATTTATTAAAGTGGTGAAAAAATAGTCAAAGTGAAGATATTGATATTGATTTTTAATCTATATAAGGCTAAAATAACTCTCTAATATCATATTTAGTCATACTTTACTTATTAGTGCACATGGGATTTATATATAACCTTTTATTATTGAGATAAGGTAACATATAAAAGAGATTTGAGACAACATGTCTCTTATAACAAATAGGATAATGATACAATTTGATAAATCCATCAATTTAACAATAAGAAACCATTCCTTAAATCACACGTACATAGTATGTAAGTTATCATAAAAAATACCTCATTTCCTTTCTCACAATAAGATTAAAAGAAATGGGCAATCTCCATAAATTATGATAAATATATAGAGCTTATTATATATTCTCACTTTCATATTATTTTACATGTCTATAAATATTCCATCCTTATAACAAGGAATATTACCCAAATTATACCTTTATAATTTAAATCAACCTCTTCTACGAATACACTCTAAATTAGTGAAGCTCATTTAATAAGGCAAACACTAAACAACCCATAGTAAATAGTTTGAGTGTAAGAAGGTAAATACTGAAATGATTCCACACTTTTCCATTCTAGTGAGTGCTTGATAGATACTAATGAAGAAAATATAAATCCATACATACTTTTTAAACCAAGTTAAGCAATCAAGAATCATACTTTTTGATCACTTACTAATTTATTTTTCCACTAAACCTATAGTAATAATGTTAACAACAAGAGTCAGTACAATGATGAGCAAGGTTATCTTAGATGGTAACCATTCATATATATTAGCTTGGTTAGGAAGTCTTAACAATAACATAATATCTTTTTTTGATCAGGCATCTATTTTAATGATAATTTTAATTAACAAAGTGAATGCATCCTATATACATTTAACTGTTTCAAATACATAGAATCAACTATTACATAAAATCATGCAAATAATACATGTTCAGCCATGTAAGGTACAATAAAAAATTTGAGATTCATAATTTCATCCATTTATTATGTACAATTATCCATGATAATGCATACTTTACATTAGTCATTTGAATGCATACACTCAATTATTCAATTAAATATAAAATCAATCATTTAGATGCATATAGATAGTTATTCAATGCACACAAAATCAATCATTCAAATGCATATACTAATGGTTAGATTAATATTTCCAAATGTATTCATAGTCATAAAAATGCTACAAATTATCCTTTTTAAATATATGCACTCCCAACCATATGAAGAGTGTTTTCATAACCATTAAATGCATGTTTGTATCCAACTATACAATGCATGAAATAAGCAATGTCAAAGGTGTTTTCTCAACTATATAAGTGTGAAATAGCTAACCACTAAAGGCATAAAATAAATAACCCACACATTAATATTCATATGACATTCAAAATATATTTAAGCCATGATTTTAAGGTATAAGATCAGTCATGGTAATGCATGCACAAGTGAACATTGTATGCACAACCTTCTAAGAATGGTTCATCCATACCAATGCTTTTACAAGCAAAACAAACATATGTGCAAGTATTAAATATGAATTATCAGCCATATAACCTTTTATATAGTATAAATCATCCATTTTAATACTTTTTCCCAGCTACATAAAGTGTGCATTAACCCAACAATTATAATGCATGCATAGGTCATTTAATAACTTGATCACAATGCATACTAAAGATGCATACAACCAAAAAACTACTAATGCACAAGATATAATTATTATTGAACACATGGCTATACAATCCATCTGATATTATTATAGCCATATGAATGTATGCACACACCATAAAAATACATCCATATATTTACGGCATATAAAAATTAGCCATAGAGAGGGGAGTTTTCACAACAAATACATGAGTATTTAAATCCAACCACTGCATTAAGGAATTTTGTCAAATAATTAGCATACATACTTTTCCAAACAATTTATCAAACAATTTCCATCCATCCACTATCATGGAATTTCGTCAAACATTTCACACCATCTTCTTCCAAGTTGTTTAGTAAACAATTTTCAACTCTCGAGTATGGTGGAATTTTATCAAACAATTTACACACATCCTCTTCCAATAAATTTATCAAATAATTTACAGATCAACAATAAACTCTTTAAATGATTATCATGTAGTAATTTCATCATATTTATGGCACTAGTTCGTATACACATACCAAAGCATAAGTGTAAGGACCTATGGCTTAAATTGAGTATTTATTATCTGACTTGTTATTGCTGAAAATAAAACATATATATATATATATATATATATATATATATATATATATATATATATATAATTTTAAAAAATAAGATAAGACCTTTCCTTGAATATGTAACCTTCATTCTTTCCTTAATTCAATGGCTTGCCTTGGTTTCTCTAGTATGCAACATCTTTCTCTTTCTTTTAGATAAATACAATTATATTAGAATTTGACTTTATTCCTAAATACATAATAAATAAATTCTTTTCATATCTATTTCAAAGCTTTGTCAATTGAAAATAAAATCCATAAATCAATTTTTTTAATCCCTTTATCATTGAAGAACAACAAACTCCTTTATTTAAGGCTAAAATTTTAATTCAAATAATATCAAATTAGATACAGACTACACTCAGTTATTTTGTTAAATAGTGTATATCAACGATTAAATCTTGTTAAGAAATATTTTGCAACCATATTCAATTTATATAAAATAAGGTTTTATATATGCATATATAAATAAGCATATATGAACCCATATCTTATTGGAAACCCCCAATTTAATTGCCATGATGGTATTGTAATTGAAACACATAATAATTCAGCAAAAAGGAAAGATTACTTGCTTGGGATATTTCTCACATTGCTAGTAGGTATTCCAATGGTACTTTAGAAAAATCCATAGCATCCATTTCACCCCAAATTTTTTTTTTTACAAGCATCTACAACCCTTCACAGTTTCATGAATTCCTCAATTGACAAATAGCTAAAATTTTAGGTTCATTACCAGCTGAAACTATATGTATTTGGCCTAAAAAATTAGCCATTTGCCTCTTTCCTAGTGGTGGCCACGCCCCATCTAGAGTAAAATTAAGGGTTTACAATAGGGAATGGACATCCATCTACCCATAATTAAAAAAATTCATAAAATATCAAATGCTTTGATTTGCATGAATGTAAATTATAGAAGCACACAAAATGCCTATGAATTTACGTCATTTCTATGCTAACAAAACTTTTCATGGCTACTATGTAGCTTAGGCATCTAAATTCCATGACTTCCCCTCACTCCTCTTGTTCCATAAATCTCTTTTGCAAGTTAGTAACACTTTTCGGGCTTTTCCCAATTGACTTTTTGGTCAATAATAAGTAAAAAAATATTGGTAATAGAAACAATATTTGCTATATTTTGATATTTATAAAAATATATATATAATTATATCAATAATTAGTTTAAATATAAACCTATACCATTCACAGACTATAGAAAAATCATACCATATATTAAACTAAATCGTTTAATTTAAACTTTGGTAGTTAATATTTTTAATGATATTTATAATTTCATGTTCAATACCTTTATGAGGATATGAATAATAATAAAAAAAAATATTAAAAGGATTTAAACATTAGTCAAAGAAGACTTATTCATGTGAGTCCTTCACCATAATAACTTGTATTGTGGCATCCTTGTGTTTTCAATCATCGTGGTTTTGAAGTTGAATTTTACTAGGTATAATATTTTCAATGGGATATTTTATTCAACGGAATATTTTCTTAAGAATAATTGTGTATATTTAAAAACTATATGTTTTATATATTTTGTTTTTAATTTAATTAAAGACTATTAGTTTTAGCATTTTTAAGCTTCTAAAAGTTATTATATGAAAAAAAAAAAGGGTTTGTGAATAAATAATGTGGTGAACCTACTTGTCTTTGGAGTAAAGGATTGTTGTAGATATTTTAGGATGTTTTATTTTTGTTTTTATATATTTGAAATTATTATGGTTTTATGTTTAAAAATATATCTTTTTCATGAATTTGTTTGCATTTTTTCATTTTATCTAAGGAGTTGCTATGTTGTGTGATATATACAAAGGTTAATGATTTGAATTCTAGTTTTATCATGTATGTGTTATCTAATAACTATTTTACAGTCAATAATTATGTAGGTTAAAAATGTGTAGGGTTTCCATAGTTTTTTTTTTATATAGATTTAGTCAAAGGCTGGGGGTTTTAGTGCTTTCAAGAGTTTGTAATTTATGGCAAGAAAAAATCAGCTTTACTTAATTCATTAAGTAGAAAACCAATTTTTCCTTCATCCATACCTATTTTGGTTTTTCTTTTAGAGGTTTTTGGGTTTCTAAGTGTTTTTCATTTTTATTTTATTTTTATGTTAATTTTTTTTAAGTGTTAATGTTTTTTTTTAATTATTTTCCCCCCAAATTTTACTCATTTTGTGTTTAAATAATGTTATGTTCATGCATGGGTATTGTTTTTTTTCTATTGAAGGTCAGGGTTTTACATCCCACACTCTCTAAAACTCTCAAGGTTTTGGAATAAAATTTAATTATATATAATTTTTTAGATGAATTTTTTCTTTGGGAGAATAATGTAGATTTGAAAACTGTGGGTTTCATAGTCTTTTAATTTGATTAAAGTTGGGTTTGTTTTTGGGATTGTACAATCTAAAATAATAAAATAGAAAAAAAAAACATTGAATAAAATCTCTATAATATTATTTATTTTTATAGATACTTGTTCTTATGTTTTATTTTTTGTTAGTATTTTTACTTTTACTTTTATTTTTGTTTTTATGTTACTGTGTTTTATAATTGTTTGTAATAGAATATTTGTGAACTTAGTTTTTTATTTTAATTTTTTCAGTGTTTAGTATTGATGACAAAACAAGGGACTTATGTGGTTGAACTGGTGACAAGTATATACATTGTTTGCTTTTGTTTTTCAAGTGAATTTTTAATTCAATTGATTTGTTAGGTATTTCATTTCTTTAATTGTCACTTTTGGTATTTGATGGTCGAATTGGAGTAGCTTTTTATCAAGGTATATCAATTCTATATATACTATTTCAATAGACCTTTAAGTTATATGACAACCTTGTATGTGCATATATAAAATGTACATATTTTTAATTAATTTAAAGAGGGGTTATTATTCATTTGAAACTTCACAAATTTGTTTCAATAAAATAAAGATCCTTCATAGATAAATTGTAAATAGATTTAATTATTTAATGGATAGATGTTGTGGTTTTATTTTTAAAGCTTTTGGTTCTGTTGGGTTTTTCTTTTTTATTGTATGAGTTTATGTTTGTTTGTAGTGTTGGGTGATGAGTTTGATTTTGGATTTTCTTATTTTAAATTTTGAGATTTAAGTAACAATTAGAAGACATTATATCCCAACTTCTATTGAATAAATAAATTATTTATATGTTTTATGGGTGTGTTGTGGTTTCAAATGCAACATTGAAGGATTTTTTTTTCTAAAAATTTGCATTTTACCATAGATTTCATGTGACTTGTAGTTAAGTTTTTAGATTGTATTTACCTTTTTATATTAGGTTTTATGTTCTCTGAAAAAATTAAATCTAGATATTTAATTTAATTTTTTTAATATAAAATTTTTTCTTTTTAAATGCTTGTTGTCATATGAGTTTGACCTTGATGGTTTTTTAACATTTGTTGCAACCAAAGTGTGTGTAAATTGTGTTTCTATTTTTGTTAATGTATTTTAAGACTTATTTAGATAAATATTAATTGCATTATATTTGTGTTTTTATTAATTCCCTAATAAAATATTAATTTCGTTATTTGTAAAAAATTATTCATGATTTTACATTTGATGGCATATTGTGTACTTTGGTCAATGTGTATCGACCACACGTATGCACGCCCGCACACACACACACATAAAAATAATATGAGTTATTGAGTCAATATGAAAAATTATGTTTTTTTTTTTAGTTTTTTATAAATATATTAAAGTATTTTAATGATTTGTGTTGATAAATGTATACATCAGATATTATTTTTTGGGATATTTTTATTTTTAAACTGATTGAATTTTTAGAGTGAGTAGTTGGTAGAATATGTGTGTACATGCATATATATATTTTGTTTGGTATTATTTTAATTTACATTAACATAGTCAATGTACATATATTTTGTTTGTGATTGAAACATTCTTCTGCTAATGCAATGTATGATTTTTTTAAAAAAATACAAAGCTCTTACTTTGAAATAATTTTTTAAATAGAAGGTTTGGCCTTGGTGATGGATTTTTTATTTTTTTTTTAAAAAGAAAATGTTTATTTTTAATTTTTTCTATTTTCTATGATTTATTTTCTATTATGAGTGGCTTTGAAATTGATAACTATTATACTATATTGTGTTTATTTACCATGTGAGATGAAGCCATTATGTTGATTTTGTATTGATATATAGTTAATGTTTTATTTTTTATTTAAAAAAATTAATGATTTTATACTTTGATTATCCTTATGTGGTGCATATTTTTTATGTGATCTTATTTTTTTTGTTTGTTTTATGGGTACATTGGATTAAGCGGTATCTATCGTGGATGTCATATTCAAATGGTCAAAACAACCATATGTAATGTAATGTGTATTTTTATTTTTTTAAATTGCATTATAGCAACAGTAAATTATTATTGTTGTTATTGTTAACATTTTTCTATATTTTTTGTATTATTTAGTCTTAAAAGCACATGTTTATGACTGATACACACACACACACACACACACACACACACACACACACACACACATACATATACACACACAGAATGGAAATGGTGAGTTATAGTCCTGCCACCTCTCTTCTTACTCCTTGCCAACTCTTCCCCTCTACGCTCCTTACCCCTCCCCCACCATATATTTATACAAATTTACTTTGAGTAGATAATATAAATAGTGTGTTATAGTTCCTCTCCTCACCCTTATATTTATAAAAATGTAAAAATGAAGAAAACAACATATGAAGACATCAATCTTGTATTATCATAACTTTTTTTTTTTCATGTGCTCAAGCATAATTTTAGTGATTTATTTTTTAATACATTTGATGTCTTATTATATTTTTGCTATTTTTGAACTTCAAAATAATATGGTAGATTATTTCATGTCATAATTAGAATGAGGTGATGAACATACATTGAAATTATTGTAATTAATCTTTTTAGGATTTGAATTTTGCATAAAAAATATGGTATTGATAAATATTTTTAGTGAATATAAATTTATGTAGTGACTAATTCAAATGTAGAATCAACAAGATTGTGGGGTGATAATTTTCTGCATAAAATAGTAGGTTAGATGGATTTATGTACCAATTTCCATGTAGTCATTGAAATGAGGCAAAAAATATTTCTAGTTCAATTTAAAAGAATTAAAATGATTTCCTATGTGTGTGAGATTATGAATCATTGTATAGGAAGAAAAATATTAGGTATAATAATTTAATAGAATATGTTATTCTTTTGACTTTTTGTACTTATTTTTTGTTTGAAATTTTTATTTTGTATGTTAATAAAATAACGAGTTACAAACATAATTATACAAAAAGAGAAGAATAAATATAATCACTCTAAAATAGTCACATTCCTCAAAGGCGAGAAACACTAACAAACTAGCTTGATATTTAGTAAAAATTTTAATCAAAAAGGTGAATAAATAGTGAGATGAAGACATAAAAGAGATAATATAACATAAGAAAATATTTATAATTGGGAAGAACAAACGGTAGTAGTGGATCAGGTAATGGATTATTTAACTTGTCTTCCCAACCAACAAGTCACTTCTAGCATGAGGGTCTGTTATATTATTTACAAGCTCCCAACCATCACTTGTATTCTCTTTATTTTTATCATCATTAACATATTTTTCGAAACGATAAATGAAAAATGCAAAATAAAGGAGTTTCCTTTACGATGACGCTAACCACCCAAAACAACCACAAATAAGACTCATGATTAGTATTTGAAACTATTGCTAAAAGAATCCGATATCTCATCTACTTTAAGAATGAGTTAATATAAATCGTTAACGGATATACCCATTCACCTATCATAAAATTTAAGATGGAATTTTACAAATATAATTTTAAGAGACCCCGGCTGAAAATAAATCCTAAAATAAAATAAGTCCACTTTACAGTCACGCACCCCACAATCAAATCTGAAGTATCCATTTTCAAAACATTTGTGTCACTAAATGTCAAATGAGTAACGTTGATTTAAATACAATACGGATTACTTTCTTACATATAAGAGTAGAAATTATGTTTACGGAGTACATAATGCGGAGGTTGCACTATGAGGAAATAGTACTCACATTGGTGCTGATGAATGTAACATTTTCAAGGGTTATAATATAATATGCATACGAGTATTGTTAGTTTAATCTTTCAGTTTTGAGTAGGGGTGAAATATCTCTCATTAATTCATGTTCCATGTAAAATCCGATTTGTTAGCTTCACTGGATTTGTGATTATGAAGAGAAATTTAAAACATTAGACCCTTTGGACTCAATTCCAGTGATAGGGTTTACGATCAAGGGATTGTGGCATATGCCAAACAGTGTGCAAAAAGCTGTGTTTTACAGAACTTCCAGTTGTTTGAAATAATTTTTGCAGTATGCCAATTAAAAAATTTCATAGAAGACGGTTGAAAGTGGAAGAGCTTGAAAGTGGAAGAGGTCATCTTTGATGTCAAGATTGATTAATTATTTTTTGACTGGTCAATTTTGTGAAGGTAAAAATGTAGTATTTTGTTGTTTTTAAAATGGAAGTAAAAGTTGTTAATTTTGAAAGCATAGTATTTTATTATTTTTAAGAAGCTAGTAAAAATTATTTCTTTTTAAGAAGTTAAAATGGAAATATTGGTTAATTTTGTTAAAGTAAAAACATAGTAATTTACTATTTTTAAAAGAGTGGTAAAAATTATTATGATTTGATAATAAAGTACTTTGTTGTCTTTAAAAGGATAATAAAAGTTAATGTGTAAACATTAGTTAATGTGTAAACATTAATCAATTTTGTAAGGGTAATAATGTAGTATTTTTTTATTTTTAAAGGTGTACTAAAGTTTGTTATGTTTTGACAATATAGTTTACTTTTAAGGGGTTGCAAAAGTTGTTACATTTTTACAATATAATACTTTGTTATTTTTAAATGGGGAGTAAAAGTTATTACAATTTGACAATCATAGTACTTTGTTATCTCTAAAGGAATAATGAAAGTTAAAGTGTAAACATTGGTCAATTTTGTAATCGTAACAATGTAATACTTTATTATTTTTAAAGGGGTAGTAAAAGTTCTTATGTTTTGACAATATAATACTATATTACTTTTAAAGGGTTATAAAAGTTGTTACATTTTGAAAATATAGTACTTTGTTACGTTTAAAGAAGAAGTAAAAGGTGTTAAATTTTGACCAACTTAAATGTAAAAGGTAACAACTTAATACATTATCATCTTTAAAGAAGTAACAAAATTTGTTATATTTTGACTAATTAAAATGTAAATATATACTAAAATTATATTCAATTCAAGAATAATGGAATTACATCTTATATGACAATATTGACTTACTCTTATAACTATGAAGAGAACTTTTAAAAACTTAGATTATTTGAATTCAATTCTCAGTCATTAAATTTTGTATAATCAAAATGAGTAACATGCCAAATAGTGTACAAACAGCGTAGTTATACTCAATTTCCAAAGGTTTGATCAATTTTTTCCTAGTACATCAATTATAAAAATTAGAAGAAGATATTTGAATGCAAAAGAGTTATTTTTTTTCCAATATGATAATTACAAAAATTCAAAAAGGATAGTTGGAACTTGAAGAGTTTATCTATTATATTAGACATTGATTAAGTATTTTTTATCATTTATTTCTGTAAACGCAACAAATTAATATTCTATTACTTTTTAAAACTAGCAAAAGTTGTTATCTTCTCACAAATTTCAATATAAATGTACACAATAGTTAAATCTACTGAAGAATAGTAGAGTTTATTTTATATTGTGCAAAATCTGTTACCTTCTGACAAGATTTAATACAAACGTGTACAATAATTAACTGGAAAACAATAGAGTCTATTTTATATTATGAAGTGCCATACTTAGTAATGCAAGAATATACAGGGCTGACATTGATATTAGATTGAATATACCAGTATAAACAAAGCAGAAAGCCATGCAAAAGTCCATGGATATTGGATTGAATATACCAGTATAATCAGAGCAGAAAGCCATGCAAAAGTCAGGTTTCCATATCTATTCATCACGGTGTTTTTCCGTAATGCTCATTTCCCCCTCTTTACATTGGAAAGCCATCATCACATTTGGTAATAAAAAATAATTATGAAAATAAAAATAATGATTTATAGTAAAAAAATGTGGTAAAACGATAGCATCGAAAAAAAAGTACCGAAGCCAAAATATAGATAGCGTCTAAAAAACAAGTATGAAGCAGAAACCGGTGCTGTTAATGTATTTGATTCTTCAGCTAATCATATTTATATGGACTATTAATTGGGCATATTTACAATTAAATATGGTATCTTCATTGACAGGAGATTGTTCTGTGGTATTCTTATTATTGTGCTTAGTTGTGAGACTTTGTATAACGATTATTTAATACAATTTGATTAATCTTGTTTGTAATAGGTTGTTATTTTCGAAGAGATACCCAAATAATAATGTACTACACATTATTACCTTTTGACGATCACCTGACAATTTTGGTTCTAAATCTTATTCATATAACCATAGAACTTACACTAATTTATTGAATTGCACTGCAAAAAAAATTGTTAATTATGTACAAAACAAACTAAAAAGTTACAGTTAACCTCCCACAGAGGGAAAATGTTACCGTATTGGCTCTCTCCCTTAGGGATTTGATTTGTTGGTATAGTCAGCTTTCTCTTCTTTATCCGCTCCTGTTGTCTCTAATACAATTCAACATAGCCGTTTGTTATTGATCAACTACTATGAAATTAAAGTTGGTCAGCAATGATAGCATCCAATGCAGCCACTTTTGCGACCTTTGATTTCTCCATCCGCACTTTCTGAATCGGCAGATAAAATTCATTAGCAAACTTTTTGGTCTAAGGAAGTTCGGTAGATTCAGGTAACACAGGGTTTGAGTTTCTGTAGATGATGTAAACAGTGAACTGAATTAATCCTAGAAGGAAACCAAGGCCATTGGGTACCTGTAGTATTTTTGAAACAAAATCAGAAAAAGGGTAAAGAGTCCTTACAATAAAATAAAATAAAATAAAATAATTCTTAATAGAATAATTCTGTACATAAAAAAGAACAAATCACAAAATGGGAGAAAAGTCCTTTTAAAAAAAAAAAAATCTATAAATGAAAATGGCAGCAGGAAATGAGAGAAACATACAGCTACGAAGATATCCTTGGTGATTAGAGAGTATCAAGACCAGACAAGTGCGTTTAAGGTTTTGAATAGGGAAGGTAGAAATGGCATGTACAGGACGCTTCTGGTTTTGAAAGGGTCAATCGAGTTGTTAACAAACTTATATTAAATTATTTTGGGTAAAGGTTTATTGTACAATATTTATAGCAATCTAAATTAAGAAAAAGTGTAAGAGTGAAGACCTACCATAACAGGTATTGGGGAAGCATACATAAAGATGGAAAGAATCACACAAAAAATGCCAGCCACTAACTGCCTGGTACTGTGTGTGTGCAACACAAAAATTATAACTGCAACCAAGACGACGAAGGCCATCATCATTGCTATGGTCAACCGCATTGTTTTCACCTGTTAGAATATATTAAAGAAATCTGTGTCAGAAAAATTTCAACTACATTTTTATGTTCATGCATGAAATATAATTAAGAATTAATGGTGCCCAAAAACTGTATCGCATCTAGTAGCCACCTTTGAAATCAAAATCTCGTAGGTGGCATAACGAGTTACCTTCTTCATCTTAGAGGCAAATATCAGAAAAGACACAAGATAAAATATCTCCAAAACAAATCCTGCACCATTGATTGTGAGCAGCAAAGTGCTGTGGGGTTTAACAAATGGGGCTCCATAAAGTAGCCAAAGAGCACAAGTGAATACGGTACACACATATGGAAGCCCAGAGTACTCACGGGTAGACTTGAGCTTGTATATCCCCCAGAAAGTTGCCCTGCGATTTTACAAACACAATAATAAATATATAAGCGTTTACTTTGATCAATAATGACCGATCAAAATATATATGTCAGTAATGAATCTATATTTGCCCAGTTTCCAGTGTCATACAATTATAACAAGAATTGTTGTTATCCTAGTTGTTGACTCAAAGAAATCTGACGAACACAGCACTTACATAGGTGACAGGAAAAGTGCCAGTGAAGTTAAATTTCCTGCACCACAAGCCACCATAGAACATTAGTCATGATGAGTCATGTTTCACAATAGTTTGCACTCATTAAAATCCAACTAAACACAAAACTTGTAGTCACCCAAATAAATCGCAATCTAAATACAAATGAGCATCAAATCCAACTAAGACACCACAAAACTTGTACACCAAAATGAGCAACAAATCCAACAATTAAAAATTAAAACCTGCACATACAAATGAATAACAAATCCAACCACTACACAATAAGACGTGCACATCTAATTCAAATAACATATCCAACCACTAAACAATAAAACCTGCAAATGCAAATGAACAACATATCCAACAAATACAATATAAAACTTGCTCTTACAAATGAGAAAAACTACGTAACAAAACTTGTGCATGTTGCAAGAAAAATAAAACATAAAAAATGAGCACCATATACAACTAACTCAAAACAAAACCAACATCGAGCCACCCAAATATATTTCAAACAACTCTTTGTGGTGGATGAAAAGGAGCATATTTGTTATGATACAATGCAATAAATAATGGAGTTCTGTTGGAACACATACAAGCTTTAATTAGAGTAGTGTAATCTTAGTATTTTTAAACCAAAACTTGTTTAAAAATCACCGCTTCTATTTCCAGACATTTATGAAAATTCCTGTACCCTGCATTGTTCTTGTCTGTGACTTAAGTTATTTACAGTCTAATCATGCCTGCTTCAATCTTATAAATTCAATCAATGTGTTTCTAGTACACTTCAATCTTAAGCATGTTGTCCCACTTACGATCTACTACAAAAGAAATAAATAAATAAATAAATTGTACAAATTCTATTCTCACCGGCCATAGCCCCCATAGGTATTACAGTTAAAATATTATATTCTTGTTATGATACAATACATTAAATATTGGAGTTCTGTTGGAACACATGCAATGATTAATTAGAGTGGTGTAATATAAACGTTAAATACAAACTGAGTATTCTGAAACCAAAACTTGTTTAAAAATCACCACTTCTATTTCCAGACGTTTATGAAAATTCCAGCACTCTACATTGTTCTTGTCTGTGACTAAGTTATTTACAGAGTCTAATCATGCCTGCTTCAATCTAATCAATTCAATCAATGTGTTTGTAATATACTTCACTCTTCAGCATGTTCATCCCACTTAAGACCTACAACAACAAAAATTGTACAAATTCTGTTTTCACCGGCCACAGCCCCCGTAGGTTCTACAGTTAAAATATCATATGCTTGTTTACAAAGAGCATACTGTGCAATAATTAATTCTGAGTTCAAAGGCCAAACATTATAACGGATGAGCTTAGATTTGAGTCATAGACTACTTCGATGATACCCTTCAAACTTTGACACTAAGCTAAAGGAGTTGGATTAACCATGCACCCAGTACAAACAGAATGCTAAAAGACTTTACCATATATAGAAAGAGAGATAGAGACTATCCTAATCCCGTTTAAACCTTTAAATTGAAGTAAATCAAATTGTTCAGATCCTGTTGATTCAGATTTGTTTATTTTCTAAAGAAAATACTCCAAGTAACATACAAATAATTCCCACCACAAGCTGCAGAGGAAATGGCATTGAGCCAAAGAAGAAAATATCTTAAAATATATATATTTGAATCAACAGGAGCAGAAGCTGGTGAAGAAACTAAGATTTCCAGGTCCTTATATAGGCCTCCACCCTGCAAATTTTGGAAATCTGATATCGTCTTACCCCGTGCAATAAAGCTTTAAACAATTAATATCTAAAATGCAAAGCACTAGTGAGCAAATTGGATGTAGCTTTACACATCACAATTATTGGAGACCAGCTACATACAATACTTGCAGTCAACTTGTGATATGGGTATGCTTCATGCTCACCTATGAACAGATGATCATCTCTCTGTGTGCTTTTCTGCAGCTGTGTTTAGCCAATATCGCTATACCTACAGAAGTAATAGGACTATAGTGCAAAGGATTCGTTGTCAAGACGTACAGATTCGAGACAGAATAGTACAAAAAGAACTGTAATAGAAAATTACCTCTAAGTAAAATAGGGGTATATACAAGAGTAAAATTGTGGGATACAGATCATTCTAAATGATTGTAACAGAGATGCATTGGGAAACATTAAAGTGTTAAATATTTATATTTATATGTATGCGCAAGTCGTAGTTGTTTTGTTTTTTTTATTTATTTTTTATTTTTTTATTTTTAATTTTTTTTATTTATAATTTTCTTTTCCTTAAGATAAGCATTCAAGATTGGGTACATTGATACTCAACTTAATAATTTTGGAAAAAAGTTGAATGTTTAGAAAGTTTGATGATAGATAGATAAAGAGCAAAAGACTAAACTTTTATCTTATAATGTTGGTAAAAAAGTTTACATTAATATTAAAAAAAAAATTATATACTAATTTAAATTTTACTTTGTAGAATTAAAATATATGAATAAAACTAAGTTATTATACTAATTTAAGACAAAGAATAGTATTATATGATAAAATGAAATAGACAAATAAATTAAAAATTAAAAAATAATAGAAAAGTTACATTATAAAAATGAGAAATATGTTTTTATTTAAAAATTCAAAAAAAAAAAAATATTTCTAAGAGACAAATTTTAAGTTCAATATTTAATTTTTATTTATTATAATGTTAGTAAAAATATTTACATTAATAATAAAAAGGAATTTTATATATTAATTTAAAGTTTATTTTGTACAAATAAGGTATATGAATAAGAATAAGTTATTATACTAATTTAAAATAAAGAATAGTATTATTTGTTAAAAGGAAATAGACAAACACAAAAAAAATTAAAAAATAACAGAAAAGTTATATTACAGAAATGAGAAACGTGTCTTTATTTAAAAATACAATAAAAAATAAATAAAAATAAATTATTTCTAAGAGACAAATTCTAAGTTCAATATTTAATTTTTATTTATTTTTAAAATTTATATATTCAACCTTATTGTGATGTTTTGTTTTGTTTTTCTCCATTTTATCTTATTTACATATGTTATTTTTATATTTGTAACATAAAAAATTAAATTTTAGAAGTTTGAAAATTTTATAAATACAAAGAAAATGGAAACCACTTGTTCAAGTTAGGTGGCTATTTCTATAAATGAGCTTACATGTTAGAGTGCTAAAGAAAAGTTCATAGAGTCTAAGTTAGAAAATAAGATGTTATCAATATGAAATCAATTCAATGAACAAAATTACTTCAGAGAAGACACTTTCTATTTTTAATTATATACAACCACATGATGGTGCAGTGCTCTATGTATAACTAATTAATAATTAAAAAATTCATTGAAATATGAAGATTTAAATATTCTTTATAATCTAATCAGTGTATAGAATAAAAAAATAGATAATTATATTAGAAATATCTTAAAACACCATAAACAATAATTAATGAGATATATTTAATATGTAAAATAATTTAGAGATAAAAATTATATTAGTTATCTATATTATAACTTCGCATAAATTTTTATACAAACAATTAATAAATATATTCATTGAAACATGTAAATTTGATTAACTTTCATAATTTACTTAGTCTATATGTTAAAGAAATAGAAACTTATATTAAAAATAGATTAAGACACTATAAGTTAATTTTGATACGATATATTTAATATGTAAAAATACTTTTGAGATAAAAATTATATTAAATAATTCTATTATAAATTCATACTTTCTAATATATCTTTAAAATCTTCTACAAATATAAATTAATATTTAATATTTTATTTTATTTTATACTATTAATATTTTACATTCTTTTATTTTTCCAAATAATTAATTCTTTAAAGGCCAAACAGCCTTACCGCCAACCACCTATCACCTTAGCACCAACCACCTATTACTTAATTGTGTATGAATTTTATTCCAAATAGCATTTTTACTGTCATTGTCTCACACTCAATTACAGGTCGATTTCAGATCATTAACAATGATTTTGATGAAAAAATGGATTTGGCAGTTCAATTAACATTGTTATGTAGACAAGCTAATAAATTGCACGTTAACTGCGTAAATTCATTCACACCCCCTGCCAAAAAAATCAACAGTGGACAGTTTCCTGTTAGAAAGTCAAGTTAATTGGAGATAATTTCTCCCACCTCCCTCCTTTATCATGCAAGCTGTTAAGCATCAGTTAGTAAACTGACAGTTAGGATTGAGTTAGTTAACAATCAGTTAGATATGAGTTTGTTTGAACAAGCAGTTAGTTAAGTAGTTGAAGCTAATAATAGATGAGTCTATTTTCAGTTATTGTTTAGTTTTTTAAATCTATAAAAAGACGCTAAGGGCGCACATTGTAATCAAGGGAAATTAGAAGATGAATAGAATTGTGTTTCTCAAGATTGTTGTAGCTTTCTGAGTTCTGAGTTAATAGTTCTTGTTTTCTTGTTTATTTTCTATTCATATTTTTCCTTCAAATTGGTATCAGAGCACAGGTTGTGGCAGAAGAGCACAGGTTAGAAAGAGAAAACCCTGGTTAGAAAAGCAGCCAGCAAGGGGAGCGAAGCAGTCGGGTGAAGGAAAAGCGCAGGTATTGCCAGCAGGCAGTGCAGAGACCGACATCGGCAGTTATAGACCGACATCGGCCGACCCCAGACCAACAAGTGACCGATGACGGCAGAAAGAACCGATGTCGGCGATTTCAGCGACCGACCTCGGTAGTGTAACCGACGGCGGTGACTGTGTGTCAGAAACAGTGACCAGAAAGTCATTCAAGCTTAAGAAATGGCAGCATCTAACAGTATTTCATAGCCTCAAATTCCCATTTTTGATGGTAAGAATTACGATTTTTGGGCAATTAAGATGCGAACTTTATTTTGCTCACAAGATGTATGGGATTTGGTAGAAAGTGGTTTTGTAGAACCGCAGGACGAGGCAGCCCATCTGGCGCTAAATCAAGCACAAAAGGACCACCTTAAAGAGAACAGAAAGAAAGATGCAAAAGCCTTATTTATAATCCAACAGGGATTGGATGAATCAATATTTTCCAGAGTTGCAGCAGCAACGTGATCCAGAGAGGCATGGAAAATCTTGGAGACCACTTATAGAGGTAATACGAAGGTAAAAATTGCTAAATTGCAATCTCTAAGAAGAACTTTTGAAAATTTGCAAATGAATGAATCAGAATCAATAGATCAGTTTATGGGTCAAGTTTTGAATATAGTGAATCAGATTAGATCTAATGGAGAAACGATAACAGATCAGAAGATTATAGAGAAAGTACTCAGATGTTTACCCAGTAAGTTCGATGCTATAGTAGTAGCTATTGAAGAAACTAAAGATTTGAAACAATTATCTGTAGATGAATTAATGGGTTCTTTGTTAACACATGAATCCAGAATGAATAGGAATAACTCTTCACTTGAGAATGCATTCAAGTCACAGGTATCAGTTGGCAGAGGAAGAGGAAGAGCCAGGTCAAGCTTCAGAGGAAGAGGCAGAGGCAGATATGGAAAGAACAATTCAGAGGAAGATGAGAACAATAATCAAAACTACAGTAGTAGAGGAAACTACAACAACAGAGGACGTGGTCACAACCACTCACAGCAAGGTTCTCAAAGGTTTGATAAATCTAATGTTCAATGTTATTATTGCAAGAAATATGGTCATTATGCTAGTGACTGCAGAAATAAACCAGGATATGTGTACAATCAGAATGCTAATTACACAGATGAATCTAGTTCTAATTCCGAAAGCATGTTTCTTACTTGTAATGTTACTCAAGAAAAAGCTAAAGATATTTGGTTTTTAGACAGTGGATGCAGTAATCATATGACAGGAAATAAAGAATTTTTTGCTAGTCTTGATGATTCTGTAAGATCAGAAGTGAAACTAGGAAATGATATCACTGTAGATGTCATGGGTAAAGGTGTCATAAATGTTTTGGCCAAGAATGGTGAAAGAAGATTTATACCTGATGTTTATTTTGTACCTAGATTAAAACATAATCTTTTGAGTGTTGGTCAGTTAGTGCAGAAAGGTTACAGAGTATCTTTTATGGATAATGTCTGCACAATATTGGACAAGGTTCCAAGTGACAGGTTGATAGGAAAAGTGGAAATGACCAAGAATCGCATGTTCCCTCTTCATATTCAGTGCATCCAAGGAGAAGAAGAAGCTCACTACAAATCCATATAGCTAGATCAATCATGGTTATGGCACTTAAGGTACAGACACTTACATTTTGGAGCTTTAAATTTGTTACAGAAGAAAAATATGGTGAAGGGTTTACCACCAATAGAACAGCCAGGAAGTTCATGTGACAGTTGTATTCTGGCAAAACAGCATAGAGAGAGTTTTCCAGTAGGAGGCTCATATAGAGCTAAGGTAATATTGGAGTTAGTCCATAGTGATTTATGTGGACCAATGCAAACTCCATCATTTGGAGGTAGTACTTATTTTCTAACATTCATTGATGACTTTAGCAGAAAGACTTGGATCTACTTTTTCAAAAACAAATCTGAAGCATTTGGAAAGTTTAAAGAATTCAAGGCAATGGTTGAAAAGCAGAGTGGCCGATATATCAAGGTACTCAGATCTGATAGAGGTGGAGAATATATGTCTAATCAATTTCAAGATTTTTGCAGATATCATGGAATCAAAAGACAGTTGACCACAAGGTACACACCACAGCAGAATGGTGTAGCAGAAAGAAAGAACAAAACAATCATGGAAATGGCAAGAAGCATGTTGAAAGGTAAACACTTGTCAAATGAATATTGGGCAGAAGCAGTAGCTTGTGCAGTGTATATTCTAAACAGAAGCCCAACAAAGAGTGTCAGAGATCGAATTCCACAAGAAGCATGGAATGGTAAGAAATATAGTGTCTATCATTTCAGAATTTTTGGTTGTGTAGCATATTCTCTTATACCATCTAAATTGAGAAAGAAACTTGATGACAGAGGTGAGAAATGCATTTTTATTGGCTATTCTGAAGAATCAAAGGCATATAAGTTATATAACCCAGTTTCAAAGCAAGTAATTATTAGCAGGGATGTTGAATTTAAGGAAGCAGAAGCATGGGATGGTAGCACCATCATTGTTGGGGCACCAATTCCACAGGATGAAGAAGTTTCTGAAGAACAAAATTTGCAAGGTGGACAATCCTCTACACAAACAGATACAAACACTCCAGCAAGAACCCCCAAGAGGTTTGAACAAAGTGAATCTAGTCATGCATGTCACCCTACTCCAAATTCACAAGTAAGTAATGAATCAGATCCAACTCTTGCTACTTTAAGAGCAAGATTTAAAGGTAAGAAGATGAGAAGTTTAAATGAGATTTACAATCAAGAAGAAGAAAAATTAGATTTGGTTTCAAATTTTGCTCTTTTCACTCATGACCCTATGTCTTATGAAGAAGCAGTTAATGAGGAACATTGGCTAAAAGCAATGGATGAAGAGTTGAATGCTATTGAAAGAAATCAAACATGGGATCTAACTACTCTACCTGAAGGTAAGGATTGTATTGGAGTTAAATGGGTTTATAAGACTAAATTTGATGCAGATGGAAATGTTAAAAAGCACAAGGCAAGGTTAGTTGCAAAAGGTTTTGCACAAGAACATGGAGTGGACTATAATGAAACATTTGCACCAGTTGCTAGACTGGATACTGTAAGAATGGAATTATCCATAGCTGCTCAAAATAATTGGTATGTATATCAAATGGATGTAAAATCAGCATTTTTGAATGGATTTCTAGATGAAGAAGTATATGTGAAACAGCCCACAGGTTATGAAGTTCAAGGACATGAAGAAAAAGTTTACAGATTGAAGAAAGCTCTTTATGGTCTTAAGCAAGCACCAAGAGCATGGTATAGCAGGATAGATTCTTATATGATAAGCAAAGGATTCAGCAGAAGCGATAGTGAGCCTACTTTGTACACAAAAATCAGCAAAGAAGGTCAAATTTTAATTGTGTGTTTATATGTTGATGATTTGATTTTTACTGGAAATTTGTCTGTAGACACTTTTAAATCAGCAATGAAGAATGAATTTGAAATGACAGATTTGGGATTAATGAAGTATTTTTTGGGAATAGAAGTTGAACAATCAGAGAAAGGAATATTTATCTGTCAAACAAAGTATGCAAAGGATGTGTTAAAAAGATTTAAGATGCTGAATTGTAAACCAGCACCTACACCAGTTGCTACAGGGACTAAACTTAGCAAAGAAGACAAAGGATCCAATGTTAATTCTATAATATTCAAAAGGCTAGTTGGTAGTTTGATGTATCTTACAGCTACTAGACCAGATATCAGTTATGGGGTTAGCTTAATCTCAAGATTCATGGAGTCACCAAAAGACTCACATTGGCAAGTTGGAAAAAGGATATTAAGATATGTGGCAGGAACTACAGATTATGGAATTTTATATTCCACAACTAACGATTTTAGTTTGATTGGTTTTACAGATAGTGATTTTGCAGGTAGCGTTGATGATAGGAAGAGTACTTCTGGACATGCCTTTATTTTAGGCACAGGTGTGGTCACATGGGCATCCAAAAAGCAGCCTATAGTTACACTTTCATCAGCTGAAGCAGAGTATGTTGCAGCCACATCAGCAGCATGTCAAGCAACATGGATGAGAAGAATATTGAAAGATTTATTACAGGCACAGAAGGAGTCAACACCAATCCTCTGTGATAACAAATCAGCAATCGCTTTATCAAAAAATCATGTGTTTCACAAGAGGAGCAAGCACATAGATACAAGATTTCACTTTATCAGAGAATTAGTGAACAATGGAGAAATCCATCTAGATTTTTGCAGATCTGAAGATCAACTAGCAGATATATTTACAAAGGCATTACCAAAAGAGACCTTTGATTATTTGAGACAAAATTTAGGCATTGTAAATGCTAAAATTGTAAGTGGTAGAAATTAAGGGGGAGTGTTAGAAAGTCAAGTTAATTGGAGATAATTTCTCCCACCTCCCTCCTTTATCATGCAAGCTGTTAAGCATCAGTTAGTAAACTGACAGTTAGGATTGAGTTAGTTAACAATCAGTTAGATATGAGTTTGTTTGAACAAGCAGTTAGTTAAGTAGTTGAAGCTAATAATAGATGAGTCTATTTTCAGTTATTGTTTAGTTTTTTAAATTTATAAAAAGACGCTAAGGGCGCACATTGTAATCAAGGGAAATTAGAAGATGAATAGAATTGTTTTTCTCAAGATCGCTGTAGCTTTCTGAGTTCTGAGTTAATAGTTCTTGTTTTCTTGTTTATTTTCTATTCATATTTTTCCTTCATTTCCCAAGGCTAGTTCAATAAATTATAGCCAATATGGGGTTCTTAAGTAACCTCCATTCTTACGAAAAAGGGCAAAAGGTGGCCAACATGGCTAACTTTCTTATGAGCTCCTCTGTCTTAGCGGTAGTTGAGAATTCTTTTCCTTTTTCATTCTTTATTCTGTCGTTAATTGCGTGTACTTTTTCTTGTCTCATTCTTTACTTTTGTTTGAGGCTGTCACTCAACGGATGATATCTATTGTTACACAAACTGTTGCCCATTTTAGTTTCAAAACATGCTTTAAAACCTTAGATTTGATAACGTGACGTCACCTGGTTGTGCTTTAGCCATACATCTCTTTCCTTGCAGTGTGGATTCCGTTTTCTTAAAGCCAATAAAAATTTCCAGTGTGAAACATATTTTCTTTCATGGCAATGATAATTGGCTACCAAATGGCCTGTAGTTTATTGCGGTTGACTACGTATTAAGATGTTGATTAAGGAGCTATATCATTATACGGATACGTGTTTTTCAATGGCAGTTCGGGTGGACTGTAATGATTTTCTTACTCAGGGAAGAGTCCATTAAGTAATAGATAGATTAAATAATAGATATATGTGGTGTTTGGAGTTTTTATTTTCTGATCATTTATCACTTGTAATTTCAAAAACAAAATCCAAAAAATAATAAACTTAATATGGGACACATTATAATTTTAAAAAAAATAATAAACTTAATATGCTACACATTTATAAATGTAAATTGATAGTTTTATATTAAATATATCTTAATGTTAAATATTAAATAGTATGAATGTCTTTTTTCCTTGGTAAAAGTAAAGTTTCATATAAATTTGAATTTTATAATTAATAAAAAAAAATTAAAATTTAAAATTTATATTTTGTTGAAAAAATTCAATAATTTTAAAAAGATTTTTTATATTTATAAAAAGAAATAACAATTCTAAAAGGATTGTCTAACATTCAAAAATAAATAAAAAATTCTTTAACAAATTTTTTATAATTAATTATTTAATATTCAAAAATTGAACATAAAAACATGTTAATAAATAAATCTATTAACATTATTCTTGTTAAATGTACATGATATTCACATACATATTTTATATAAGCTTAATCAAATAAATCTTGTTAAATATACATGTCTTTCATATATACATTTTATTAAAAAAATTAGACTTAAAAAAAAGTTCTCATATAATTTATAAAGGAATGTCATCAAATTAAAAAATATTAAAATAATTTTTAGTTTGAGTATTTTATAAATAAATAAGAATTAAAGGGTCTTCCAAGCATGTTGGTTAGTTATGGTCGGGGCTTAAATTTGACGTTTGACTTTCTTTACTATGATTTTTTTATGATGGTTATGTACTCAAAATTGTCATTTAAAATATAATGTAATTTATAGTAAAATGAAAAAATATTAAAGAAAAATATATTTTTATTTTAATTCTTTATAATTTTTAATAATTTACCTCAAATTTCAACTTTCATCTAATAAAATATTCTAAAACAATTATAATATTTTATAATTTAAAAACGTAAATGTAATCATACAACAATCAAAGTTATGAATAAAAAATTTAAAAAGAAAAAAATTATATATATATATATATATATATATATATATATATATATAATTTTTTTCTTTTTAAATTTTGTATTCATAACTTTGATTGTTGTATGATTGATTTTATATATATATATATATATATATATATATATATATATATTTCATTGATTTATATATAATTAGTAGTATGAATATTTTAAATATATTTATTTGGAAAATAGCTAATAGAAATCAATTTCTTGTTATATAAATTTTAATGACTAATTTTTATTTTATTTTTTAAAAAAATTAATTAAATATTAAAATATGACATCAATTTAAATGTATTAATGTATTAAACTTTATAAAATATTTTTAAAAAAAAAGACATTAAGTTATATTTTATGGTTAAGATATTATAATTTTAAATTTACTTGTTAAAGCAATTTTTTAAAATGATGATCAAGTAGATGTCAAATTTAAGATTAAAATTACCCATTAATGATTAAATGGATATCAAATTTAGTATCGTGATTAATTATTTATACGTAAAAATTAAAACACTCTACTATTTGCATCCACTATTATTGTAGAGTACCTATCAACATAATTAAATAATATCTTATTCATCTGATTTTTGAATGCTTAAAAACATAATTAAAGATCTGAGCTAACAATTACTTTCCAACTTGTCATAAATGACAATTTTGAACATGTATATTCACGTGTTTAGGAAATATTGTTGACAATAAACACACCAATGGTATTGTTCAAAAACATTGCTAGAAATGGTGTCAAAGGCCTTTTCTTCATGTAAGGTAGTCCAAATTTTTCGATATACTAATTGACAAATGAACAAAAGTTTATTTGAAAAGTAATGTGTGTGTGTACACACACACACACACACACACAGAGAGAGAGAGAGAGAGAGAGAGAGAGAGAGAGAGAGAGAGAGAGAGAGAGAGAGAGAGAGAGAGAGAGAGAGAGAGAGAGAGAGAGAGAGAGAGATTTTATTGTTTCTTTATTAAACTTTTCAAATAAACTTTTGTGCATTTGTCAATTAGTATATTGAAAAACATGGACTGATGTGTGTGTGTGTGGGTGGCGGGGGGGGGGGGGGGGTGGGGTTAGAAATAAATAATAGAATTTTAATAGTTTAAGAATGTGATAGTTTTTATTTTTTTCTTGATTGAAGGTTAAAGGCCTCATCAAAGTGAAAAATTTCTAGGCATCACCTTTTTATCCATTGTATGACCATTGCAAGCTCATTATCATCATTGGCACAACTTTAACAAATGGTCATGCATATTAGATAAATTGTCAGCAAAGTTGAATATATTCATATCAATATTCATTGCAATGTGTTGTACAAATAGATTGCACTTTGAATGGAGCACGTTTGAATAAAAAGATGTCATATCTCATCAAAGTCTATTTTGATCAATATATAAAAGATATATCAACTATTACATTTTTACTACAATGCTTTCAACTACATGGTAGTTTTTATTTGCTGCAAATAACGTGATCAATCTATCATCAACTATTTCTTATTTTCCATTTGTTTAATTTTATTTTTTGGATTTATTTATAAAAAGAAAAAAAATAGAGAGCATAGGCCAATAAAATAAAATAACATATTTATTTCTTTCATTGATTACAATCTTCTTCTTTTTTTAAGAATCTAGTTATTGCTATGATTCTTTTTTCTAGCTGGTGATTTTAATAGAGACTAGCATTCTCCTTAATTTTTATTTATTTACAAGGATCCAAACATATGACTATATGTAATATCATGAATTTGGATTGCAAAGTGTTGAATATTTGTTTGAGTGCATAATCTAAGCAATGATGTTTACAATTCTAAGATTGATAGGAACAACAAATTTAGAGATATTTTGTTTATTGCAAGAAAACTCTTCTTATATGTTAAAAATTTTCATATCTATATATATTTTCCTATTGTTTAGATAAGTTTTTGAACATTGTACCCAATGGATTAGAAAATAAAGTCTACTATTTGTTGCACCCATCTCACTCTTGATTAATATTTTGTGAATGCACAATAAAGTTTTTGGATAGTATTATCGTCTCCTAGTTTTAATCTGCGTATGTGATTTATCATAAGATGGTTGAAAAAATAGTATTGTTTGAATTATGTCATGACATAATTTATTCATCTTCATATATTTTTGTTTTGATCAGTTAGAATGCAACAAATTGAGCCTTTATAATGAACCAAATATTTATCAGGACCAAGATTACAATAGGCCAAGATTTGAAATAATAACCAACATTGATTTATATTGATTGAATTGGAATAATTACAAATCATTCATAAATAAAAATCAATTTGGAATTAGATTTGATGTGCAAAAATTTGGAAAAAGACTAAAATCTAACAAAAAATTCTATTTTTCACATGTGTTATTTTAATAAGTTTCGCATGCAAGCACGTGTAGATCTAAAAAACTCCCCCAATAATCTAAACTCTAAAATTAGCGTATAGGAGGAATTTAGACTAAGGTTCAGATCTGGTCATAAAAATATGCAATTTTTAAAAATAAAAAAATCTATAAAAATCATTAGATTTTAATTTTGGACCATTAAATGGTCTCGTTTGGCTTCCAAAAAATTTTGGAAGATGATTTTAAGTAGAAAGTGTGCCTTAATAAAGCATATATTTTTTTCTATATGATAATTTTGGCACATGAAATAGCTCAAACGAAGTTATGGGTCAAAAGTTATGGCCTCTGAAAGTTTGGCCTATTTTTTTCCGTATCGCTTGATTTAATGCATTGTCCTTATTCACTCATTTTTTTGAGCTAGAGGAGGATTTGTTAGAATTGTAATAACTAGTATATGTCAAAATAACTTAGTTTGAAGCATTTTCTCTAAATTATATGTGATGGTTCTACTTATGTGATTTGTTTGTTGTGTGTGCATATATATTGATAAATTGTTTGTATAGTTTTCAATGTTATTTTGGGAAAATAAATTTATTATGCATGAACCTCATAAATTATTTCCTTTTATATTTTACTATGTATGAATTACATCTCTCAATAGTTATGGATCTAAATTTGGATGGTAGCGATAGACATGTAAATGGTTCCTATAGAATGAAGTAAATTTTTGGTATCATAATTCTAATGCTCTTTGTGTAAACTGTATATTTAATATTAGTTTTTTTTATTTCAATTATGATTTTGATCATGGATATTTTTTGGTTGGTAATAAATCAAAATAGATTTCCTTTTAGTTTATTTTAATGTTTCATTCTTGGTCACGCATACTCCCTGTATAGATATAGATGTGTGCATGTTAATGTTTTATTGTATAAAGAAAAATATTTTGATTGAGCTAAGGCATTCATTGGATATATATAAGTGTGATATTATTCTTTTTACTCCATTTATTTTTTAGGTGAAGCTAACTTATATATAGTGACCATGTATTTAGTCTTTGTTATCTTGGGTATTAGTGACTATGGTTTGGTGCATGTCGTGTGCTCAAGATTCATAGATATCACTCACCAATCGATAGTCATTTGTGTCATGGGTGTAGGCATTAAAATTTTTACAATAATTAGACACCTTAATGTTTGTATCCCATTGTAAAAGAGACAAGAATGGAAACCATGTTATTCATGGTAGATCTCACATGTTTGTTTTAGTACCATGTGAATGTTCTTATGCAGGTAGTTGTTCCTCGTATGCCCTTTAGTTTCACAGTTGATACACCAGACACCACTGTGTGTCTTATGTGCATTTTTCACCATAATTTTTCAATTTATGATTCCATGGATGCTATTTTTGCCTATATAAAGTGACTAATCTTGGAATCCATGGTTCCAACCACTTTAGCATGAAGGGTAGCTTATAGAGCCTTATATGCATTGGTGAAGGTTAATTTTGATAGAGTGTGTTAGAAAGGTAGTAATAATCCTCCCAAAAACCAATGTAGATGTTGAGTAGGATTTATTTCAAATGACAATTTATAATGTAAGATTTTGAGTCATGCATAATACTCATGTACACACTCTATAATTCCTTGCTTTATGTCCTTTAGTGTTGCTAGACTTTGCTACTCAAACTCAAGAATGTCAAATTCTTGTAGGAAGGTTGTTTTGAGCTAGTCATAATTGACCACTACTTGCTGAAGCTCAAAATTTTTATACCATTTGTGTGGGTAATCTAAAAGTGTGGTTGAAAACTACATAGCCTTTCACTCAAAAAATGTGATGCCACACACTTTCCAAATCAATTCACACTTATGAACATGCTCAGCTATATTCTCTACCCCTCATTACCTAGGCAATTGTAATGTCCTCTCATAGTAGATTGTTGTAGGTCGTGTTAGTTGAATGGGTGGTTAATGGGAATATCTAGCCCCTGTTCCTTGAGGGAGGGGTCTGCTTTCACCCGTGCCTCCTCCTAATCCTCTTCTAGTGCCTCCAGTAGTAGTGCCTATCGAAAGAGGTGTGGTAGAGGGTTGGTTTCCTATGTTTGAGCCTATATTTTTGCCTTGAGTGCCAGACCCACTAGGCATTCCAATCTATGCCATAGAATCTCCTTGAGGAAAATATAATGTAAGTTTTTAAAGAGCTTTAAATGGCCTAGTTTCAGTATCCCTTCCCAGTTCAGTTTATGACTATGTACTATCTATATCCCAAGTTTGTATATGTAGTCTATCTAACTCAATGGCATGAGAATGCACTATGGTGGGGAGGCCTGGAGGATTCAAAATTAGTTATTTGACTCTTTAAGTCCATCTCAATTATCCTTTATAGGATATAAGTGGAAAAAAGCAAAGTTAGAACTGATGGGTTCCTCATGCATGTCTTTTTCCCTGTGGCTTCTTATAACACTCCTAAAGGTTACTTGGTCTCTTCCCATGATGCTAACTCCCTTGATCCTTTACTAGGATTCTTCATACTTTTGTTTCCATAATGCTCACTACTTTTCTACCATGTTAACCTACAATTTTTAATCAACCCCTAGTCTCCCTTTCCAAATGTGTGGGTCATGTATAGAAAAATTTAACCCTCCTTGGGTAGATTTTCCAACTGAAGGTAAACAATTAATTTATTAATTTTTAAGGAAAAAACAAGAGATAACATCACCTCATCTCTCATAAAAATTATAATTTTTCGTTATCAGGACATGAATAGGTGGTCACAATATACTACAAAATGTAGCTATTCTGAATGCCTTTCCATCAAAAGTTAATTTCTCACATCTAGGGAACTCCAAGTCATGCTAAAATCCTATATCATTAAAGTGTCAAAGGTTTCGTTCTTCTAAGATTTTAAGATCATCCTTGAGCATATGCTAAGATCCAAGCATATAAGAGAAATGCAACCTTAGAAAAGAATGTTTCATACAGAGAACTATGAGATTCTTCTCTACCTACTATCATGCAGAGATTCTTGGTTGAAGATAAGGAACTAAAAATTTATCTTCAACAATGGTAAACCATTCTTAAATATTCTCTAATGTAAGATGCTCAAACATTTTCCCATGATTGTGCACTAATTTTTTTGGGTCCTAGTAAAAGAACCAAAATGTTGGGTTTTGTTTATTGTTTGTAGATCCAGAACATAAGTTTCTCCCAATAGGCTAGAATTTTGGCCCTATCACATGAGAGTTAAGTATCGCATGCTCACCTACAACACATAGTAAAAGACCGATTCCTAAAGGTTTTACATCACATTAGTGTAAGCATGTTCATCTTCCATTATACAACTCTAAGAAATTATTTAATAACACAAATATATTACTACTATCCTTCTCATCTTGGATGTAACTAGCACTAATACAAGGATCAACATTATTATCTAAAAATCTAACTATAAAAGAAAAATATTCAACAAGACAAATAAATAAATCATGTCCATCTCTAAAACATAGTGTATTTCATCATTCATAACATAATTTGGAAAAAAACTAGTATTTCCCATTATATGTTTAGTGAATTACAAGGCAAGGATCAATTATCTATTCTTTTGAAGACCATCCTGATAACTAATTACAACAAGGGTATTTATACATGTATCTCCCTAACCAAGTGTTACATATCAATAATGTCATGAATAGATGGCACACATACTCCCAACAGACTAAGAGTCATGTCATTTTACATTATGTTCTTCCTGAGGACTCAAGGACCTGTGCCCCTATATCCTTGATCTATGCTATATGCTTGCCACCATGCATTTCATTCCTAGAAGGCTAGTAAAAAACCTATGATCAATAAGGTCAAAGTATCCGATTTGGATTATTCTTATAACTACTCCCACATTCCTCATACTTTACTTCCTATGTGCTCTACTTCCAACATGCTCTCCTAGTCTTTCAATTTTGTTCTGAGTCCTCTATTCTCGGGTCCCTTGTGACTTGTCTTTATTTATTGGGTCCTCTTGTATTGGGTCTCCTACACCATTTTCATTACACACCTGAAAAGTTCCACTCCATGACAGTTATGTGCCTGTCAGCTACATGCCATGCTTTTGCTGTTATATGGTCCTTTCATGTTATGTTAGGCTTATGTCAAAATAGACAATGATCCTTCCACATCATGTACCAAAATAGAACAACACTTAGTCAAAATTTAGGATCCAACAAGTCTAACTTTTCAAATAGATGATTTAGAAGCAACATGCCTACTTGTATCGTTTCTTAGATGATATTTTCTTTGTTCACCCACTTGAAATTTAGGTTCTTAGCCTAATCTTGGATAATAATATCAATTTTATTATCATCCATATAGGCCGATACTATTGGTGCATCATATGAAAATAATAAGTCTAAAATGTGTTAGTATTTCATGAAGGTATTTATGGATATGTCATAAGTATGATACTGAGAAGAGAGTGAACAAACCCAGTCATTAAAACCATCCTATACTTGGATGCCCTTATAAAGAATGTCATCCATCAGTTTGGTATAGGGAAAGGTCTTTGGTTTGGCCACGACACTATGGATTACACATATTTAATAGGACCTAAGTGCATCCTCATATTTGAACCCCTTGTCATTGAATTCACCATGCTCTTTATGGACCTACTCTATTGATTTATATATGTCATTGTAATGATTGAATTTGTTTTAACCAATAGGGAATGTGGTGTCTCAATACTAAGGATATGAATTTGTTTTAGAAGATGTATCATCAATTAAAATTTAATGGAAAAAGAATTAGGAATCTTGTAGATGTCAAAGGCATGCTAAGAAAAAGTTGTTTGTGGAATTTATAACAAGAAATGAAAAATGTTTTCTATGTTGGCAATGATAATATTTCATGAGCTTCATTTCGGTTTTAAAAGCTTGTGCATGCATGCCCTTGAATTAATGTCATTTGACATATCATTTGCCATAAATTTTAAATTATAGTTGGTGGTGAGATTTTCTCTTTTTAATTCCAAATCTAGAAGTGAATTAAGATCCCATGATCGTCTACTGCCATTCCGATATAACATTGGTGATGGGATGTTTTCCAAATATGTCCAATCTAGACAAAATTACCATTCCTTTGACAATGAATGCATGATAGATACATGATCATATACCTTGGAGTTTCCTTGGTTAGTCCCCATTTTAAGACACGCATCATTATTCTAGGCACGAATTCACATTCCATGCCTTTATCCTAAATATAGTGGTGTATCATCTAGGAACATATGCCATGCCCTAATCAGGCTTAATTAACATCTCATACTCTATTATAAATTTCCGTATCACAAGTGGTAACTAGTTGATCTTTGCATTTTGTGATGTAATAGATTTTCTGCCACCAAGCTTTCCCATCTTTAGACTCTTCTGAAATGTCTAATAAACACAACGTTGTCCATTTATAAAGCATCATAAACACATGATCACACACCTTCAAGTCCCCTTTTCTACTCCTTGCTTTCACACACGTGTTATTGGTATATTGGATTTTTATTCTTGATCACCATATAAACATGGCTTCATACTCTATGTCTTTATTCTGACTAGAATGATGTGTTTCCCATATACACATATGACATCCAGATTGGTTCTTCTTGATAGTACCTATTTTATTTTGAAATTTTTAAGTCATAAGTGGCAATGAATTCATCTTTACATTATGTAATGTAAAAAATTCCCATCCATCCAGGCTCTCCTTACCTTTAATATTTATGATAGGTATGGGAGACTCATCTTCCTCACTCACATTCATGTAGTAGATATGCGATCACATATCTCTAAATTTCATTGGTTAGTCCCTATTTTCTGACATATGTCATATGTTTATTAAATTTTATTACACAATCATCATATAAACAAGGTCTTGAATTTAATTCCTTTATCTTGGGTAGGAAAATGTGTTACCTAGTAACACATGATGAATCCAAATCAATTCATATTGATAACTCCCACTTTATCATAAACTTTTTAAGTCAAAAATGGCAACATGTTCTTCTATGCATTACGTGATGCGATAGCTTCCCATTGAACTAGGCTCTCTCAAGTTCTGACAAATCCAAGAGACTCACCTTTCTTCCTATGATTCACACAATTATTTGTCACTGAGCCCTACTTTCCCATTCCTATACATCTCTGAAACATCATCTGCACTTCCCTCTATGTCTTGAAATGACATGGCAGGCCTCCATTACATCTATATTTCCTGAGATCTAACATCTGTGACAAGTGTGAGTGAGTGTTCTTTCTGATTCTGAATAATGTAGTGATGTGGGATTATATTGGGTTCTCCTAGCATATGATAACTATGATAGGTCTAGGGAATTGATTTATCTGAATATGAATTAAGTGGAAATTTCCCACTAGTTTAGGATTTTCCAAGATCTAGAATCTATCATAGGTCTACGTAACTAGCTTTTATGACCCTAAATGACACGATGATTTCCCATTGGATGGTCCTCTCCTAGGCTTTGAAATTTATGAAAAGTCTAGGAGACTTGTCTTTCTAACTTAGATTGATAATATGTGTAATTGTTTATGCTAACATGGAAAGTTTTTTCCTTGTATTAATGACACATGACATGCACACAACCATGTACCTTCAAATTTCATATATTAGTCTCTAGTGTCTGACATATGTTATCATTTTATTTTATTTTATTTTTATTAATAGCCATTGTTTAAACATGGCTTTACACTCCATACCTTTATTTTGAATAGGATGTGTGTCACCTAAGAACATGGGCCACACCCTAATTTTTCATGGTTAACTACTTATACTTTATTCTAGTCATTGCAAGTCATAAAAAAAAAACCATTTTATCTTTGTATTATTTGACATAGTGCCTTGGAATTGAGATAGGATCTCCCAAGCTATGACTATTCAAGGAGACCTATTTTTATTAGCAAGAATGATGAATGGATCTTGCATTAAACTAAAATGTTCTATTTTTTGAAACCTCTTATATATCCTAGACACCGGTATTTATGACATCAAACGGTGGAGTTAATTCCCATTGTGATAGGGTCTCTCAAGCTCTAACATCTCTAATAGGTAGATGGAGTCACCTTTCTATCTCAGAATGATGTAATTATCTACGATTGGCATGACTTCTCTTGACCTCTGACATCTCTAATACATCTAAGAGACTCATCTTTCTCACTCATGATCAAGTAGTAGGCACACGAACACATACCTTTTATTTACATTTTATAGTCACCTGTTTATAACAAATGACATCTGCCTATTTGCATTTTATTACATGGTTTCCATCCAATTAAGGTCTTGCATTCAATGCCTTTGTCTTGACCAGGATGATGTGTCAATTAGGAACATATGACATGTCTCAATCAGTTATTCTTGACATCTCCCACTATATTCTAATATTTTCAAGCCATAAGTGGTAACCAATACATCTTTGCATTATGTGATGTAATAGCTTCTTGTTGATCTGGGCTCTCCTAAGCTCTGATATCTTTAACATGTCTAAGAGGGTCAAATTTTTTAATAAATATTGAATGTTTCATTGTCACTTAGCCATGTTTTCCTAGTCTAACATCTCTAACACATCCTCTGCACTTCCCTCTATGACTTTGAATGGCATGGTAAGTGCACATTGCATCAAGATTTCCTGAGATCTAACATCTATTATAGGTACAATAAAGTGGACTTTCTAATTATAAATAACATGGAAATGTGGCATTGTCTTAGGTTCTCCTAATGTATGAAAATTATGATAGATCCGAAGAACTTCTTTGACTAGTTCTAAATCATGAGGTGATCAACCACTGGACCAAGATTTTTTAGGCATTGACATTTATAATAGGTCAAGGTAAATGGATTGTCTCACCTTGAATGACACTAGTTTCCTATTGGATGGTGATATTGAAGGCTTTAAAATTTATTACAGGTCCAACAAACTGGTCTTTCAAACTCTAATTGATCATGCTTGTCCCTAATAAGACTTAAATGGAAATTGGTGTCCCAGTACTCATGACATGTGGCATGTGCATGACCATCTGGTATGTGTTATTAGTCTATTATTTTATATTAATGGTCATTGTCTAAAGACAACTTTTATTTCCATATATTTATTCTGAGAATGATGATGTGTCATCCAAGAACATGGGTCACACCCTAATTTTTCATGGTTAACTACTCATTTTTATTCTAAGCATTGCGAGTCATAATAAACAACCATTTCAAATTTTCATTAAATGATGTGGTACTTTGGAATCAAGATAGGCTCTCTCATGCTCTAAAAAGTATAGGAGACTTATTTTTTTGATTGGGAATGATGAACAGATCTCTCATTGAGTTGATTTATTTTGGTGTCCCATAGCTATGAAAGATCCTAGCCACTATCATTTCTAACACTGAATGACAAAACCAATACTCATTATAGCATACTTTCCTAGGATCTGAAATCTATAGCATGTAGATAGATTCACCTTTGTGGCTTATAGTGACACGATGATCTTTGAGTGGCAGGGCTTTGATAAGCTTCTAACATCTCTAGCTATTATGCATAACTACTTCTTCGAATATAAATGAGCTGGAAAATTTTGATTGTGCTGAGATGTCCTAGCCTATAACATCCATGATAGGTCTAGGGAATTAGCCTCTCTAATTAAAAATAGCATGGTATGTGAATATTGGGATGTACTTTCCAAGCTCTGATATTTGTGATGGGAATTAAAGAATGGCATTTTTTATTCTGAATGACATGGCAAGTTCCTCTTGGGTTAGGATCTGCCATATTTAAAATATGATGAGCTAACAATGAAAAAAAATAAAACCATTCATTAAAGCTTATATGTTATCCATAAAGCATTCTATTTTTCCACAGAAGATAATGAGTTTCTTGATTTAGTAAAAAAAATGTCTCCATGAATCATTTTCTCATGAAAATCAATCTTTAGTGTTGTCATCATGATATGTTAAAAACATATAGATAGTAATTGTTGGTTTTTTGAAAATTTTAAAAATTATGTTATTCTCTGCACATAATGAAAGACTTGTTTATTTTGCTATTTCTAGCAGATGACGTGGCATAATAGGCACAATAAATACTCATTGTAAAATCACAGTAACTATTTTGAGTCATTTTTATTGATTTGCTTTCCAAAATTTATCAATTGTTAATGACTTGTTCAAAATTTGATCAGTGCAATCTATTCATTATTGTAAAGTTTAAGCTATTTTTCAATTCATATTTTTGTTATAGGTCTATCTTTTCTATAACTATTGATCTCTTTACTATTGTAACATTTAAATTTATAATTGTAATTTTAAAATAAAAATAAAAATCACATTATGCTTATATGGCATACAAACTCTTACTTTTTTATTAGTTAAAACATGTATGACCCATTTTTGTATTTTTCAATGTATGGATCCATATGTCAAAACAAAAGGACAATGACTACTTGGATTTTCATATTGGCATTGGTGACCATTAATGGACCTTATTTAGGCTTGTAAATCTTATGCACACATTTTAATGAATTATTTTCACTTGGTAGATAATTTGATTCAAACTTGCAAATATGAATAGTTGCTAATATTTTCTATTTCTAAATCAAGAACTATATTCACAGTCCATTATCCTATGTCACTAGATGGATATAGAAATGGCAATATGATGTTTTTTAAAAATTGTTCAATCGGGTCCATTTTCCCATTCTACTAATAGAAAACACATGGTGAGCATGTGGTAACATCCCCTAGATTTTTTGGCAACTACCCCATGCTTTCTGACATGTGTCGCACTATATCCTTTTTTTAATTGACACTCACCATTTAAGCATTGTTTTGTATTATACAACATTATGCTTTGTAGGAGGATGTGGTATGCAAGGGCCTAGTGGCATATCCCAATCCATTATAGTTAACCAATAGAAGTTCAATATCATTTTCCTAGGTCACAAGTGGTGACTAATTCATTTTCATGTTATATAGCACTACATTTTACAATTTGTCCTAGTTCTCCCAACTTCTGATATCTCTGATGGATCTAGAGATCTTGATTTTCTAACTATAAATGGTATGGTGATCTTCCATCCAAACAAGCATTTCTCGGTTCTCCTGTCCTTGGAAAGTCTGAGAGACTATTATTTGATTTTAAATGATGTGATGAATCCCTACGATGCAGAGCTCTCTCGGGCATTGACATATTTCATAGATCTCGAGGACTCATTTTCTTATCTAAATAATGTTGTGATCTTTGATTGGGGATAGCTCCACCAAGATTTGACTTTCATGTTAGTTTAAAAATACTACCCTCGATGAATCCAGATAACATAGAAAATATTTTCAAATTCAATTCATACCATGAAAACCCTTTTTTAGAGCATTAAACATTAACAAATGAGTGTTAAGTAAATTAATTACTTTGAAATCTACCAACTCAAAGAAAAGAATGTCATTGCATATGCCATAAATGTCATCACACATGTTGCAATAACATAACATAATAGATAGATAATATTGTTAATACTTTGGCAAATAATGTTATTGACCAATAGAGACGTCTTGTCATTGAAAATCATAGTTATGCTCCATTGATGGCATCAAGCATTGATATTAGCAGTTAATTTCAATTTTCTCTTTCTTTTCTTTCACCATTGCCATATTTTGGCTATGATCCATTTGTGTCTATTTAATCTATTCCCGATGTTGTCTATTCCCATAATGTGAATTTCAACTCCTTTTTCTTATCCTCTGGTTCTACTCAAATCTCAATGGAGCCCATCATGTAAGAATCTTCGGCTCATCTTTTATTTCTATGATCCATCCAAAAACCACAAATGACTTTTGTTGGAAGAGTCTCACCTTGTCATATATATAACATAATTTGGATTCCTATTGATCAAGTTTTCAATATTATCCTTTCTATTGTTGGTAAAGAATTTCTTTCTGCCATTAACATGATCAAAGTTAGTTACATGATTGCTTCTATGTTTTCCACAATAATAATGTTCCTTCTCTCTGAAAAGGAGAAGGTAAGATGCTTCGTTAAATTATTTATCAATCCAGTCTTTAGGGTCGATTTAGATGAAACTATAACATTCTTAGATGATGATCAAGGAGATGCTCTATCATTTTATGTTAGAGACAAGTTTAGGTTCGTGTCAATGGCCGTGTTTAGGGTCCTTAAATATACTCAATACCTAGTTTTTAAGATGAAATTAGATAGTTTGTTGGGTTATTTATTTCCCCTGGCAGTTGTTAACAATGTTATGTCACATATGCCTGTTATGAAATGCATGCATGTTGTTTGCCACTCGCACCCAATAATTTAAAATATCATATTCTTGGCTAGGATTGTGTTCCATGGCATTTCCCTTTTTTCCCCAAGTCTAGTCAAATAATTCTCGAAAAGAGTTACAACAACTATGGGTGAACATTCAATTGTATACACATGCAAGTCCAAGCAATTGGACACTCCCTTTGCCTCAGAGGTTCTTGGTTCCAATGAGGTGATTGTCGATTTGGCCTATGGTGAGTGTCCTTTGTTGCCTAGTGATTGTTCCAGACATATTTTTGCTTTCAGTATTATTGAATTCATACCAATTGACTAAATTTGTGAATGTACATTTCTGGTTTGATCTGATAATACCTTTTTTTCCTATGCTAATACAATCTATTTTTTTTTGATAATTTGACCTATGATATGGTAAAGAAATAAAAATCTTTTGGTTGGCTTTTTTTCTTTGTATGTTCTTGTTTTTTAAAGAATCGCATGAACACTCAAATTTAATGACATGCTTATGTATGTATGTATGTATGTATGTATGTATGTATGTATGTATGTATTATTATTATTATTATTATGGTTCAAGTTTTTTTATTTATGACTATCGTACTAAATGATGTTGGTGTAGGATATTAATTATTTCATTTACTTATTAAATGGATAAATTCTACACATATAGCTTTAGCTTACTTAGGTGTGATAAGAGGTTAAGTAGGTGAGAGAGTGAGTTCCACCTAAAGTTCCCCCTAGAGTTGAACTGAGTCCCACTATGAGTTCTTAATGAGTTCCACAGTGAGTTAAACACAATCTAACTATGAGTTCTCCTGTGAGTTAAATCCCCTACTCCTTTATATTCCTTTTCACCATGCTATTGTAATTAACCAAAGCAGTGAAAAGCAAATATTGGTAAGCAAGGCATTTAATACAGAAGACAATTATTCCACATCTTCTTACAGGTTTTGAAATATAGACAAGGTCATCATTGTTGCCGAATACTTGTGTGCTCACTCTACCAAAAGATCACCTACTAGCCTATTCTGACATGGTATCAAAGCTAAAGGTTTTGCTAATACACATCAAGTTATTTGTTTGATTTCTATTATATATTATTTAAATTGAGTAAGAAAGAAATTACATATTACTTCTATTTTACATTTATATGTAAGCTTAGTTGTGCAGATCTATGAGAAGGATACATGATTTCCATCTCGCCATCTCTTTCCATGCAGACCACTTGCACATGGTCAAAATGTCTTTCAATGGAGTCCACACTCAGCTTGATGTTTCTAGTTGCATCATTGTTTTCAAGGAGCCTAAGTCTATCGTTGAAGTAACTTGGCTTCCTATACAAGCGTCCAACAAATCTGATCTTATGGTGACCTGCATGGTATTCTCTTGAATGTGGTTTCTTTAAGAATCAAGACTATTGAAGATCTATTTTGGTAAGGGACAACTGAATCATCCAGTGTGTAAAACAAGCCCTCCACTCTCTTGACAAAGCCTACAGTGTTGGTGAGGCGAGTAATATATAATCGCCATCAGGGAAGTGTTGGAGACTCGACCTCACCGCCATTCTATGCTGACCACCACCACTGTGGCTTAGCCTACTGCCATCGCCACACGACCTTGCATCTGCCTCACTTAGCATAGCATTTTAGTACTGCCTTGGAGTCAACAAATTAATGCGATGGTTTTAGTGCTGTTGGAAAACGCTTAGTCACAAATTTGATTTAAGGAAACCATACGATGTAGACTCGGCCCTCTCTGCTCTCAGCTTCTCACTACGCCTCCCTACAATGCCCTGCACAGTCTTCTTGACCTGCCCGATAGTCTAAAACTGCGTATGTATTTAACAACAACACATTTGACTCTAGGTATCCATGCAGACATTTTGACAGGCGTAGAGCTCATGGCTGTAGGGCATGGCGGCACAGTATACTGCATGTGGGAGTTTTTTCCTCTAATGGCGGCGCAATTCAATATGTGTTTTTTAAGTGCCTAATTGCACTTCATGTGCAGCGGCACTTTCAGGTTTGCTTTGATTGGCATTGTTCCGTATGGTTCTATCTTTACATAAGTTTTTGGAAGACCTGCACAGTCAGTTTGCATTTATTTAATCATAGCAAGTTGACCTTGCTGCATTCAGTAGTCCTGCATTTGATTAGATCCTTCCTTAATCGGCCGACGGTATCATATTTGCAAAGCAGACATGTACATTCAAATCTAATCTGGCTGTGCATGCAAACTACGTGGTACAGCTCCTTCAACTAGCTCCTTACATGACTAATGGGGGATCCAGCTCACTAAGTTCTAAAAGTCAAAACACTAAATACTGCCTAAAAAGAATCAAAGAATTAAAGCATGTTTTATTTCCATGTAAAGACGATTGGGCAAGGATTTTTTAAACTTTTGTTTGATGTGAGAAGGTTTGGGGTTTAGTGTCGATTTCAATCAGTGGTTACAGAGCATGTTTTGTGTTTGAATATAATGAGTATTTAAACTTTAAGTACAATTTAATTAAAGAGGCCATTAATGATGGAAAAAATACATTGCTATAACTTTTGATTGGTAACTCAGAATTGAGTGGCACTTCTTTCAAAAGTAAATATTTTTTTGTCTTCTTTCTATTGGTCTATTGTTTTTGGTAAAATGCACTCAAGTTATTTAGGGTGTTTATGGGCCCTACTACTTTCTGGGGTATACTTTGTGCACTGATTGCTCTCATATGTATGGACTCATTTTTGGCTTAGTCCAAAGACCATCTCTAGAGAATGTACCATTGTTTACCCAGTCTAGCACTGATTGCTTATTTTGACACATTCTTAGTTGTGCTCGATGTCCCTTCCATGAGTGTATCTCAGGAGTTCATTGCAGAGTATTTTGTGCAGTTGTACACTTCTCTCGGTGTCTTCTTTTGGTCATCTCAACCCCATTTGAGAGACTCCAGATGAGGAGAGTTGTTTCATCTCCAGTGATCCTTCTTTGGCAGGATAATTATACTTTGTGACATGTTTATATAGAATACTTACTCACATACAAGAATCTTATTTCATTCTTATATAGGTATATTCTTGCACCCACTAATTTTATTTGGTTCGATAAATGGGCTAATACTTGTGACAAGGTTTTTGGCACTCCATTGTTACATGTTTTCATGGATATTCATTGTCATATGAAATACACAGAGTGTTCATGCACTTTTTGGAGCATCATATAATCCCTTTTCAGAGATCTTATTGTGACCTACATAACACCTCCTCCTTTGAGTCCTATTGTCTCTTTTGAGACCATTATACTCTCTCCTCATGATTTTATTTCTTGTGATGATACATATATGCTAGGTAGTGTTCTTTATTATGTCGAGTCCCCACTACAACATGAGATTTTGCTAGACTTTAGTTGTCTCATTATAGATTTCACATCCATCCCTGTGTATATTGTTGTTCTTTCAGACCCATCATAGACTTGCATTTCAAAGGACATTACTAATATTAGTGAGAGTATACATATTGAGAATATTGACAACTCATATATTCTTATGAACGTTCATCTTATAGATTTGAGTGCTTCATTTATAGACAAGTCTTCAGTTTTGATGGTTATTGAGCTTTGCCCTCTTAGTCACATGGACATACATTCAATGAATGTTCCATGTCTATCTTCTTCATTGGTTTTTCTGTCTCCTTGCATGCTTCTTCAGTACCATCTTCTATAGTTAATATTGTTATACCCGATCAGACTTTTGTACATTTGAGCATTAGCAAGGAAATATTTGAGCATTTTCTAGAGACCTACATCATGATTTGTACATGCATTCCATTTGAGTGGGAATTAAGTATTTTGACTGCTCATAGTTTCTTTTATAAGAAAAGAAGAGACTATATTTGTTACAAATGGACCTACTACAACATTCACCATGCCTCATATTGCACATACATTCTCTCTCTTCTTTATCGAGGCACAGATCCTTCATATTTTTAAAGATACTAGAGTCATTGCTATATACTTGGATGCCTTATAAGGGCTTGTTTTTAGGACGTAATTTTGCATCCCACCTAAGCTATGATTAAGGGGGGTGTTGGTGTGGGATTTCTAGTCCTACCTTATTTTCTTTTTCTCTCTTTAGCAGGGGGAGTTTTTTTCCATTGAGTTTTTTCCTTTTACTCAACTTATTAAGAGTTGCATTGTATATGGGTACTTCATTAGGCCTTGTTGTCGGGACCCATATTTTATTTTCCACCCACATAAGCTACGTTTAAGGGCATGTTGGTGTAGGATATTAATTAATCCATTTACTTATTAAATAGATAAATCCTACACTTGTAGCTGTAACTTACTTAGGTGAGATAAGAGGTTAAATGGATGAGATGGTGAGTTCCATCTAGAGTTCTCCATGGAGTTGAACTGTGTCCCTTTGTGATTTCTCCATGACTTCCATAGTGAGTTACACTCAATATAACTATGTGTTCTCTAGTGAATTAACTTCCCTACTGCATTATATTCCTCTTCACCATGTTATTGTAATTAACCAAATTAGTGCAAATCACATATTGGTAAGCAAGGTATTTAATACAGAAGGCATTTATTGTACATGTTCAGGGATTTTTCAAAATACAAATAAGGTCATTGTTGTTGTATAATACTTGTGTGCTCACTCTACTAGAAGATCACCTTCTATCCTTTTATGAAAAATGAATGGATAGATTTATTTCTATAACTCGTTTATGTGAGATAATATTTTTTTGTTTTTTTATTGGGCACATGTCTCATAAACCCGCTACTTATTATTTTATTATTTTAAAGGTTGGGAGAGATCTAAATATTGTCTGATAATGTAACTACTTAAACATTTGCACCTATAACATTTACATAACAATCTAGATGGTAATAAAAAATTTCAAACAATATCTATCTTGTAAACAAAACAATGTCATAGCTTATGTTGTCACATTTAAGTATTAACTTCTTTTTGTGAGGCAATCATAATTAAATACATTTTACAAATACACACTTTATTGATTAAATGTAGGTACGAAAACCACTTCACTACTCTTATTTTTTAAATAAACTCTTAGTTTTACATTTTTCAATATAATTTACAATAATACCACTAAATTTTATTAAAACATTATATACAACTTATATTAAAAGGGCCATGGAAATAATTACTCCAATCTCATTTTAATTAATAAATATTCCTGCAATAACATATGTCCAATAATTTATTCAGGAAACCAAAGCTTTTCTTAATTTCTAATCTTCAAAGGATTTAGTTGCGTGACACTGCCCTAAAATTGAAAATTAAATTGTGATTAAACTTTACATTTTTAAACCCTGAAGGGGTGCTTGTAATGTTAGAAGCAGCCAGTATCGATCCAAATAATCCACACCATTTTTTTTATAAAAACAGATATATCTTTTTATAAAAAATAAAAATAAAATAAATATTAACTATATAACATCTTGACGCTAAAACATGCAATAAAATATAAAGCATGAAACAAAAGTTTTCTAAAGCTCCGACACATCTGATTTGATAAATCGGGTTATTTTAAATTTGTTAGTAGGTTTCATTCTTCCATAGGTTTATATCGAATTAAATTTGAAATGCATTTTCATCTTCGTTTAAAATGTCGTCTTTGTGGCCCGTACAAAATAGAAATCTATATATAATTTTCAATTTTTTATAATTTATAAGTTTTATGTTTTGGTATGTGAACTCGGTAAAGCGTCCTTTAACTTTTTGTTTTGTTCTTTTGATTTAATATCTTATTAAGGTTATAATTTTATAAATATGAAATTATTTAGGATATAGAATTTTGAAAGGATTTAATATTTTTATATTTTTATTTACTAATAAAATTATATCATTATTACTTAATTTATTATAAAATAAATTGATATTAAAATATTGGAATATTATTTTAATATTTTTATATTGTATAATGTATATAAAAAGTTATTATTGACTTTGATAAATTATTATTTAATATAAATTAGAAAATGCTTAATTTTATTTTATTTTAAAATAAAAATTTCTATGAATATATCATATTACATGTATTGAGTTTTATCAAGGAGTTGTGTCCTTTCTCTTAGACGTCAATTATTATTTTTTACTTCCTATTTATTTTTTCTATTTTTATTTTTGTTGTTTGAATATAACGAAATATTATAAAATACTATAGATATATTAAATATATCTCCTCCAATTTTATATTGACTAGTGATAATGACATCTATTTAATTATACTAATACATTAGTTTAGAAACAATATTTTTCTAAAAAAACCTCGAAACTATACCATATAACCAATATTAATTTTTTGAAATAAAAAAGATAAAAACTTCAACTACACTAAACACCATTATTACCTTTATAAAATATAAAAAACTAATCTCAAATTTATTTCATACATCTATTTATATACACATAAAAATATAAAAAATTAATTTTAAATTTTTATAAAATATTTTTTTGTAAAACAATTTTAAATATATATGATGACAACAAAGTGAAAGATAAAAATAATACTTTCACTTACAAAAATATAAATAATATTAAAAATAATAATAACTACAAAAATGTATAACATTAAATTTTATAATATTTAATATATATTTATAAAAGTTAAAAATTAATTTAATAAAAAAATATTAAAAACAATTTTTATCATCATTATATATATAGCATATTATTCATTTTTAATATTTCTCACTATATTATTCAATTCTAATATTTCCATTGAATTATGCATTTATTCATATTATTTTAGTTGTGTTTATCATCTTTTTCATCTAATACAAACACACAAATCACTTTTTAACATATTGATCCTCCGGCATGCAATATAATACGAAACATAGAGACAAATATTTCTAAAAGCTCCTACATGTGCAATATAATACGAAACATAGAGACAAATATTTCTAAAAGCTCCTACATGTCTGACTTATTAAAGACCAACTCCATGCTTGTGATGCTTTTCTCATGTCTTGATTTTAAGAGTGTCAACTTTATTACATAAGGTCATAAAAATATCATTTAAAAAACAACAACTAAAAGTTACACGTGTAGATGCTACTTTCTTTCTCAAAACTCACTACGTATGCTTCATTCATCCATACGTCTTCTTCAGATTTTGATTGCACTTTTATTTTCATTAATGTTGTTTATATTTCTCGTATAATGTCATTTTTTTAGGCCATATAAAATAGAATTTAAGGGAGAAGTGTTCCTATCTTTTTAGTTCATGGGAGTGTTAGGGACATAAAAATTAATTTATTTAAAAGTTATATATGTGTGTGTGAGAGAGAGAAGCGTTCCTATCTTTTAAGTTCATGAAAGTGTTAGGGACATAAAAATTAATCTATTTAAAAGTTTATATATATATATATATATATATATATATATATATATATATATATATATATATATATATATATATATATATATCGAAATTATAATTTGAATTAATTTAAAATATAAATTTTTAAACATATTTTTAAAAAGTTATTTAATATTTAAATATGATATATATATTAATATATTATAAGATAAAAATTAAATAACATATAATATTGTGACAACTTTTAAGAAAAATAAAATTAATTAATTAATCATTTTAGATTATAAATCCATTTCAAACTTTTAAAAGAGTTTGATTTATTTGGCTCATCTCTTAGATAAAAAAGTTCTCCATAATATGAATTAATCAAGGCAACTATTAACTTTTATTTCATCCTTATATTTAATTATTTGAGGTTTATTTTGTTTTAAAAGTATTTTAATATTAATATATTTCTAGAAAAAACATTATTTTGTATGGCATTTATTACCATATCAAAATCTTAGGATAGAGGAGTAATTGAGCATTAAAATAATAAATATTAATTTCATTTTTAAAAAAAGTTTATTGTTATTTTCATACTAGTTGATATATTTATTTGGTTTATGTAGGATAAGTTTTGATTATTTTAAATTGATAATTTTTATGAATCCTATATTTTTATATTGGAACTCTACCCAACTAATTTCATTCAAACATATGGAAGAAAATGTTTGTTGTGTTGTTATTTTGAAAAAAAAAACATTAATTTCATATTTTAGAAAAAATTACTTTTGATTTTTTATTCGGTGATATTTTTATTTTTAATTAAAATGATTTATTGATTAATTTAAATGGGTATATTTTAAGTAGATATTAGGGTCGTGATGTGTCAAATTTGTTTCCAAACTCAATATTTGCCTAAAGTCAATGATTTTTTAACTAGTGAAAATCATTTGTTTCCAAATTTAATACTTGCTTCAAGTCAATTATTTTTGACTAATGAAAATCAAGGCATCATTAATGGCCTCCACCAACTTTGTTTACATGAGCATGTATTGATGTTCTAGTATGTGATCATGTTTGTAGTAGTGCGCCTTGGCATATGTGCTATGTGCATATTTTTAATGATAAAAAATCATTTGGTCATATAGTTGACGTTGTTTTGTAATTTAAAAGGATACTATTGAGTTGCCTAATGTTTGGAGTTGTCATGGTTTTGAAGTAAACTTTTATTGGGTATAATTTTTCTAATGGGCTATTTTATTTGAAGAGAATATATATTTTAGAAGAATTATAGAGATTTTAGAACTATATGGTTTACATATTTATTATTAATGTAGTTAGAGACTAGTATTTTTAGTATTTTCAAGCTTGTATAAGTTATGATATGAAAATACAAACGGTTTGTGAAAAAATTATGTGGGGGACCTACTTGTGCTTGGAGCAGAGGATTGATTTGAACTTTTCATGAGGTTTTAGATATTTTTCATATTCAAAATTATGTTTTTTTGTTAAAAAATATATGTTTTGAATGAATTTGTTTGCATTTTTTGGTTTTGTCTAAGGAGTTGGTGTATTATGTGGTATCTACAGATGTTGATGATTTAAATTCCACTTTTATCATGTATGTTTTCTCCAATAACTAGTTTATTTTAAATAAGTATGTGAGTTTCATATGTATATAGTTTTCATAGTTTGTTTTCAAATGCAATCAAAGGCTAAGGGCTTTAGTGCTTTCGGATGTTTGTAATTTATGGTAAGAAGAAAAGTAGATTTAGTGAATGGATTATGTAGAGAACCAATTTTTCCTTGGTTCATACCTATTTTGGTTTTTTTTTTTTTTTTTTTTTTTGAGGTTTATGGGTTTCTAATTGTTTTTCATTTTCATTTTCATTTTTTTTTGTTAAATTTTTTTTACAATGTTAAATTATTTTTTTTATGATTTTTCCTAAAATTGTACTTGTTTTGTGTTTAACAAATATTTTGTTCATGCTGTGGTATTGTTTTCTTCTTTATTGATGATGAGGCTTGTGCATTGTATAGTATTTGAAACTCTCAAGGTTTTAATGTTGAATTTGATTACATACATTTTTTTGGTTGAATGTTTTCTTAGGAACAAGAATGTAGATTTGAAAAGTTTGAATTTCAGAGTCTTTTTAATTTGAGTAAAGTCTAGTTTGTTTTTGGGATTGTACAATCTACAATAATAAAATAGAAAAAAATGTTGAATCAAATTTATGGAAGACTATTTATTTTTTTATTTTGATAGATGGATGTTCTTAATTTTAATTTTTTGCTATTAGCTTTTGCCTTTATGTTTATGTTTACATTACTACGTTTTATAATTTTTTGTAATAGAATGTTCGTAAAATTGGTTTTTTTCTTCTTTTACCAAGTTTTGGTGTTGTTGATGAAACAAGGGAACTATGTGGTTAGATCTCTCTCTCTCTCTCTCTCTCTCTCTCTCTCTCTCTCTCTCTCTCTCTCTCTCTCTCTCTCTCTCTCTCTCTCTCTCACACACACACACACACACACACACACACACACTCTCTCACACACACACACACTCTCTCTCACACACACACACACACAATTTTTTTTTCAAGTTCATTTTTAATTTGATTGGTTTGTTGGGTTTTTCGTTTCTTTAATTGATAATTTTTGTATCTGACAGTGGAATTTTAATTTCTTGTAGTCAAGCTATGTCAATTACATATGTATTATTTTAATCAACCTTTAATCTATATAACAATTGTATAGGTGCATTTTAAATTAATTTAAAGGGGGGTTATTATTGATTTGTGACCTCAAAAAATTGTTGTAATAAAATAAAAAAGCTTTCTGGATAAAAGTTATTTAATGAATAACTATACATTTTTTTAGAGCTTTTGGTTTTGTTAGATTTTTCTTTTTATATTGTATGTTTTTTATGTTTATTTGTACTGTTGGGTCTTAAATTTGATTTTGGATTTTCTTATTTCCAAGTTTTGAGATTTAATAAAAAATTAAAATACATTACAAATCAACATGTAATGAATAAATAAATTGTTTATATGTTTTTTTGGTTTGTTGTGATTTTAATTACAACATTGAAAGAATTTTTTCTAAAAAAAATGGAATTTTAATATGAATGACTTGTATGACTTGTAGTTGAGATTTTTAGATTATATGTACTTTTTATATCAATGTTTATGTTGTATGAAAAAATTGAAACTAGATATTTAGTTTTAATTATGTATGTGTTTTTTAACTAAAAATTGTGGTTTTAAGTATGTAGTGGCCCATGCAATCTTGGTGATAAAATAACTGAGCTTTGGGATCTTTTTAATAGAAAATCATTTATTTTTAAATGCTTGTTGTCATCATTTTTCCCTTCAGAGTTTGATCTTGATGAATTTCTATCCTTGTTTTGAACAAAGTGTGTGTGAATCATGGTTTGGTTTTTGTTAATGTGTTGTAGGATTTGTTTAGATAAATATTAATTTCATTGTGTATGTGTTTTTATTAATTCCTAATTCTATTATTTAGAAAATTGCATTCATAATTTTATATTTGATAGTGTATTTCAAGTGTCTTTTGGTCAATGTTTATGGATTGTGCATATAGTATTTTTTTGAAATTTTGTATTGGATATATACATTGCATATGTATTATTTTTTATATAGGTTATTGAGTCAATATGAAAAATTTTACTCTTAGGTTATCTAATTTTTTTATAAATATTTTAATTTATCTTAATAGTTTGTGTTGATAAATATATACATTAGATGTTACTTATTTTGTGAATTTGATTTTTAAATTGATGGAAGTTTTATAGTGAATAATTGGCATAATATAAGTGTGTGTATGTTTGAATTTTTAAATGTATTCTTTTACATTGCATTAATAGAATGTGTGGAGTTTTTAATAGAAAATAAAGTTCTTACCTTAACATACTTTTTAAAATGAAATGTTTGGTAATGAACCTAAAAAATATAAAGCCAAATAAAATACCAATAGGTCAAGATATTAAAACAATAACTCAAAATTGATCTATATTTAATAACTTGAAATAAATATAAAACAAAACAATGATTAATTAAGACTCAACATAAAATTTAAATTTGAAATGTAAAAATTCAAAAATTCAAAAATCTAAAAAAAATATCTATTTTTAGCAGTTGCTATTTATAGTAAGTTTCACATCCAATCATGCACAAATCTGATTTTTTTAAAATAAATTAAATACTAAAATTATCCTATGGGATGAAATTCAACTAAATTTGATATCTGATTCTATAAATATACAATTTATAAAAATAAAAAATTATCAAAAAATCATTAAACATTAATTATAGACCCTCAGATGATCATGTTTAGCCTCCAAAAAATATTAATATCAACTCTAAGAAAATAAAACAACATAGGTAAAAATTGAACATTTTGATATGATCATTTTGGTGTGTGGAAGAGCTCAAACAGAGTTACAAGTTAAAATTTATGGCCTTCAGAAGGTTGGCCTATTTTTTCTACATCATTCTCCTTTGGTTGAAAACAACTTAGCTCCTATGAGTTGCCCTGATTATACTACTACCATTTCTATTTATCAATCTTCTCCAGTTCCCATTCTATAAACGAAGCTTTTTCTTCTTGTTGCAATCATTCCCAATTCACCAAATACACGTTATAATTCCCTTGCCTTGTGCTCATTGTCTTCATATCCAAAAATTACACTATTTTTTATTTCTTCTTTTCTGGAACTTGTTGCTCCCAATTTACTTCATCATCTTTGTCATCCTCACCATCTTATCAAAGGAATTCATATAAATATGAAACATTAAATGCTAGAGATATATAAAAATTCTATGATAAACACAACTCATGTGTGTTATCATTGATTTTATTCACAATTCTATAGTTTAACTCATTATTCTTTAATTCCCAATCTTCACCATCTTATCATCTTCACTATTTTCACCATCTTCACCATCTTTTTCTCCCAATTTTCTTGTACTTTAACTCGTTATATGTGCCTTTTTCGAATCTCTCTTTCTTAAAGTAAACCCTTACCAACTCTCCTTCTCCAAATACTTTGGATCTTGTTTTGATATCCACTACTACTTTATATTTCTCATTACTTTCCTACAACTTTCTTCTTATTTCTTCTTGTAACTATTGCATATGCTTTACAAACCCTTATACATCATCATTAATTTGATCTACAATTAGAAATTATATCAAATATAAAATACTCATAGGATTTGTTTCATAAACAATTTTAAAAGGTGACTTTCCTATTGATCTATTTAATAAACTGTTATATGGAAACTCAACTTAAGGTAAAGCCAGGTCCCATTTTTTCGGCTTCTCTCTCACTATGCATCTCAATAATTTTCCCAAGCTCCTATTTATAACTTATGTCTATCCATCTATTTATGGGTTATATATGCTATTGAATTGTAGCTTAGTACCCATCTTGTTCAACAAAGTCCTCCAAAAATGACTTAAAAATTTCGTGTCCCTATTTGAAGTAATAGTTTTTAGAAAACCATGTAATTTCATAATATTCATAAGAAAATAATTATGCAACTTTGGTGGCATAATTGATTTTCTTACATGAGATGAAATGAATTTTTTTTAAAAATATGTCTACAATAACAAAAATTTAATCGTTATCTCTCTATGCATTTGGGAATCCCAACACAAAATCCATACTCAAATATGTCTATGGCCCTCTTGGAACTAGTAATGGCATGTAGAGTCAACTATTTGGTGCATTTCCTTTAGCCACCTCGCATATTTTTCACCTTGAAACATACCTTGTCACAACTCTCTTAATCTTTAGTCAAAAATATTTTTTCTCTGCCAAAGTTGTTGCCTTCATCTTACCAAAATGTCAAACGAAACCACCACTATGTAATTCTCTTATGTTATATTATATCATAGAGACATAATTGGAATGCATAATTATTTTTATTCGAAGAGATAGCCTTATTTCATAAGATACTTATCATGAATAACGTCCATCCCACCTATTAATGGATTCCTACACTGCTCAACTATCTTACTAAAATATGGATCAATATCATATTATTTTTTTATAGCTTCAATTCAAACTACTTCACTTACCATAGTGGTTAATATCTTTACTCTCTTTCTCAATGCATCGGCTACTTGATTCTATTCTTTTTAATTTATATTTCAACACAAAATTATACCCTTGCAATAAAGAAACCCACTTTACATTCCTACTATTCAACTTATTTTGTGTATTAAAATATTTGAAAGCCTCATTATCTATAAATAGAATAAACTCATTAGTCACCAGGTAATGCCTCTAATGTCTTAATGCTTGTACAATTGCATAAATCTCAACATCATATGTAAAATACTTCATTCTTACTTCATTTAACTTATCACTAAAATATGCTATTGGCTTACCTTCTTGACTCCACACAACACCAATTCCCACAAACAAAGCATAAAAATAAACCTCAAATACTTTGTTAAAATTTGATAATGCTAACATTAGTTTTTCTATAATCTTCTTCTTCAATATTTCAAAACTTTTTGTGGCTACTCTAGTCCATGGAAATTCCTTCCCTCTAATGCCATTTATTATTGGTGTCACAATACTACTAAATTTTTTAATAAATTTTCTATAAAAAAATGTTACACCATGGAAACTTATTACCTCTATAATGTTATTGGAATAGGCCACTCAACAATTTCCTTTATCTATTCTTCATTCATTTTCACACCATTTATTGAAACTACAAATCTTAAAAATACCAAACTATTCTGCATAAACTTGTACTTCTTCAAATTTATATACAACTTCTCTTTTCTTAACAACTCCATTAACATTCTCAAAATCTATAAGAGTTCTTTAGTATTACTTAATATCAAAATATCATCTAAATAAATAAGCACAAAATTACCGATATATTCTTGTAGCATTGTATGCATGACCCTCATAATTGTGCTAAGTGTATTAGATAATTCAAATAACATCACCATCTAATCATATAATCCATCCCTAGTCTTGAATAAAATTTTCAACTCATCTCCTTTACGAATTCAAAGTTGATAATAACCACTCCTTAGATCAATCTTGATAAAATATTCTTCTCCTACAATGACATCCATCATATCATCTAAATGAGGTATAGTAAACCTATACTTTATTGTGCTTTATTTAATTTGTATACCATCCACACAAATTCTCCATCCTCCATCTTTATTTGGAATTAGCAAATCTCACCTTGCAGATGGACTCATACTCTCCCTTATCACCTTCTTTCTTAGCAATTCAGTAACCTATTTATTTAATTTTCTATCTTCTATTAGACTCATCCTATAACTCACTTGATTAGGTAGAGTTTATCCTAGAATCAAGTCAATGTGGTGTTGTATATCTCTCTTTACTGGTAAACCATCTGGTAACTCATCAAGCATTAAAATTTGCATATTTTTTCAACACTCTTACTATTTCTATTGATATTGGCACCATTTTTGCTTCTTCATTCTTTGCTACTAATACATAACAACAACCTTCTACTTTCATATCTTGGATAAATTATTTAGTAGAGAGCATGCTTTCTACCTTTTCTTCGTCTTTAAGAGGTAACAAAACTATCTTTGTACCACTTTTCTAAAAAGTGTACATGTTATTTGATCCATCATGAATTACTTTCCTATAAAATTGCTATGGTCTTCCCGATAACATATGACATGCATCCATCAAAATAACATCACATCATATTTCATCACTATAACTCTTTCATATATAAAACGTGAATAAACACCTTTTATCTACTATAAATTCATTCCCCTTCTTAAACCATGAAATATGATAAGGATTAGGATGATTTTCACATTACAAATTTAGTTTCTCAATCATTTCTTTAAAAACTATATTTTCAAAACTACCACCATCCATAATTACTTTAAATACCTCTCCACTCAAAGAACATCATGTTCAAAAAATATTTCATCACAACCATGCATCACCACCTTATTTATTATACACTTATTCCTTCCTTGGAGTGATCATGGTTCTTCTCATCATGAGATTCTCTCCAACATCTACTGGTGCAACATTTGTATTTTTCTCTTCTATCTCAGCCTCAACTAGATTCATTTTTGGGTGATCTTCTTAGCTCCTTTCTTGATCTTGATAGTGTGTACATTCAATTTATCTATGCCCTTATTCTCCACATCTATATAAGACATAAGATCTACATTTATTAAAAAACCATCCTCAAGCACCACCATAACCTCATCCTCTTCCTCTTTGTTGGTATTGAAACCCTTGTCTATTATCATCTTGCCTTTTTGCACCATGTTATTATTCACCTTTATTGGCAATAAATCCACCTATAGTAGTATTAAACCCACCTCATTCTATTATTAGAGGGGATCTACCTCTTTTTAGACCAATAGATGTCTTAAAATTTTATCTATTTTATTTTTCTTCTGCCTTCAAAGCTAATTGATAAGTCTCCTCCATATTAAGTATTATATGCATGTTTAATTCATCCAAAATAAAAAAAATTCAAACCATTTACATACCTTATAGTGACCATCTCTTCTATTTCATCATGCTCTAATCATAAGAAAGGCTTATAAAATTCATCTGTATACTCTTATAAACTATGAGCTTTTTACCTCAAATTCTAAAATCTTATGTATAGAGTTTGTGCATATTCTATAAGAATAAATTTATCCCTTAGCTTATTCTCCATCCTTATCCATGAATTAATATTCTCTTTACCCTTTTTCTATCTCTCATTCTGTAGGTGATCCCATAAAATCATTACATGACCTTTCAATTTCATGCTTGCAAATGTTACCTTCTTATTTTTTCTCATAGTTTTCCACTCGAAGGACTTCTCCATGCTATTCATCATATCTATCAACTCCTTTAGTTTTAATATTCTTCTATAATCTGAAACATAAAATTTGATTCCTTCATTTATTCTATCTAAAGCCCAAACCATCTTCTATTTCATCGATGGTGACTGCTCTTGTTGTTTTCCTTCTTACTGAACTTCTTTATCATGATCTGTGTCTTTCTCATCATCACCTTGTCTTCTTTGTTGATTGGTGATAACCTATATTAATTATTTAACTTACATCTACAAATATTTTATATTTTGGTTCATCTACACAACACCTCCTCATCCTCTCACCATTCTTTACTCCTTCAAGATTGGAACTTACTCTGATACCAAATAATAAACTCTAAAACTATCAAGAAAAAAAATACAAATAGGCCAAGATCTTGAAAAAATAACTTAGAATTGAGTTGTATTGAATGTCTTGAAATAATTATAAACCCAAACCATGCATAATAAGCCTTAACTTAGAATTTAGAGTTGACATACAAAAATTTAAAAAAATATTAAATCTAAAAAAAAGTCTATTTTTAACAGCTACAATTTATAGTAAGTTTTGCATACAAATGCACATAGTTCTAATCATTTTTTGAAATAAATTAAATACTAAAATTATTCTATATAGCAAAATGCAACTAAAGTGGGCATCTGGTTCTAAAAATATACAATTTTTAAAAATAAGAAATTCACCAAAAAATTGTTAAACATTAATTTTGAACACTTATATGATCACATTTTGCCTTTGTAAAATATCAAAATCAACTTTAAATAGATAGAGCTACTTATAACAATATCAAGCTTTTTGATATGATTTTTTTGGTGCATGGAAGAGCTCAAACAGAGTTATGAGTTAAAAGTTATGGCCTCCAGAAGGTTGGCCTATCTTTTTTGCATCGTTTGGTCTGGTAGCTAAAATTTGTAAAAAAGAGTTGTTATTTTTTGTATCTATTGTCTATGATTTGTTTTTTGTTATGGGTGGCTTTAAAAATGATATTTAATTTATTGTATTGTAGTTATTTACCAGGTGAGATTAAACTGTTATGTTAATATTATCTCGATATAGTGTTAGTATTGTATGTTTTTATTCAGATCATAATTCTATATTTTGATTATCCTTGTGTGGTGCATAATTTTGATGTGATTCAATTCATTGTTGCTTATGATAAGTTTATGTTGGATTAAGTGGTATCAATCATAGATGTCATATTGAAACGGTCCAAACAATCATATGCAATGTGTATTTTCATCTTTTTAGATTGTATTATTAATTTTTTTTAATATTACAAGCATTTCTTGTATGCATTATATGTAAATGTTAGTATGATTCAAACTTAAAAGAAAATGTTTATGATTTTATATATTTTATTGTTAACGTAGTTTGATTAGATAATAAAAATAGTGAGTTCTAGCAAGGAAAAAAAAAATAGTTGACCCAAAAAAATTCGTAACAAACCTTATACCTTAAAAAAAAAATATATAGAGAGAATAAAATATGAGGACATCTATCTTGCATTAACATAACTTTTTGTTTTTTTTTAAGATTTCATGTACTCAAGTATAATTTTAAGGATTTATTTTTTTAATACATTTGATGTTGTATTATATTTATGTTATTTTTCAACATCAAAATTGTATGCTAGATTATTTTTTTGTTATGATTAGAATGAGCTGATCAACATACATTAAAATTATTGTAATATATTTTTTTTAAGATTTAAATTGTATATAAAATCTATGGTATTGAGAAAGATTTTAGTGAATATAAATCTATGTAGTCACTGATTTAAATGTAGAAGCAACAAGATTTTGAGGTGACAATTTCTGTATAAAGTAGTAGGCTAGATGGGTTTATTTACCAATTTCAATCTAGTCAATGATGAGGAAATATATATCTCTAGTTTAATTTAAAAAATCTCATACGATTCCTTGTGTGTTTATGAGATTATGAATCATTATATTGGAATAAAATTAGTAGGTATAATAATTTAAGAGAACATGTTATTGTTTTGACATACTGTATTTTTTTTTTGAAATGATTTTCTTGTATGTTAACCAAAAAATCAAGTTACAAATATAATCATACAAAAAAAAAAGTTAGATATAATCACTCTCAAATAGTCACATTTGCCAAGGGAAAGAAAACTAACAAGTTATCTTGATTTTTAATTAAAAAACATCAACCAAAGAAAGTCCATAAACAGAAAGATGGAATAATAATAATAATAATAATAATAATAATAATAATAATAATAATAATAATAATAATAATAATAATAATAATAATAATAATAATAATAATAATAATAATAAACATTTAGAAATGAGAACAACAAAAAGTAGCAGTGGATGAGGTAGAGAATAATTTAACTTGTTTTCCCAACCAGCCAGTCGCTTCTAGTAATAGGGTTTATTGTATAATTTACAAGCTCCCAACCATCATTTGCATTCACTTTATATTTACAATCATTAACATATTTCTTGGAGGAAAAAATGAAAAATACTAAATAAGGGAGTTTCCCTTGTGATGGTGATAGCCACCTGGAACAATCATACATAAAGGTCAAAGTTGGTGTTTGAAAATGTTATTGAGGGAAATAATTATAAAATCTACTTGAAAAATGATTTATGTTGATGGTGAAAATTATTACATTAACAGATATACCCATTCATCTATCATAATATTTAAGGTAGAATTTTACAAGTCTAATTATAAAAAATCCATGACTGAAAATCAATCCTAAATTAAAATAAGTTAAGACTTTTTAAAAATATATATATATTTTATCCTCCCTCATGAAATTGTTGTGATATTGTTTTTCTTTATTTCATTTTAAAAAAATGTTTGATTTAAAAAAAAAAAAAAAAAAAAATTAAAGTAATCGAAGTTTAATACGCAACCCAAAACATTTCCAGCTCCAATATCACAGTTGATTATATAATTTAAAAAAAAAAAAAAGAAAGAAGAAAACAGAAGTAGCCAATAAAATATAATGCAACGGATTAGATATTCTTATGGTGGAAAACTAAAATCAGATACGATTCAATGTACTTCATTACCGACATGTACTTTATACAATTTCCTGTAGCATACTTTAGATACTTTGCTTACAATTTCCACACCACCTTGTCGCTGGCCAGTTAAACGTCATCCCATTGAAATGAACATTACAGCCATGCACCCCACAGTCCAATCTGAAGTATCCATTTCCAAAACGTTTCTGCCACTAAATGTCAAATGAGTAACGTTGATTTAAATACAATATGGATTACTTTCTTACAAAAAAAAGTAGAAATTATTTTTACCGGGTACATAATTCGGAGATTGTAATTCGACAAAATAGTTCTCACATAGGTGGTGATGAATGTAACATTTTAAAGGGTTATAATATACTATGTATACGAGTATTGTTTGTTTAAGCTTTGAGTTTTCGATAGAGGTGAATGATCTCTCAATAATTCATGTTATGTATGATCTGATTAAGCTGATTAGATTTGTCATTATGAAGGGAGATTTTAAAAAATAGACCCTTTGGACTCAATTCCAGTGATTGGATTTGTATGATCAAGGGATTATGGCATATGCCAAACAGTGCAAGCAGCTGTGTTTTAGGGAACTTTCAGTGGTTTGAAGTAATTTTTGCAGTATGTCAATTACAAAATTTCAAAGACGGCGGTTGAAAGTGGAAGAGCTCATAAAGGTTGATTAACTATTTTTAGACAACTATTTTTTAATCGTTTAATTTTGTAAGGGTAACAATGTAGTATTTTGTTATCTTTAAAAGGTTAGTAAAAATTGTTACATTTTGATATTGTAGTATTTTGTTATTTTTAAATGGGTAATAAAAGTTGTTAGGTTTTGATAAATTAAAATGTAGATGCTGGTCAGTTTTGCAAAGGTAACAATTTAATACTTTATTATTTAAAAAAATAATAAAAACTGTTACATGTTAACAAATTAAAATATAAATGTATACTAAGATTTATATTCAACCAAAGAATAATATAGTTACATTTGGACAATATTGATTATGAAAATAAATTTAAAAAACTTAGATCTTTTGAACTTAATTCTCTGTCATTGAATTTTGTAGGATCAAAATGATTGTAACAGGTCAAATAGTGTGCAAACAGCCTAGTTGTACTGAACTTTTAATGGCTTGATGTATTTTTTTTTAAGTATGTCAATTATAAAATTTTGGAAAAAATAGTTGAAACTATAAGAGTTATATATTTTTCTAATATGACAATTATAAAATTTCAGAAAAATATTTAAAGTTAGAATAGTTTATCTGTCAGATTACATATTGACTAAATATTTTTTAATCAGTCATTTTTGTAAAGAAAACAATTTAATATTTTATTGTTTTTCAAATCTTAGTAAAAGGTGTTATCTTCTGATAAGCTTCAATACAAATGTACACAATAATTACATTTAACTGGAAAATAATAGAATTTATTTTATATTGTACAAATATAATTACCTTTTGACAAGCACTCTTTGAGTAGATTTTATTTTATTGTTAAAAAATAGTTATTTTATTTTATTTCCAATGCAACCACTTTGGTGTTGGAGACTAGAGTTGATTTCTCCACTCCTCATGCATGCAGCAGTTAACTATCAGTTAGTTAACAAATAGTTAGTTAAATTGTTAGAGTTGTAGTTTGCATGTAAAGACTAAAATTTGTCTTTGGTTTATTTTTTCTAATTATTGTTAGTTTTTCAAATCTATTTAATAGACCCATGGGGTAGTATTGTAATTGAACAAGATCAAGAAAAAGATCAAGAAGATTAGAGGATCAAGAAGATTATTAAAAATCTTGTTTCCTTATTGCTTTAGCAATTCGTGTGTTCTATTTTCTATGTTTTTATTTTATGTTTCAGTTTTCTATAAATTGGTATCAGAGCTTTAAGGATATGATCATGTGGAGATTGAAGTTCGAGCTACAGCAATAGCAAAGTCATTGGAAAATAGCATAGCTTGCAAGAGCCTGGTTAGAAGAGCCAGCAGAGCGCACAGGTTAGAAAAATCCATGGGAAAGGTGCCAGCAGTTTAGATCACATACTTGTTGTGGCAGAAGCGTAGGGATGTTGTAGGCCGACAGCAAGCAAAGCGTAGTCAAGAAGTCTTAAGAAATAAATTAAAAAAAAATCATGTAGTAGTGGGAGCGAAGGTTCTTTTTTGAAGCAACAACAGCTTCTAAATGTTCAAAAAAGAGCAGTGCGCGGAAGCACAGCTACTCAGGAAAAAAAAACAACAGAAAAAGAAGAGCGCGCAAGCTAGAAGCATTTTACACAGAAGATTGTATTTCTATTTTTATTTTAATATTTTTTATATATGCAGTGAAAAGACGAGCTCTGTAGAGTTTGTGTTGAACAGCGAGCTTGAAGATTAGGCCGATCGTTGGCAAATCTAGACCAAGGTGGAAAGAACCCGACAGAGTCCTGAGAGGAAACTTGAATAATTAAGCATCAGGTGAAAGAAAGATATGTAAGCAAGCGGAAAGATTACAGTGTTGGACATAAGCACATCCATTGATAGCCTTTTCACAAGCTACTCCTCAGTCTTAAACGCTGAGTGAATGCTCATTGAGAAATTGTATTTGCTTTGTATGAAGACAAGGTAGTGTATTCCGCATGAAAGACAGTGTATTTTGCAAAAGAAAAGCCCTAGCTGAAGCTTGTAGATAGAATGATAAAATTTAGGCATTGCAAATGCTGAAATAGTTTGTGGCAGAAATTAAGGGGGAGTGTTGGAGACTGGAGTTAATTTCTCCACTCCTTATGCATGCAATAGTTAACTATCAGTTAGTTAACAAACAGTTAATTAAATAATTAGAGTTGCAGTTTGCATGTAAAGACTAAAATTAGTCTTTGGTTTGTTTTTTCTAATTATTGTTAGTTTTTTAAATCTATTTAATAGACCCATGGGGCAGTATTGTAATTGAACAAGATCAAGAAGATCAAGAAGATTATTAAAAATTTTGTTCCCTGATTGTTGTAGCAATCTGAATGTGTTATTATCTGTGTGTGTTCTATTTTGTGTTTTTGTATGTTTTTATTCTTTAACAATAAAAACATACAAAAACAACAGTCATAGTAGAGAGCCATGGGAAGGAAGAAGAGCAGTTAGACAGGAGAGCCCCAGAGCTGAAGCTAGAATGTTGAAGGAAAAAAAAGCAGCAGAATTGTGCCAGGTCATGTGTCAAAGCGCCAGCAAGCAGTCAAAAGGGCGACGCACAGCACTTGAATGTCTAAAGAATGTACAGCTTTTGAAATCATAGGTTTGAAGCGTGTGCATCAGTAGAGCGCGCGTAGTCAACTATTTCCAAGTCAACAAGAGAGTTGCGTCATATGTTTGTTAAAGTCTGAGTTCTTATTTTCCTTTTTTTATTTATTTTTTAATTCTTTGTTTATGCTATCAAAGTCGTAGAAGGAGCCGAAAGTAGAAAGCGTAGGTGTGAAGCAGAGGGACGCGAAGAGACAGCCAGAAGCGCTGTCAGGAGATCAACAGGACAGCAGTCCAGAAAGGGTTGAAGATCTGCAGCGTAGCAGAGGAGAGCTGGAAAAGACGCTACCCAACGAAGGAGGGATGAAACACATGTTGAAGAAGAGAGAGAAAAAAATATTAAAAGATAGAATGACAAAATTTAGGCATTGTAAATGCTGAAATAGTTTGTGGTAGAAATTAAGGGGGAGTTTCGGAGACTGGAGTTAATTTCTCCACTCCTCATGCATGCAGCAGTTAACTATCAGTTAGTTAACAAACAGTTAGTTAAACTGTTAGAGTTGCAGTTTGCATGTAAAGACTAAAATTAGTCTTTGGTTTGTTTTTTCTAATTATTGTTAGTTTTCCAAATTTATTTAATAGACCCATTGGGCAGCATTGTAATTGAACAAGATCAAGAAAAAGATCAAGAAAATCAAGAAGATTATTAAAAATCTTGTTCCCCGATTGCTGTAGCAATCTGAATGTATTATTATCTGTGTGTGTTCTATTTTGTGCTTTTGTATGTTTTTATTTTCTAACATTTGGCGACCTTTGATTTCTCCATCCGCACATTTTGAATCGGAGGATCAAATTCTTTAGCAATCTTTTGTTCTCAGGAAGTTCAGTAGATTCAGGTAAAAATAGGATTTGAGTTTCTGTAGATGATATAAACAGTGAGCTGAATTAATCCTAGATGGAAACCAAGGCCATTGGGTACCTGCAGTGTTTTTAAAACAAAAGCAGAAAAAGGGTACGCAGTCCTTGCAAAAATACGTTAATTTTGTACATAAAAAAAGAACAAATCACAAAACTGGAGCAAAGTCCTTCCAAAAAAAATAAAAGAACAAAATCTATGAAAGAAAATGGCAGCAGGAAATTAGAGAAACTTACAGCTAAGAAGATATCCTTAGTGATTAGAGTGTATCCAGACCAGACAAGTGCGTTTAACGTGTTGAATAGGGAAGGTAGAAATGGCATGTACTGGACACTTCTAGTTCTGATGACAAGTCCCAAAAAAAAAATCCATCAGCAATCATGAAAGGGAATATCGAGTTGCTGACAAACTTATATTTATTTTTTTATTGGGTAGAGGTTTATTGTACACTTCTTATAGCAATATAAATTAAGAAAAAGGATAAGAGGGAATACCTACCATAACAGCTAATGGGGAAGCATACATAAAGATGGAAAGGATCACACATAAAATGCCAGCCACTAACTGTCTGGTACTGTGTGTGTGCAGCACAAAAATTATAACAGTAACCAACAGGACCAAAGCCATCATCATTGTTATGGTCAACCGCATCGTTTTCACCTCCAATAATAATTTAATAAAATCTGTGTCAGAAACATTGAAACGATATTTTTATGTTCTTGCATGAAATCTAATTAAGCATTAATTGTGTCCAAAAAGTGTATGGAATCTAGTAGCCACATTTGAAATTAAAATCTCATAGGTGGCATAACGAGTTACCTTCTTCTTCTTAGAGGCAAATATCAGAAAAGACACCGGAAAAAATACCTCGAAAACAAAGCCTGCACCATTGATTGTGAGCAGCCAAGGGCTGTGGGGTTTAACAAATGGGGCTCCATAAAGTAGCCAAAGAGCACAGGTGAATAAGGTACACACATATGGAAACCCGGAGTACTATTGGGTAAATTTGAGCTTGTATATCCCCCAGAATGTAGCCCTGCAGTTTTACAAACACAATAATAAATGTCTACGCATTTACCTTGATCAATACTGACCGATCACAATAAATATGTCAGTAATGAATCTATATTTAACCAGGTTTCAGTGTCATGCAATTATAGTTACAAGAATTATTGTTATCCTAGTTGTTGACTCAAAGAAATCTGATGAACACAGCACTTACATAGGTGAGAGGAAAAGTGCCAATGAAGTTAAATTTCCTGCACCACAAGACACCATAGAACATTACTCATGATGAGTTTGTTTCACAATAGTTTTCACTCACATTAAAATCCAACTAAACACAACTTTTAGTCACCCAAATAAGTCGCATTCTACATACAAATGAACATCAATTCCAACTAAGACACCACAATACTTGTACACCCAAATGACCAACAACTCCAACCACTACAAAATAAAAACTGCACACACAAATGAATAACAAATCCAACCACTTCAAAATAAAACCTGCACATGCAACTCAACAACAATTCCAACGAATACAATATAAAACATGAACGTACAAATGAGAAAGAAAATAATAAAAAAACATGTGCATGTTCCCCCCTCAAAAAAAAATAAACAAAAGGAGCACCAAATACAACTAACACAAAACAAAAAAACATCCAGCCACCCAATCCAATTAAGAATTAAAAGCAATGCAATCAAAAGCACTCTTTGTGGTGGCCTAAAGAAGCATATTTGATATGATACAATGCAAAAAATAATGGTGTTCTGTTGAAACACATACAATCTTTAATTAGAGTGATCTAATACAAACGTAAAATACAGAGTATTCCGAAATTAAAACTGCTTAAAAAATCACCGTTTGTATTACCCAACGTTTATGAAAATTCCTGTAGTCTACATTATTCTTATCTGTGACTAAGTTATTTACAGAGTCTAATCATGCCTGCCTCAATCTTATCAATTCAATCAATATTTTTGTACTATACTTCAATCTTAAGGATGTTCATCCCACTTAAGACCTATATCAAGAAAAAATTGTACAAATTCTTTTCTCACCGGCCACAGCCACCATAGGTATTACAGGTAAAATATTCTATTCTTCTCTAAAGAGATCACACTGCAGATTAATTATCTCTGAGTTAAAATGCCAAATATTATAATGGATGAAGTTAGATTTGAGTCTCAGACTACTTTAACGATACCCTTCAAACCTTAACATTAAACCAAAGAAGTTCCATGCACCCAGTACAAACGAAATGCTAAAAGAGTATATATAGAGATAGAGACTATCCTAATCCCCTTGAAACCTTGAATTTGTAGTAAAGCAAAATGTTCAGATCCAATTGATTCATATTAGTTTATTTTCTGAAGAAGATAGTGCAAGTAGGATACCAATAATTTCCACCACAAGCTGCAGAGTAAAGGCCATTGAGCCAAAGAAGAAATATCTTCAAATATATATATTTGAATGAACAGGAGAAGAAGCTGGTGAAGAAACTAAGATTTTTAGGTCCTTATATAGGCCTCCATCCTGAAAATTTTCGAAATCTGATATCGTCATACACAGTGCAATACAGCTGTAAAAAGTTAATATCTAAAATACAAAGCACTAGTGAGCAAATTGGATATAGCTTTACACATCAGAATTATTGGAGACCAGCTCAGTACAATAGTTGCAGTCAACTTATAATAAGGATATGCTTCATGCTCACCTATGGACAGGTTATCATCTCTCTCTGTCCTTTTCTATAGCTGAAAGTTAGCCAATATCCCTATACCTAGACAAGTAATACAGAATATAGTGCAAAGGATTCGTTGTCAAGGCGTACGGATTCGTAAAAGAGTAGTACAAAAAGAACAATAATAGCAAAGCATCCATAGGTAAAATAAGGGTATATTCTATACTGGAGTAAAATTGTGGGATACAGATCATTCTAAATGATTGCAAGAGATATGCATTGGGAAATTCTGAAGTGTTAAATATTTAAATTTATATGTATGCGCAAGGTTTTTTCCCCTTTCCTTATTTTCTTAAGGTAAGTATTCAACATTGGGTACATTGAAAATCAAATTAACAATTTTTAAAAAAGGTTGGGAACTCAGAAAGTTTATTTACTGATAGATAAATTAAGAGTAAAAGATTAAATTCCTTATTTTATAACGTTGGTAGAAACATGTACATTAATATCATTTTTACAAGGAGAATTTTTATGGGAATAAGGTATAAATAAAAATAGGTTTGATTTTATCAAAAAAATATTATCCAAAAAAATAAATATAAATTATATAATTGATAAATTTTAACTTCAACATATAAATTTTATTTGCTTTTAACATATATATTCAACTATAATTTAATATATGTATATTTTTTTATATTAATATTAATATTTATTATTTTTATATTTGTAATATTAAAAATTAAATTTTAAAGTCTTGAAAAAATAATAAATACTAAAAAAAAATGGAAACCACGCAATGGGTTTACATGCTATAGTTTTAGAGAAAGGATCATAGAGTTCAAGTGAGAAAATGAGATCTTATGATTGTCAAATCAATCTAATCATCATTTTTATCGAAATAAAATTATTTTAAAGAAGAAATATTATATTCATAAAATATTTACAAGTATGTAATAGTCCATTGCTCTATATGTAAACAATTAACGAAAAATACATATTGAAACGTAGCAATTTAAATATTCTTTATAATTTAATTAGTCTATATAATAAAAAAATAGATAATTAAATTAATGATATTTTAGGACATTATAAATAAACTTTGATGGGATATATTTCATATATAAATTAAATTTTAACTAAAAATTATATTAGTTATGTATATGATAACTTCATTCTTTGTCTCATAAATTTTTACATAAACAATTATTAAATGTATTCATTGGAACATATAAATTTGATTAACCTTAATGTATATAGTTTATATATTATATATTAAAAAAATTGATATTTATATTAATTTTTTTTTAAAATATTAGAAGCTAATTTTGATAAGAAACATTTAATATTTAAATGTAGAAATAATTTTGAAATATAAATTATTTCAAACAATTTTATAGTAAATTTGTAATTATCATATAGATCTTAAAAATATCACATTAATATGAATTAAAATTTTATATTCTATCTTATTTTAATTTACACTCTTAATATTTTATATTAATTTTATATTCTTTCTTTCAAACAACTTTACCACCAACTACCTATAACTTGATTTTATATATAAATTTTCTTTCAAATACCATTTTTACTGTTATTATCTCACACTCAATTACAAGTCGATTCCAGGTCATCAACAATGATTTTGATGAAAAAATGGATTTGCCAGCTCAATTTACATTGTTATGTAGTCAAGCTAACAAATTGCACTTTACCTACGTAAATTCATTCACACACCCTGCCTAAAATATTAACAGTGGACACTTTTGCAGGCCTAACCTGCCATAAATTATAGCCAATGTTGTGTTCTTAAGTAACCTCCATTCATACGAAAAAGGGCAAATGGTGGCCAACATGGCCAACTTTCTTATGAGCTCCTTCGACTTATTAGCAGTAGTTGAGAATTCCTTTTATTTTTCCTTCTTATTTTGCCGTTAATTGAGTATGTTTTTTATTCTCTCATTCTTTTCTTTTGTTTGACGCTGCCATTCAACGGAAGATATCCATAGTTACACAAACTGTTGGAAACATATTTTCTTGCATTGCAATGATAATTGGCTACCGAATGCGTCAGTGTAATTGTAGTTTATTGCACTTAAATACGTATCTAAATCTGACTTAAAGCTTTAATTGTAAGCATTCTATCATCATACGGATACGTGTTTTTCAATGGCAGTTCGAGTGGACTGTAACGTTAACAATCAATGATAGATATATGTGGTGTTTGGAGTTTCTATTTACGGATCATTTATCAAAATTTCTCGAGATACGATAAATTTAATATGTAATAAATCTATAAATGTAAATTAATATTTTTATATTAAATATTTTGTTTAATATTTAAATAAATACTATGAATATGTGTTTATCTTTTTTAAAAGGTAAAAATAAGGTTTCATTAAAAAGAAATTGAATTTTATAATTATTAAAAAATATTGAAATTTTGAATTTATATTTTATTAAAAATAAATTAACAATTTTAATGAGATAATTAATATTTATAAAAAGAAATAATAATTTTAAAAGGATAATCTAACATTAAATTAAAAAAAAGAATTTTCTTAAATAAAATAAGTGATTATTTTTTTAAGATTTTAAAATTTATTTAAAATTTTTATCAATAAATAAGTCTATTAATATTATTCTTGTTGAATGTACATGGTATCCATTAGTATATTTTATTAAAAAATATAAAAAACTTAATAAAATTAATCTTATTATATTTATATATAATAATAGTTTAAAAAAATTAAGTTCTCTAATAACTCATATGTAATTTTATAAAAAAATATAAAATCTTAATAAAATTATTCCTGTTAAATATACCTCTACCTCCCTGCCCCTAATTCCCCTGGCCGCCCCCCCCCCCCCCCCCCCCGCCCCCATCTCTCTCTCTCTCTCTCTCTCTCTATATATATATATACATATACATATACATATACATATACATATACATATGTGTATGTGTATGTGTATGTGTATGTATGTGTGTGTGTGTGTATATATATATATAATTTAGAAAAAATAAGTTTTCATATAACTTATAGAGGAATGTGATTAAACTAATCAATACTAAAATAATTTTTAATTTGTGTATCTTATAAATAAATAAGAATGAAAGGGTAAACATGTAAGTTAGTTGTGATCAAGGCTTAAATTTTTGATTTCTACTTTCTTTATCATTTTTTTTTTTTTTTGATAATTATTATACATTCAATATTGTCATTTAAATTTAAATATAATTTATAGTAAAATAAAGAAACATTAAAAAATATATATAAATTTATTTTAATTATTTATAATTTTAAATTTTACCTTTCATTTAATACAATCGTTTTAAAAAAATTAATTATATTTTACAATATAAAAAAATAAAATATGACCATACATCTATCAAAGTTACACATGCATTTTCCACTGATTTATATATACCTAATAGTAGCAATATTTGAAATATATTTATTTAGATAAATTTAATACATAATTTTTTTGAGTTATCTTAAATTCTAATGATTATTATTATGTTTTAATTTTTATTTAAATAGTGAAAATGACATCAGTTTTATTTTATTAACAAATTAAATTTAAAAAAATATTTTCTAAAAAAATGGTGCTAAATTTTATTAAGATATTATAATTTTAGATTTATTTATTAAAATAATAATTTTTTAAGTGATGATCAAATAGATACCAAATTTAAAGTTAAAATTAATCATTGATGATTAAACAAATATCAAATTTAATATTATAATTAATAATTTATATTTAAAAATTATAACATCCTACTATTTATCTCATTATTATTGTAAAACACCTACAAACATAATTAAACAATATCTTATTTATTTTATTTTTCAACATCTATAAACCTAATTAAATAATTTTTGTTATTTATTTAATTTATATCTTTAAATTATAACTTGTTCACATTAAATGCATGTCAATGATAAAACAAGTCTAATTTTTAAGTGAAATAAGGCACTTGGGACATTATTGTTCTGCATGGCAAGGATTATATATATATATATATATATATATATATATATATATATATATATAAAGAGTGTGCCTCGTACCAATCACCTGTATTGTATAGATACATGCCCTTTAGTTAAATAGGGGAGGAAGAACTAATTAGAGAGACTAGTGGTTAAAATGATTAGGCTCAAAACTAAGTTGTAAATATACAATATAAGGAAAAAGGACCAATAAAAAAAAGGCTCATTTATATTCCTTTTCCTTTATATTATTTTGTTAAATAGTGTTTTTTATTTTACTTTGTTTTTTTTACTACGGTATAATATTTAATTATTATTTATTGAATAGTCTTCTGATTTCAATATTATTCAAAGTAGTTCTTAATGATACTACTAGATTTTATATAATGAATTAAAATATTATTAATAAAAATATATATAATAGGCATATTTTTTAAAATAGTAATTTATATTTATTTGTATTAAATAAATGAAAAAATTATAAATCATACATAATAAATTTCAATTTAGAATTAGAGTTGATATTAAAAATTTAAAACTGTAAAAGCTAAAAAATAAATTTGACTTATTATTTTTAGTAACTTTCGCATGTAAGGATGTGCAACTCCTTTCGCATGTAAGGATGTGCAACTCTAAAAAACTCCAAAACTACTCCAAACACTAAAATTAATCTATTGGATGAATTTCAACTGAAGTTGATGTTTGAATACAAAAGTATACAATTTCTAAAAATATAAAAACATTGAGAAACTATTAAAAAATATTTTTGAACCCTCATACAGTCACATATGGCCTTCAAAAAATATCAAAAACATCTAAAACTACATAGAACAAGTTATAGATGCACCAAAATTTTAAACACAGTCATTTTGGAATGAAAGAGAGCTGAAATGAATCTACAGATCAAAATTTATGGCCTCCATAAATTTGGACTCATTTTTTTCATCATTGTCCTATAGGTGAAAATAACTCAATGTCCGTGAGTTTCTCTGATTTTACTGCTACTATTTATATTAACAAATTTTCTTCATATCCTATTCTAAATTCCAAGTGTTATCTTCCTGCAATAATCCTTCTTTCTGTACCAAATATTTTTTCTAATTTCATTAGCTCGTGTTCATGATATTATTATTTAGAACCTGCATTATATATTTTTTAATTATTCTTTGATACCTATTGTTTCCAATCTACTTCTTCATATTCTTCACATTCACTATCATCCCCATAGAAATCATATAAATATGAAACATTAAATTATATAGAGATATCAAAATTATGTGTTAAACTCACCTTATAAGCATTGTCATTCATTTTCTTCACAATTTTCCACAGTCTAATTTCTTTGTACATCAACTTGTTATATGTACCTTTCAAAAATATTCTCTTCCTCAAATAAACTATCATCAAATAACATTCCTCAAAAACATCTAACCTTATTTTGATATATGTTATTTCATTATAGTTTTTATTACTTTACTATAGTTTTCATCTCACATATTCTTGTAATTGTTGTATATGCTCTACAAATATTTTTGAATCATCACTAACTCATTCTGTAATTGGTAACTATACCCAATTTAAAACATGCATAGGGTTACCTCTATAATCAAACTATAACATTGATTTTTCTATTGATCTATTCAATTAATTATTATATATGCAAACTCAGCTTGTGGTAATGCCAAGTCCCATTTCTTGGGATTCTCACTGACTATACATATTAACAAATATTTAATGCTCATGTTTGTATCTTCTCTCTACCCATCTCTTTTTGGGTGTTATGCACTACTGAATTGTAGTTTGGTTCACATATTCCATAAAGTCCTTCAAAAAAGACTTATAAATTTTCTATCCATATCCGATGTAATAGTTTTTGGAATACTACGAAATATCCCAATATCCTTGAAAAATAGTTCTTCAACTCTAGTGGCATCGTTGATTTTCTTACATGCAATAAAATGAACCATATTAGAAAACATATGTACAATAATAAAAATTGAATAATTACCTCTCTATGTGTTTTGTAATCTCAACACAAAATCTATACTAAAATTTATCCATGGTCCATTTAGAATAGGTAATGGTATGTACAGCCTTGTATTCTATATATGTCCTTTAGCCACTTGACATATCTTGCACCTTGGTATATATCTTGTTGCATATCTTTTCATCTTTGACAAAAAATACTTTTCTTCCACCAAAGTTAATGTCTTTATCTTGTGAAAATGTTTGGCCAAACCACCACTATGTAAATATCTTATAATATTATCTTTTAGAGACCCAACTAAAATACATAATTGTTTCAATGTAAAGAGATAATCATGTATAAGATACTAATCATTAACATTACTTGTCTCCCATGTTAATGTATTTATGAATTGTTCAAATATATTTCCAAAATATGGATCAGTATCTTAACTTTTTTTAAAAATCTCAAATCCAACTACTTCACTCACCATATTCCATAACAACGCCACTCTTCTCCTTAAAATATGAATGACCTGATTATAGTTTCTTGATTTGTGCTCCAACACAAAATTATAACCTTAGAAGAAAGACACCCATTTTTCATGCCTACTATTTAATTTCTTTTGAGTATTCACATACCTCAAATCCTCATCATCAGTAAACATGACAAACTCCTTAGGCAATAGGTAATGTCTCTAATGTCTTAATGGTTTTAAAATGTCTTAAAATATAACATCATACATATTATATATATTTTTGATATCATTCAATTTCTCACTAAAATATGCTAAATTGGCTTTTCTTCTTAACGCAACACAACACCAGTTCTCACAAATGAAACATTAAAATCAAACTCAAATACTTTGCCAAGATATGTTAATTCTAAAAAAAAACCTTTTTGTAATATTATTCTTCAACAACTCAAAACATTCTATTTCTACTCTTATACATACAAATTCTTTCTCTCTCATACATTTTGTTATTGGTGCAATAAGACTACTAAAACTTTTAATTTTTTTTTTGTTAAATTCAAAACTAGGAAAACTTCTCACTTCTCTGATGTTCTTTGGAATAGGCCACTCAAAAATTTCCTTTACTTATTTTTCATCCATTCTTTAATCATCAGCTAAAACTACACATTCCAAAAATACCACACTATTATGCATAAACCTAAAAATCTTCAAATTTGCATAACTAACTAATATTAACTAACTAATATTAAAAAAACCTAAATTTTTAATTAACTAATTAAAAGTTTATGGTTATTTTTCATTTATTCCCAAATTATTTGAAAACATGTTTGAACTTTCTACGCAAAATAGTATTAGCATTACCTTTGATTTGCAAAAATCATTTATTTTTTCATGAATTGTGAAAACACACATTAATTTTTCAAAAGTTGTGAAAATTATAAAATAAATTTCTCTTTATGCAATTTGAAAAATCTTTTTTGAATTTAGTGGAATTTGTAGATAAGTTTTTGTCTTTGGTGCAAATTGAAAAAAATGTTTTCTTTTTTTGTACAAATTATGAAAAAAAATCGGTTCCCATACAATTTCAAAAATGTTTTAAAACTTCATGTAAATTGCAAAAATATTTTAGATTTTCCTTTTCCATGCAACTTAAAATTATATTTGTATAAGTCATGTGAATGCAAATCGTGCTTCCTCTAATTGTCCAAATGCAAATTATATTTATAAAAGTCATGTTAATGCAGACTTTCACTTTTAAAATCACATTTTTTTAAAAAAAATTGCCATTGCTAATTGAAGCTTAGTTTACAAGCGTACATCCAAACTCATAATTTTTTTCCATCAATCATAAAAATACCATTGCTTCCTCATGTAGTTTTTAAATAAGTTCATCTTCCTTTCATATTTATCTTTTCAGTCTGCATGTTCATTTTGGAAAATTTTAAATATCATAAAAATTGACTTTCCATCTTTGCTTTAGCCAAAAACTGGCTATAATAATTTGTATAAGGTTCATGGAAGGGAAGAAAATTAAAGAAAAAGAAAATGTTCTTAGTCATGCGAGTTCATAGATAATTTCAAAAAAACTTTTCAACACTAAGCTAGGCACTACATCGGCAAAATTAAATCTCAGGCAAAAGCAAATTTCATTTTAGGTTTTTTTTGGTTTCCTGCTAAAGTGCCCAAAGAAAAAAAGAATAGAATTGAGGTAAAATGTAGAGTATTTTTAGCAAATTTTTGCTTTCTTTGGCGAACTAAAGTGCCATATTAGTCATACTAGCCCAAAAGAAGAAGAATTAAAAATATTATTTTTTCTTCTCAGCTACTAGCCATACAACATCCACAAGTAAAATTAAAATTACTTTATCTTTTCCCCTAGCTATGACTGTCGTATGAGCTACACCATTTTTTCATTGTAGAAAATTTTCTTTGATTTATTTTGCATAAGGGAACTGACAGGCCATACGACCTATAACAAGGTCAGATTTTATTAAAATATTTAATTTTTCTTAGCTTCTACCAAGTCATAGGGTTCACTCATGACCATTTTGTGAAAAAAAATTAAAAATATTTGATTTTCTTCTAGTAGCCAAACCGTACGACTATCGTATGATAAGGCGTATTCCTATGTGAGGGTAAGAAAATAATTAAAAATAATAAAGATAGAAAAATTAGTTGAAAATATAATTAAAGAGCTGAGTGGAAACTATAATATGACAAAAAATGAGCGTTCAAATGTTGGCATGCATATTTTCTCTTTTACCAATTTTGAAAATCTTCAATTTGCATGTTTTTGAATTGGTATGTTTTCAACCTTGATGAGGATGTTGAAAAGGTTGATAGGGTTTAATAGTTAAAAAATATTATCACTAAACTAGTAAGAATTAGAAATAGAATTGACGGTGTGAAAATTTCAATAATTTTGATTTATTGCAAGGTAATGAGTTTCCTTTTTGTTGTGAAATGATTTTAAAAAAATAAAAAATTAGAACATTTTTAAATTTTATAAATTTACAAAATCATGAACAACAAGGAAATAGTTTAATAATTTAATTTTTTTAAATAATTTCTCCCCTTCATTTTCATTGGCCGAAAAAAGTTTGTAATAGGCTAGATAGAGGAATTTTATACAAGTGCATGCAAAATAGAGAATTTGGTCAAAGATAAATTTAAATGCACACAAAGAGTATTTAGAATACACTAGAATAATTTGCATGATTGACTTATCACTACATACTTCAATCTACATTTACATTATTTTTCACAAATAAGGAGCTTCTATGTAAATTTTCAAATTTGTCAATTTTTATTATCAAATTGATGTCTTCATTTGCTACTATAGAAAAGTGGATTTTTAATAAAGTAAAAGAAATCATGAATTATAAATTTAAAGGTGTGACACTTGCTTCACCACAAAAGTCTAATGTTGGAAATATCACTGATATTGATCTAGGACACATTAACTTCGATAAGTTTTGGAAAAGAATGAATGCATTACATATGACATTTTTCGGTCAAAGTATTTGTGATAGTGGATTGGCATAGGTGGAAGTGTTTGAAATATATTTATAATATGTTAAGTTAGTTTTTAATTTGGAAAATAATTATAACTCGAAGACAAGGGATGTAAGACATCCTTAGCAAGAGTTAGTAGTGAGTTTTGTTCCTAGGTAAATTGACAATATTTTTTACCTTCTAGATCATAATGATTAATTTGTGAATCTAACTCTTGAATACTCCCAAAATTTTTGTGATGATTTTAATATAACATGTTTTAAATAAGTTAATAAATCCTAGTTGAGTAAACCAAAATGTTCCTCCACTCAAGTTCCAAAAAATCTTAAAATATTTGATTACAAAGATATAAGTGACATGATCTCATTGTTTCATAGGATAGTTAGAATCGAAATGATAAAGAATTTTAAAATATAGGTGAATATATTTATATGGATCATCTTTGAAAATAAGTAATATATCAATTGAGGGTTGGTGATCAATGATGTCATTCACAAGCACCTCATGGAGGTAAAATTCATATCAAAATTCTATATTAATTTATCTTTTTTATGATGTAGTAAGTCGAAGGCATTTTAATGGATTGCATTGAGTAGGTGATTTTATGGATTGCATTGAGTAGGTGATTTTAGGAAAGTAATGGTGTATGAATTATACCCTTAGATAACATTTAAATTATATACTCATCACTTCAAAAGAATAAATGATTATTTTGTTCATTTCACCATCCAATTGTTCAAAACAAAACTCTTCAAAATGAGAATATTAGTTGTGATCAGTGGTTATGACATTTCTCCTTACATGTTCCCATGATATGTCATCAATAAGTGGGCATTGATGTAATTGGTGAGATAAATTATTGAAATACAGAAGTTATTGACATGTCAATATAAAACATGGATCAAATTTCTAATCTCAATTGGTAGGTATACTTTCCCTCTACTAGTGAAGGCCAAGACAATTGAGTAATACATGTCTCATTATAACCTCGGCATGTTTGAAAGTAGGTTTTCATTTGACAATAAGTGCCTAATTGAATGCAATATTGGATCTTCATTTCAGCATGTTACACATTTTGAATACTATTGGATGGGTTGTGATGATGAGAAAGAAGTGAGAATAAATGACTATTCATGGTTTACCATGAGATAAATAGTCAAATTCTCCCTTGAATCCTAAGTTTCTCATTTCTCCTTCTCTAATAATTCTTTTGATATAATAAATACACAAGAGTGAAATTAAACATCTTTTCAAGGTGCTCCAATTGAAAAAACACCTTCTTCAACTTTAGCCAGGCTTATTCCACCTATTTCAACTTCTATCTCATTGCCTTCCTCAAGCACGACAACATTAAATTTGTTGGCTATAGTAGTGAAAAGAATGAGAAAAAATTTTGAACTCAAAGAGATAGGTTTTATAACCTTGATAGTTCCTTTCTCAAAGAGGCCAAAGAATGTGAGGATATTTTCTTGAATGTTGATAGATAAAAAAGGAGATAATTATGCAGAAGTGCTATTCTTAAGGTTGAAATGGATAAGTCAAACATTAGGGTTGAAGACTACTAGGTATCTAGGGTTGATTTATAAGAATCAACAATAGAAGGAATGGAAGGAGATGTACAATTGGTGATTTGTACCATCTTTGAAAAATGTAAAAATACAAGGTGATGAAAGATGAACTGAAAGAGAAGGTAGAATAATTGAATTTAATAATACATATATTTATTTATCCAATTCAACCATTTATCATTTCATTGGGTATTTGTGGTGAGATGCTTGAAAAAGTTAGGGAGGTAGGGCAAATGGTTAATGCTATGAAATATTGGATTAAAAAAATAATTGATCAAGGGCCCTCAATAATTATCATCGTAATGATGATGTTATCTAAAAATAAATCACAATATGAACAACTAGTAACAAGGGAAAAGGGATACACTCAGGAGAAATAAAATTCAAAGAAACTCATTCTTAGGTTGGTGGAATTCTGAAAATTTCCTTCTATTGATCTTGTTGAAAAAAGAGTAATCAATAAAGATGAAATTGTATGTTAGATTGAATTCATTTGGGCCACTAAATTTAGAACCTAGGCCCTTTAAGAGTGTGTTCATAAATTCAATGATGCAATGTCACTTTGAGGTGACACAAAGATGTAAATCAACACTAAATTCAAAAAGTTGGATTTTCATTTTGTCAATGGCAAGGATCAAGAGGGAAATATGATTTCAATTGAGACCATAATTAGATAATTCAAATAGTAAATTTAGGGCATTGTCAATCCTACATATGAATTTGGTTATGAAAAGCTTCACCAGTTGTCCAAATGTCAAGTGAGTGTGGATAATTTGTATATGAAAATAAACATTCTCCAAGGTAATCTTCAAGAAATGAAAGAATTAAACTACTCAAAAGACATTTCTTATAGGTAAACAAATGATTCATATGAAGACTTGATCAGGGTATTTTTCCATAGATTTGAGGACTTCTTACAAGGGAAAGAATTAAAAATATAATATCAAGAAGAATTAAGAATTACTTCCAGTGTTTTTACATTTTCTTCTCTTGATTCTTTGCACCTAACTTGTGTTGTTTCACTCTTTTTCCACTTGTAAATGTGCATTGCAATTTTGTAATTTCCTTTGTAATTTTTTCAACTTGACTTTTTAATTTATACAAGTTGATGATATAATTTTTCAAGTATTGCAAAAACTCCAATTCTTTTCTTAAGTGGTGTTAAATGCTTTAACACCATTTCAAGTTGTAATATATCATTGGTATTTTAGAAATTTTTTAAAAAGGAAAAATATGTGGTTTTCTACCATAACCACCCATTTTAGCTTATAAATACTAGTTATATATTCATAATAATGGTTCAAAATAGATAGAATTTTCGCAAAGCATTTTCAAGGGAGATCTTTCTTTCTACTTTTTAGAATCAATACAAAAAAGTGTTTCTAAACTTTGTGTTTGTAACATATTTTTAATTATGTCTTTTGTTTAATTCAATGTATCTAATTTTTATTTCCATTGTTATAAATTTTAAACTGTTGAGAATAGGATACTCTATTACAAATATTTTACATAAATTTTTTATTTACATTTCCAACACATGCAAATCTCGCTGGGAATAGAGATAATATATTAGTTGTCTCTATTATGAAATATAGAAGGTTATTTATTTCTATTATTAGTGTTAAATAGACTTGTAGTGTATGCTTCATAGATCCCTAAGCATATGAGTATGTATTTTTGACACATTGAATGACAAATATTTTCATATTCTCTAATTAAATTTTTATCTCAACACATTTGTCTAGTTTTGATTTCTAACTCGATGATTTTATTGATCAAAACTTATCCCTTATCTCTCTCTCTCATTTTCTACATATTCCTTTATAAAATATTCTTTTCGTACTTTCAAGTTAAAAGTATTATCCCATGATTTACATTTCTTTATTTTTAAATATTTATTGATTTCCTATTTTGGCTTTCAATAAATGTAGCTCCACCTATTAATAGGAGAGGGACATTGTTCCCTACGTTATTGATGTGAAGTCATTGATTTGTCCTCCTAATAAATTTTCCTACGAACATGCATGATGTTGGGAGGCCAAAAATCAAACATAATTCTGCTTTCTCCCCTATTAAATGATTCACAAATTCAGTTATTAGAACCATGTATGAGGTTCTTAAAGTTTGCCTTTATTATTATCAAGGCTAAAATGCATATGCAAAATATCCACATATGCATAATTAACATGTACATAGAATTTAAATTATAAAACAAAAAACATGTGATATCCAAATCAGATAGCATTTCACATAGAAACAAACATGAGCAAGAAGAAGAAGAAAAAACCCATTCTTTGGAGTGGGAAGATTGAGAAATCAAGAATATACATTTTTGAGCCAAGTACCCTTTGATTTGAGAATGCCATAGTGAATGAGAGGTAACCCAACATGTTTTTATGCAACTATATGCTAGTTTTTTCATTTTGTAATTATTTTTATTTTTATATTTTTATACATTTTCATGTGTAGTGACTAATGTACCATCATCTAATCCACTAAACCCTCCTATCCCTCTTATCCCTTCAATCCATCATATCCCTCCTAACCCTTCAATTCTGCTTTACCCACAAAACCCTCTTAGCCCTCCTCTATTTTGTTAAGCCCCTCAAGGTTTTCAAGAATATTTAGCAATACACATAGTATAAAATAAGCTTTAATTTGAGAGTTTGATTAGGTCATTAATTTATTCACATTCAAAAACCTCTGCCAAATTTCCCTTGAAAACACACTATAGATATTAGTGATAAAGTTGAATCATTAATGGGTCAAATTGATAGGTGGGATGACTATAGAAATAAATGTAAAACATACTATTCAAATAAACTTTTAGAAGCCATTTTGATAGATAAACACAACCAAATCCCAAATATGTGCCCTATTCAACGATGGGAAGATGAGTTTACCACTTAATGTCTTGGCCAAATAGATTCCAATCCATTTGTGCACTCATGATTTGTTAAAATATAATTTTTTATACCAATGGTGGATCATCCTTGATCACCCACTTTGTAAACATAATGAGGTCCCATAATATTTTTTGAGAAAAGTGTATTGTGAGTTTGTGCTAAATGAAATCCCAAATTATTTTGATTTCTCAGAGTTCTAGGTGGGGGAAAGGGCTTTGTATAGGGTAAGCAAAGTGCATGTCATGAACCTAATCAGCTATCAAGATCATGTGTTATTAAACCCCACCCTCCTAAAATACTATCCTATAAACTTTATGAGACTTTAGATATTGATACCTTGCATGTGCTTATGACACTTACTAACACCTTTGTCCAACATACGAGCCAGGTTTATCATACTCCTCATATGGAGGGTAAACATGGTGTGGATTCATCCATTAGTGCTACCTGAGAATATAACTTATGTAAATCATGTGGGGATACATGAATTGGACTTGATGAGGATGAGAAGGATTTCGTGTAGTCCACTCATGGTGGTTTTTCCATGGGACTAGATGATTTCGATATTTTTATGCTTTAATCATCTACATTTTATCTAATAACCTTGCCTACCACTTTCCAAGTATGTTTAATATTTTTCTTATTATAAAAAATGTAAAACTTGTTAAATTTAAAATATTTTTAGAATTTAAAAGGTAATATCATATATATGAAATAGTTTTGTGTTTCAACAGGTTTGTAGGGTCCAGATGAGCATGTGTGTTTCTCATAGTTTGTCTATGGTTTATGCCTATATGGAGGTAATTTATAATGATTAATTAAATTTATTATTAATTGTACATATAGGTGGTATAGAAATGTATGTGTGTTAAATTGAATGACAATGATATTTTGTATGTTCAATTGATGACCTCAGAAGACACTCCATCATCTATTAGGGAGGGAACAAATGTAGGTCTTGTTATCATTATGATTTAATCTGCACAACTCTTTGAGGTAGATGTCTAGTTATATATTACATATTATTTAATTGTAAACATAGATGTGTGTTTTGTAATTATCCTTTACACTTGTCCAAATAATTGATGCTAAAAACAGTTATCTATGCATATTCCTCTAGTGATGTTTTTTGGTCCTATCTAAATGATTAGAAGTGGTAGCATGGTATAATTAGTCAAAATAATTTTTTATTTTTCATATTTTATTTGAATGATTAAGTTTATAATCTAATTTTGAATTTTTATTATATATAGTTGTTTTCAGGGACCTCTTCCTTCCATCATTATGAGTAGGTCACTGAATCATAATAGTGATCCATTTCACACTCTTATTCACCAACTTAAACCTATCATCAACCCTATTGAGATCCATTCTCAAATTGATCATGAATACCAGATTGCGGTAAGTGTACTTATGATTAATTTTTGTGTGGTTTGACAAGTTCAACATGTTAATTTTATAATTATCTTGTTGTAGCATGTAAATTTTTTAACAATAATTTCGTATGAACAGTTGGAGATATAGGTGAGTTTGTAGCCAAAGAAGACTCATAGTCAATCAACTTAGATACCTTTTGTTATGATCAAGGCATCCATTAGAGAGGCTTCAACGAAAAAGTAAAAAAGAGTGATGAATTTTGAAGATTAGGAGATAATGTCTTATTACATTTTGTTGTATGCCTATATGACCTTATGTAGAGTTGTTTGTCATGTTATATATATGCATATATGGAATTGACCTTAGATATTGTTATGTGTTCACATTTTGTATGCCTTTATAGCTTTTATGGATATAACATATATACATATATACATATGTAGTGTTGAACATTTCAGTTTATAAACATTTTATTATGTTTAATGTTGTTAAAATACATGGAAAATTTATGTATAGATATGATATTATATTGTTCAATAATTTGTTTTGAATTGAGTATCTTTCAAACTGTTTCACAAACCTTTATTTATAATCTTTCGTACTCTAATATATTGGATTGGTCTTACAATATAAATAGGTTGTGATGTAGTTAAAATATGATCATCTAAAAAAATCTATAAAACATCTACCTATGATACCTATGATTGTAATGTTGATGCCAAACTCACCTTGTTCAAAGTGTTTTCCTTGCTCTTTTCCACTAGGTTCACAAACTTCCTCACTATATTATATTCTTGTTAATAATAACACTCTCTTATGATTCTTCAAGCTTATAATATTCACTTCAGTTACCTCTCAATGCTCATCTCACTCTAGGTTATCCACTGTCCTCTTGCAATCAATCTTGTCTCACTCTTTCAATGCACCTTCTAGGATTGTCTAGGCCTATTTTCATTTACATTATCTATGCACTTAGAGTCACCTCCAATATATTCCAACTTACTACCCTTTTCTCAAACATGCCAACCAACCTTATTGAAATCCCAAACCCTTCCTTGGACATATCTTCCACTTTTGCCCAAGTAAGGCGGGAAGGCCTAACAGGCCTAATTCATATTGCTAAAGCTTATTCTTTCCCCTAAAGCCTTGTTTGATGCATAGCCTAGAATGCAACCTCTTTCTCTGGTATATCACTGTGACATTTGAATTTAATCTCTAATCATCATCTTTTTATATAGGTTCTTATCTTCCTTGACAACATTCCTCTCTGCTTTTCACCATTTTCTATAATATTTCCTTTTAGGATCAATACCATCTTCCCCATAGAAAAAATGTAAATATAAACTCTCCTTCCTCACTTCAACTTAACTCTTTTTTATTTAGGTACATAGGATTGAAATCCTAAAACATGTTCTTAGGGTTTTTGATCCCCAATTGAGCTTCATATGATTCTTTACCTTCACATTCTAATCCCTTTCCATATCCATATCCAAATAACTTGAGTTTCCAAAAGAACTTTTTATTTTTATTAGGAGTCACTACCATATATTTGAGGCTTCTAACATCCTCTCAAGACCTCCAATCTAGACTAAAACTCTTAATAACTCTCAATTTTTTCCCTTACATGACTAATGAAATGAAGTTCTTATAAACTAACTATGATCATTTAACACGGTATTTCAAAATGATGTAAGCTGAAATTCAATGATATATGTTCACAATAAACCTTCCTTAAAGATGAACCAACAATAATATTTTAACAATAATTTGACATTTTATTAAACACTTGAATGTGTTCCAAGACTTTCTTGTATTCTTTTTTCTTGACTATGTTATGACTGATTTCTACAAATCTGGTTTAGACAATATCAAAGCTTCTTTACTTTATAACTAGTAACTGGAAATTAATCTACAATCAAAATAGACATGAATATAAGATTCAATGTATATCAATACTCTCCTAACATATTACTTTTATTCATATATATCATTCTCATCTATAACCGTGTAGAGAATTTTTACAAAAGGGCAAATTTTTCTCCATGTTTAATAATTTCTTACCCTTTCATTCACTCTCTCTAGTCTCCTAGAGACTAATCTAATCCTTGACTCACACTTTTTCAACTCTTTCACATGCATTTCTAACCTTAAAGAATGATAAACACGAAACCAAATAGTATTTTTACCCACTCCAATTTTTTAGGCCAGTTAAATTTTATGATTCTCCTACATCATTCTTTCTCACTATTAACCCCACTCTCATGTTTATCATACTCATTTGAATCTCAAACAACTATTTTAAGAAGTTGAGACCTTGAATATTAAACTCATCCACTTATTTCCCATTTTTGGCTTCAAGGACTTGGCCTGAGATCTATCACTTACTCTTGTATATCCTTGTATAGACCTCATTCCAATCCAACTCAACTACGCTCAAATCCTGACACCTCTATCTCTTTAAGTTTCTCAATTTTTCCTCTTAGGATCTTATCCCTACAAGGCATGATTAGGCTTATTTATTTCAATGATTGATATAACTTCTCTTCTTCATCCAATTACCCTTGAATTACCTCAAACACCTCACTTACAACCTCTTACAACTCTTCTCAATATCTCAAGACCCTTCTTGATCTCACCCAATCAACTAAATTCTCTTATAAACCTATCCCAATAGGGTCTTACACTTCTTTTATACTTATTTTTTACCATATCTACTCTCATATATCTTCCCCAATATCCAAGCCAACTTAAAAACATGAAAACACGTATTCTCATAACTCTACATAATTTCATTCCGTTTGTATAGACCGTATATTTATGTAGCTCCTGTGAATTGATGTGATGGTGAGTTGTATTATTAAATATTTTATTTTTGGATGTAAAAACTTTAATAAGGTATTATAAGGATAAAACATCACAACCAAAATAACACCCATTTGATAATAACCTACTAAATACAATAGCATATGAATATGGATATGCAAAAGATTCTCAATGGCCATCAATTTAAGAAACAACTTTAGTTGAGGATCCCATGAATGATGGTGTGAGAACAATCCAAGATGAATGCAAAATATATTATAATATAAATGTGGTGTAAAAGGAATTATGGTTTTATATTTTTATAAACACTGACTCAAACAACATTTTGGCCTCAAGCAATATTGACAATAAATATTGTCAACATTCAATCCATGTTAGATATCTCAACCTCTGAGGCCTCATGACTAAAAATTAACATCAAAACAACATGGGGGGTGTTAATTTACATATAATACAATATTATTAGCCACTGATAACACTTGGTTGGGAGAAAGAGCACCCATTATATCCTCAAACAACATTGGCAACACATGTTATCAACATCCGATTCAAGTTGGAAGTCTCTGCCTCCAAGGGTTTGTGGTTAAAAATAGAGTCTCCACCGTGTTAATGGTGGATATTAATTTATATGAATGTATTCTTGGCCTCTTAAAATGCCTACTTAGGAGCTAAATTACCCATTCTAGCCTCGAGACCACATTTCCCTATAAGGCAAAATTATTATTTTTAGGAAAACTTTGGATATCCATAACACATAAATAGTAAGTCTTATCAAAAACCAAAATAATTATCTTGTGAATTCATAATTCCTATACATGAATATAGAATACCATGAATAAAAAATAATCAATGAATTCATTGGAGAAGATTATGTGATGAGTCATAAAATACAACTTTTATATACTTAAGAGATAAGGTATTCGCCTCCATTAGGCATGTCTGCTTACTAGACATTTAATTATAAATAAAACACTTAAAATACCAAAATATGTTATAATTACATGTTTTCCCACCACCATGGGCTTGGAATCCACAAGGATACATAATTTTACAATAGTTTTAGTCTTGAGCAACATTGACAACACATGTTGTCAACATTCGAGCCTAGTTGGAGATATCTACTTCTGGAGTATCATGACTAAAAAATATCATATACACCATGTCACTAGTGTAAATTAACATTTAATATTTCATTCTTGGCCTCTGATCATGCCCATTTAAGAGATGGAACACCCATTCTAGCCTCAAGAAACATTGATAATAAATGTAGTCAACATGTTATCCAAGTTAGACATTTTTACCTCTGGGGCCTCGTGGCTAAAAAAAATCTTTGCTAAAACATTTGGGGTGGAAACTAAACCATAGGATCACATTATTGGTCTTTAATTACACCTTATTAGGAGACATAACACCCATTTTGGACTTAAGAAACATTGACAACAAATGTTGTCAACATGCAAGCCAAGATGAAGATCTCTACCTTTGGGGAGTAATGGTTGAAAACTAGCACATCCACCATGTCAAGGGTGGAAAATAACATATAATACCACATTATTATCCTCAAATCATTACCAATTAGGAGATAAAGCACCTATTCTGACCATAAGCAGCATCCATAACAAATATTTTCAGCCAACAATACGACCTACAAGAACTAAAAGCTTCTTCTAGCTTCAAGAATATGGAATTCTCTACTAATAGTGCTAACCACATGAAGGTAGAAGATAATTTGGCACCACTCAACTAAAAAATATATATCAGTATCTAGTTAAATTTAAATTTATATGCAAATCCTAAGAAATAAATAGAATTTGATAAAATTAATTACATTTGCATTTAATAATACAACATACCTTGGGGGTTCAATCTAAAGACCCACTAGGATCAGATATATTATTTATAATATAAATAATTTATTCATGGTCAAATTTACAAACCTTTGATAGAGTGCTTTTTAATTCCCTACCCTAATATTTTTATAGCTGAACATTTGTTGCAAGAACTAGATTTGAATAGTGGACTTTCTTCCTATGTACTTTAAAGTCCTAAAACAATCATACATTATAATTTTTCATAGGATATAATTGAATCCAAATTCTAGTAACTAAAACAAACCCAATGTGATAGCGAATATTTTTCCCATCTATGACTATAGAAGTTAATTTTTATTTTTCCTTTACAAACTAGCACAAGTAGTAGTTTGTTACCTCCTCATTATCCTCATCTACTATAAATACGTAAACATGCTATGAATTGTGAAATATAACATGATTTAACAACATATTATATTTATATAAATTTATTACATGGAACACATGTGTCGAATATAATCTCAAACCTACTTTCACTTGATGAAATACATGGTTAAAGTCATGTGATGATGTTAATATTGTAAGTTGTAATGTTGATGGAACCTAATAACTAAAAAATAAAATTACATGCCTATAACTCCATTTATATACCCATTTTTATGACTCAAACTAATTCCAAATAAATTCAATGTTTGTAGAACAAAATCACACCATATGCCTCATATAAACCATCCATGAACCAACGTTTGAGCTACGAAATGAGTATAACTCATTCAATCCTATAACTATCATAAAATATTTATATATTTTCAATTTCTTATCCTCCATGAGCCAAAGATATCTATGTATAGTGGAATTTTATCGAGCAACATGTCCCATATATTCATTACACCATTCAAGTATGCTATTTGAATTTAACAAATCAATAACATATTCAAAATTCAACTCCTCTCATACAAGTGATCTTTTGACACATGCTCATGTAATTTCATGATCCCATTCTCCATGACCTACTTTAGTAAATATACAAATATGTAGTACACCAATTCTCACATGTATCCTACTCATCTAGTAGAACATCCATGCAATCATGAATTGTGATTAGCAGTTATTTGACCATATATAATGCTGATTGAAAGTAATGTTCTTTTCACTCAATTTTTTATAAAACAAATGAATATAACCTTCAACATACTTTGAAGAATGTATTCAATAATTTTTGACATAAAAGTGGTGTTCCTTTATTATTTTTTTATTATTCTCTATATTATCATGTGAATACATGAATGTTATATGCATAAAAAGTGAAACATATAATGAGTTTTAGTATTGTGACTAAACCTCTATTTGTGGTTTTAATGTTTAATTATTTACAAATTCATCTAATGAAAAAATACTATCAAATAGTAATATGTCCTTAATTAACTTGAATTGTTCTTCTATCCATCAAAATCTATGTGGCCCTTACAAACTAATATACAATTTCATCCTTGAATTTATCCATAAATTTGGAAACAAGTATTTGTTAACTAACAAACTCACACATTTTATGTTCCTTTCTATTTTAATTTGATACAACACATATTTATATTTACTAAAACCAACCAATTCTTGTTCTATTCCATGTGTGCTCTCCTCATGGATACAATATTTCAATTTTGGTAATCCACCACAAATGTTATAACTTCCATCTAAACATGAATTATTTAAAAATAATTTACCATCTAATCTTTCTCAAAAAATTGTTGGAATGAATTATCTTACTAACTTTTGTAGGGCCTCCACTCTACACCCCTAAAAAATGTTGTTAATATGAAAATTGTAGTGAACATAATGAAAAATATCATAATTCATAGAAAATTAAACATGTTGCCGATAACAACAAGTAGTGCATGTGTGATTAATTTTCACATAGAAGGGTTTATCCATTTCCAAACACCTTTGACTAATATAAAAATGTGGATATTTTTTTTTATCAAATTTAGAGTAAAATTGTTTTTAGTCATGCCCAAAAAGTGTTTAGGATGTGATTCATGATTATTAGAGTAAACACTTATTTTTACTACATCTCTAATGTTAGGTTATACACTCATGTTATATTTCATAAATTTTACAATTAAATATTTTAGGCAATCAACTATCTTTATATTTTCATTGGAGTATACTAGAGAATGCCCACAAGTCATTATTACAATTAACATCAAGTCCTCTACTTCTCTTAATTCCTTTCATTGGTGTTTTTGTATTTATGTCCAAATCTTATCTTAATTTTCTAATCAATCATTTATTCTTTGTTTTACCACTTACCAAAGAAGCTATAATAACACATCAGGCAATGTTACTATTTTGGTGTGTTTATTCACACCTACATGATGGTATGTATTATGAAATTTTTCAATAATTGCCTTGTTTACAACATCAATATTATATGTTCTTAGTTATAGGGTGTTCATTGTAGATCTCATCATAAATACTTTTATCAATGCAATAAAAAATTGGCATTTTGAGTTTCATTTAAATCTTCAAAGTGTTACTCCCAAATTTCTTCAGATTTTCTTTTCATATGGCGCTCAAACACTTTTTTAGGCATTGGTTTCAAAATGGATTCATCAATTTCAATTAAATATATTGGTTTTCTTCTATAAATACAAGGTGGTATTTTTAATGGTATAATTAATTAATTTGGTATGTCCATATTACTTTTTTCATTAGCGGGCTCTTCATTCGATGGTGTTCCCATAATTTTTTCTTTATTGTAGTTTCATCCAATAGGTGTTTCCATATTAGTTTCATCATTAGTAGTTTTTGTAATGTATGTTTACATGTAATTCACATCATCATCCATACTATCATCATCATCGAAATTAAAAATAGGAAAATTTTAATGTGGACTTGCATTATAATTGGTTATATTATTAGGATTGATAATTGGATTTTCACAATTTGGTATAGTATCATTATTTGTTTCATCATTATTTGTGACAACAAATTCATTAGGGATAATATAATTAATTACACAAATTTTTTTCATTTGGTGCCTTTGTTTTTCTCTTGCCCCTTCTAATTTGTCCAGTGGTTTGTCCTTTGACTTATTCTTCCTACTATTATGAAAGCCACTACCCATGATTGAAAAATATTTTCAATTATTGAGGGTGGGGAAAATAATCCAATTATTGAAAAATAGATCTACTTCATGTGAAATACCAAGTGAGGCCAACAATCAAATTATTAGAAAGAAATTAAGAATAGTCTTATGTACTCTTTAGTCAACCATGTGAGTAGATAATGATTTATGTTTTTGACAGTGTGGACAACATTCTAGTCATTTGAAACATAAATTATTAGAGAAGGGAACCCACATCATAAAATATGTAATAGAGTAGGGTATATTACTCTTGATTGAAGGAAATGATTGTTAGTGTTTTCTTCTTTTATAACTACTTTAAGAACCATGTTCTTAGTAATACCACCTACATGTTAATATACCCTAAGATCTAAGCCCTATACCCTATAGATCCTATACAGTTTACCCTGAACCTTAAACCCTAATCCCTAAATCTTATACCTTATAAACCCTAAGTTCCATTAATCATAAGATCTTAAAACTCAGAACCAATCATTTGAGCAAGCCAATTACCCTAATCTGGACTCAGAATTGTATACCATAAAACTTATACCCTGGATTTTAGACCCTAAGCCCTAAACCCTATGTCATAAACCCTAAACCCTATGAATCCTATACCATAAACCATATAACTTAAAATATAACCCTAAATTTTAATCCCTAGGGACCCTAAACCATAAATGGTCACTTTCCAAGTTCTAAACCAATCATTTGAGCCCCAATTATCTTCATTTAAACCAATAATTGGTTTTAAGGGAATAATTTAGCCTAAATCACACCATTCATTACCCCAATTGACTAACTCACTCAATATGTGAGGACAATGGGGATAATCAAACCCAAAATAATATTATGTGATCATAAATAGGTTAAAGCATCTCAAATTATCCTCAATTACCTTCATGATTAAATATTATACCCTAAATTGGAAACTATAAGCCCTAAACTCTAGACAATTTAAACCCTAAACCCTATATCTTATACCTATATGTACACCTTAAACCCTAATCCATAAACCTTAAGCCCTAGAAACCCTAAACCCTAAATCATAAACTAGATGAAAACACTAAAACAAATGATTTAGGTTTAATTAAAGTCCTTTATAGTAACAATTAGGTTCATAAGGCTCATTTTGGCCCAAATCACATCACTCATTACCCCATTTGACTAATTAACTCAATCTGTAGTGACATGTGAGCCCATTTATCCTAAAAACACATTATATAGTCACAAATAGCTTCAATAAGGGTAAATTGGCCCAAATTACCTTCGAAATTAGACAAAGTATGAATCCTAAAACATAAACCCTGTGCCCAAAAATACATTTTAGTCATAAATAAGGTCAATCAGCTCATGTTATCTTTAATTACCTTCATGATTGGACTCTAAACCCTAAACTATATCTTGCATATACCTAAAACAATAATACCTAAACCTAAAATTGTAAACCCTAAACCAAATGATTTATTTTTGTAATAAATATCATTTAAATTAATAATTAGTTTCATATGGTTCAATTTGGCCTAAATCGCATCGCTAATTACCCTAATTGACTAATTTACTCAACTTATGGTGACCTGGGGGCTAATTGAGCCCAAAATCACATTATGAAGTCACAAATATGTTTAAGTACCTTAAATTAGCCCCAATTACATTTTTTATTAGACCATATTCACCCTAAAACATAAACCATATGCCAAAAAATACACTATGGTCACAAATAGGTTAAATTAAATCCAATTGTCTTAAATTGCCTTCACAATTATACCCTAAACCCTATATAATGTATACCTTAAACCATAAGCCCTAAAACATAAAACCTAAATTGTAAACTCTTAAAATCAAAATATTCAACCCCAATTAACATCTTTTACAATAATAATTTGGTTCACAAGGCTCAATTTGACCCAAATCACATCATTGATTTCTCTAGTTAACTAATTTTCTCAATATGTGGTGACCTGGGATCCAATTGAGATGAAAATAATACTTTTAGTCACAAATAGGTTTAAAGAGATAAACTTTTCCCAAAATGCCTATGTTATTGGACCTATTGCATCCTAAAATATAAACCCTATGCTAAAAAACACATTATGGTCAGAAATATAGGTTTAATCAACACAAATTATCCTCAATTGCCTTCATGATTTGACTATAACCACTAAACCCTATCTCATATTATCATCAATATCCATTTTATTAATTCCATTTATGAGGTAATTTTGTATACATGGTAATTATTTATAGTAGTATTACTATATACGTGGTTCTTTACTTTTCCATTTCAAACATATGCCTTAAGTTTTGGGAATGTCTTGAATTACTGAGCCTAGGGCATGGACTTGCAACACACATACTTGAACATGTGTTTTCTACCAATAATAAAAAATGGAAATTCACCCATGACATAAATTATCCATTTCTAGCAAAATTTTACTTGAAAATAGTACTGTAACATTAACTTATATACATACATTTTTTCTGATATTTTGATTTATTCAATGTTGTTATTTAAATATTTATTGACTGAGTATGTTTTTTTAGTGTTATATGCCATGATTATTCATGTTCATTTTTTTTTTGTATCTTTTGATTCCTTGATCCAAACCAAAAAATGTATATGTTAATAAACTAGACCTAATTATATACACATTACAGAAAAAATATTCTAAGTTTTTATATTTTTTGATGTAGTTAGGGGGCACATGGTCCATATTTGAGGGTATATTGACTTGTGAGATTAACAAAAAAATTCATTAGTTAATTTAAAAAATATATAAGTTCTAAAATAGATGGTCTTACCAAGCTTTCTACCAAGGGGTTTAAATAAAAAGCAAATGATGCTAAAAAATGGTCGGGCACACAGACACCTACCTAGTATGATTTTTAAAAAAATGAATACCATTTCTTTGATTTTATGAAGTTTGACCTAGTTATATTTAACCATTTAAATAACAAACTAGTCATTTAGAAACAACACTTGGAACACTATAATTCATGTTCCAATAACATCTTCAAATTGTGATGTAGATATCTCAAAAAATCCATATAAATTGATGTTTCATCTTTTTAGAAAGAAGATGGTCACTTTAGACCCCATTTTGACCTACTAATTCCCTACACTTACCCATAGAGAATATCCCTTCATAATAATTATAATACCATTCTCAAATGTTACGTAAGTGTTCTTGTTGAGTCTTACTGAATATCAAAATATCATAAAAATAAACCACCAAAAAATTACTAACATATTCTCATAATACTATGTTCATCACCTTCATAAATGTATTGGCTACATTAGATAATTTGAATGGCATAACCATCCATATCTAGTTTGGAATGTTGTTTTCCATTGATCTCCTTCATGAATCTGAATATGATAGTATCTACTCCTCAAATCAATCTTTATAAATTATTTTGTTGAACTACTAAACATTCTTTATATCATCTAAATAAGGTATAGAAAATATGTACTTGATTTTAATTTTATTGATTACTCTAATATCCCCACATATCTTCCACCCTTAATCTTGATTTAGAGTTAACAACACTAGTGTTGCATATGGGCTCATGCTCTCCATTACTAAAGCCTTTATCACCAATTCATTAACTTGTTTATTCAATTATGTATCTTTTTTTGAACTCATACTATAAGCCACTTCATTTGGTACATTTGATCCTAGAATAAAATAAATATGATGCTAAATATATCCTTTTGGTGGTAGACCATATGGTAACTCATCATCATCATCATCATACTAATGTGTATGTGTATATGTGTGTGTGTGTGTGTGTGTGTGTGTCTATATATATATATATATATATATATATATATATATATATATATATATATATATATATATATATATATATACATATACATATATATACATATACATATATATATACATATACATATATATATATATATATATATATATATACATATACATATATATATATATATACATATATATACATATATATATATATATACATATACATATACATATACATATACATATATATATATATACATATATAAACATATATATATATATATATATATATATATATATATATATATATATATATATACATATACATGTGTGTGTGTGTGTGTGTGTGTGTGTGTGTGTGTGTGTGTGTGTGTGTGTGTGTGTGTGTGTGTATAGACACACACACACACACACACACACACACATATATGATGATGATGATGATGATGATGATGATGATGAGTTCCATTGGTATTTTCACCACTTTTGTGTCTTCTATCTTCACTACTAATGCATAACAATAATCATTCATATTAATGTCGTTGATAAAAAAAATTGTGGACAACTTGATTTTAATCTGCCTTTCTTCTTTAAGAGTTAACAAAACTACCTTCATACCACCTTTCCAAAGACTATATGTGTTCTTTGATCTATCATTAACCATTTTTATATCAAATTATCATATACTTCCTAACAACACATGACATTCATCTATGGTTATTACATCACACCATATTTCATCCTTATAAGTTTTTCCTATAAAAAACCTGATTAAACACATTTTATCTACTATAACTTCCTTCACTTCTTTAACAATGAAATATGATAAATATTATAATGCTTTTTTTTAATACAAATTTAGTTTCTTAATCTTGCCCTTAGAAACCTTTTTTTCACAACTACCATTATTTTTAATTACTTTGCATATCTTACCTCGTGAGGTACACTTTGTTAAAAAAATATTTGTTCGCATCCATGCATCACCATATTTTTTATTTTTCATATGTTATTTCATTAGAGTAATCATTTTTCTTGTCATAGTGATATTTTCTCTAATATCTATTATTGCAAGTTTAGTATTTTACTCTTATGTCTTATCATAAACTAGATTCACTCTTTGATGATCTTTCTACGTATTTTCTTGATCTTCGTAGTGCGGACACCAAAACACTCTATGTCCTTCTCAAAATTTATAAAAAAACATAATATATATGTTGATTTGGAAACCATACTCAACCACCACCATAGCTTTATCCTAAAAAAGCAAATGATGCTAAAAAATGGTGGGGCACAGAGACACCTACCTAGTATGATTTTTTAAAAAATGAATACCATTTCTTTGATTTTATGAAGTTTGACCTAGTTATATTTAACCATTTAAATAACAAACTAGTCATTTAGAAACAACACTTGGAACACTATAATTCATGTTCCAATAACATCTTCAAATTGTGATGTAGATATCTCAAATAATCCATATAAATTGATGTTTCATCTTTTTAGAAAGAAGATGGTCACTTTAGACCCCATTTTGGCCTACTAATTCCCTACACTTACCCATAAATAATATCCCTTAATAATAATTATAATACCATTCTCAAATGTTACGTAAGTGTTCTTGTTGAGTCTTACTGAATATCAAAATATCATAAAAATAAACCAGCAAAAAATTACTAATATATTCTCATAATACTATGTTCATCACCTTCATAAATGTATTGGCTACATTAGATAATTTGAATGGCATAACCATCCATTCATACAATCCATAGCTAGTTTGGAATGTTGTTTTCCATTGATCTCCTTCATGAATCCGAATATGATAGTATCTACTCCTCAAATCAATCTTTATAAATTTTTTTGTTGAACTACTAAACATTATTTATATCATCTAAATAAGGTATAGAAAATATGTACTTAATTTTAATTTTATTGATTACTCTAATATCCCCACATATCTTCCACCCTTAATCTTTATTTAGAGTTAACAACACTAGTGTTGCATATGGGCTCATGCTCTCCATTACGAAAGCCTTTATCACCAATTCATTAACTTGTTTATTCAATTATGTATCTTTTTTTGAACTCATACTATAAGCCACTTCATTTGGTACATTTAATCCTACAATAAAATAAATATGATGCTAAATATATCCTTTTGGTGGTAAACCATATGGTAACTCATCATCATCATCATCATCATCATCATCATCATATATATGTGTATGTGTATATATGTGTGTGTGTGTGTGTGTGTGTGTGTGTGTCTATATATATATATATATATATATACATATATACATATATATATATATATATACAT
>JARHVA010001348.1:1300000-1305000 GCA_037957365.1 Torreya grandis | reverse complement strand
TGATAAAAAAATTGTGGACAACTTGATTTTAATCTGCCTTTCTTCTTTAAGAGGTAACAAAACTACCTTCATACCACCTTTCCAAAGACTATATGTGTTCTTTTATGTATCATCAACCATTTTTATATCAAATTATCATATACTTCCTAACAACACATGACATTCATCTATGGTTATTACATCACACCATATTTCATCCTTATAAGTTTTTCCTATAAAAAACCTAATTAAGCACATTTTATCTACTATAACTTCATTCACTTCTTTAACAATGAAATATGATAAATATTATAATGCTTTTTTTTAATACAAATTTAGTTTCTTAATCTTGCCCTTAGAAACCATATTTTCACAACTACCATTATTTTGAATTACTTTGCATATCTTACCTCGTGAGGTACACTTTGTTAAAAAAATATTTGTTCGCATCCATGCATCACCATATTTTTTATTTTTCATATGTTATTTCATTAGAGTAATCATTTTTCTTGTCATAGTGATATTTTCTCTAATAGCTATTATTGCAAGTTTAGTATTTTACTCTTATGTCTTATTATAAACTAGATTCACTCTTTGATGATCTTTCTACGTATTTTCTTGATCTTCGTAGTGTGGACACCAAAACACTCTATGTCCTCAAAATTTATAAAAAAACATAATATATATGTTGATTTGGAAACCATACTCAACCACCACCATAGCTTTATCCTCTATAAAATTGTCTTTGTCTTTGCTGGTATTGAAATCCTTAGCTATTATCTTTTTATCTTTCTGCACCATGTGATGATTTTCCTCTATTGGTATTAAACCCACCTTGATTTGTACTAAATTCACCTTGTCCATTTTATTGGAGGGGATTTAACTCTTCTTATCCCAATAGATGTTTTTATATTTTAAATTCTATCTATTTTATTTTATTATGTGTTTAAAGATAATTGATAAGCCCATTCCATATAAATTATTCTATGCATGCTTAGTTTATGTTGAATAGAAAACTTCAAACCATTTACATACCTTGTATTCATCTATTATTCTTTTTCATTATGTTCCACTCATATGGAAAGCTTGTAAAAATCATTTGCATACTTTTATATACTATGATCCTTTTGTCTTGAATTCTAGAATCTTTTATATAAAATTTTTGCATAATCCATAGGAAGAAATTTATCCATTAGCTTATTCATCCTTTTCCATGGGTTGATCTTCTCTTTACCTTTTCTCGATCTCTCTTTCTATAGGTGAACCCACCAAATCATTGCATTACCCTTCAATTTCATGCATGCAAAATTCACCTTGTCATATTCTCTCATAATTCCCCATGCAAAAAACTTCTAAATGTGATTCATCTAATTTATAAACTCCTCTATTTTTAAACTTCTTATATAATTTGGAACGTCAACTTTAATTCCTTTATTCCATCCATTGAAAGCTCTAACCATTCTCCCTTCCATTGATGGTGGTTATTCCTATTGTTCCTCATACATATTTTCTCTCTCATTATTTGTGTCATCCTCTACATTAGCTTCTGCTCTCCTTTGTTCTTGATATGCAACAATTTCAGTTAATTATTTTACTTGCCTTTGTAACACTCACATAGTTAGATTTATCTGAGCAATTCCTCTTTGCTCTCTCACCATCTCTTACACCTCCAGGATTTGAAATTGTTCTGATACCAAATAATGAACTTGAATACTATAAAGACCCCAAAAAATATACATAGATTCTAAAATAATATGTATTGATTCATATTGAATAATTGAAATAATTAAAAATCGTGAATACATAAACCTAAATTCATAATTAGAGTTCACATACAGAATTTGGAAAAAAAAAAGGAAAAAAATGACATGTTATTTTAAGCAACTAGTATGTTAATAACTTTTGCATGCAAGTACATGCATCTCTAAAAATTTGTAAAAAATATTGTAAGCAATGAAATTAACCCATCTGATAAATTTTAACAGAACTTCATATCTAGTTACAAAAGAATATAATCTATAAAAAAAACTAAAGAACACATTAAAATGCATTTTCAAACCCATTTATGGCCTTTGAAAAATATAAAAAAAAACCATAATTAGATTTGACAGATTACAAATACATCAAACATTTCAAGACAATATTTTTAATGTGAATGAGAGTCCAAATAAAATTACAAATTAAAAATTATAATTTCCAAAAATTTAAACTCATTTTTCACATGATATTAGGTGAGTAATTACCTTAATCTAACTATATTTATATTCATACAACCTGCAAAAAAAAAAATCTCCAATAATTTATTCACCAAACTAAGCTTATAATTTAATTTAATTAACTGTTAAATGATTAAGAAAAAATTGGGAAAAAAAATTAATTTTTTTAAAACGTGAAGGGCTGTGAATAAGAATATGTTTTAAAATTAGAGCATGTATGGTCTATAAGAATAAGGTGGTTTTTTTTATTTTTTATTGTAATTATAAATTTAAATGTTAAAATAGTAAAAAGATAAATAGATATAAATAAGAAATACCTATAAAAAAAATATAAATGATAAAAAAGTAAACTTTACAACAATTATTAGAGTGCAGTGATTACATTTCGAACAATTGATTAACATTTGCTAAAGTATGGAAAGCAAATCAATAAAATGACTTACAACAATTATTGTTCTTGCATAATAAGTATCTGTTGTGAATATTTTTCTATGACATCTAGTAGAAAATTCAAAATAAAAATGACTTTGATTATGCATAGGTAGTAACAGACTTTGTAAACTTTAAGAAAAAAATACAAAGTACTATCTGTATATTTTTAGGATATCATGTCAGTAACATTGTAGATTGATTTTCATGAAAAAAAATTGTAGATGTATTTATTTTACTACATAAATAAACTCATTATCCTTTTTGGAAAAATAGAATTCTCTATGGATAACCTAAGATTTAATGAATGGTTTTCTTTTTTGTCATTATTAGCTCATTATTTTATGAATATGGTGAAGTCTAGCCCAATAAGAACTTAGCACATCATTCAAAATAAGGCCAATCTTCCATTCCCATTATAAATGTCAGATCCCATGAGAGAGTGACCTAACATTTGCATGCTTTATTAGTTAAAGTCAGAGAGGCCAATTACTTGGACCTATCATGGATGTTATAGGTTAGGACATGTCATTACAATAATAACTTACCACTCCCCATTCAAAAGTGGAGAGGCAACTCCACATACACAAAAAAATATGTTAAAGGCCTATCAAATCCATGATAATCACATATCATCACATCATTATGAGATAGGAAAGTGATTACATCCACCTACTAGAGATCTCATATCTTAAGAAATCATACCACAATGGGCATTGGCTCCATCGTTCAACGATTGAAATGAAAGTGGATAGGATATATCAAAAGTATGGGAAATGAGAACAAGCAAACTCAATGAGAGATCTACATGTCATTCCTAGTCATAAAAATAAGTCCCAAAGACTTTTCAAATGTCGATAGAACTTATCTCAATTTTAAGGTGCCACATCATATTATTCAAAGGTGAAATGGTTTCTTACATATGACTCATAATGCTTATAATAAAAAATGAGTAGTTGACCATGATTAATTATGGTGTGGACCATGTTATTAGGTGACACATCATCTTATTCAAAATAAATATATAGAGCATGAAGCTATGTTTAGATAATGACTATTAATAATAAAATAATAGAGTGATAGCATAAGCTAGATAGTGGAGACTTGTGCATGGAATGCAAATGTAAGTGGTTGCATGCTTGCTATGTGTTATGAGTACTAGGTCACAAATTTCCATGGTAGTCTATGCAGGTACAAACATCATTAATTTGAGTCAGAAGGACCAATCTCATAGACATATAAAAAATGTTAGAGTGTAGAACACCATTTAATGATAATTTGACGGATCAATCCAGGTCAATAAAGCTAGTTTCGTATACCTATTATATATGTCAGAGCTCATAAAATTCATATCTAGTGAGAGATCACCACATGATTAAGGGATAGGTAGAGAATTTCCTTGGACCCATCATAATTATCATATGTCAAGAGAAGCTGGGCCAATGCAACATTATCGCATTATTTATAATTAGAAAGGCCACTCTTTTACACTTGTCAGAGATGTTAGATATTGATAAATATTGATTCAATGTGTGCCTACCATGTCATTCCAAGTAACATAGGGATGTGTAGAGGACCGGTTAGAGATGTCAGAGACAAAGAAATTAGGGCTCAGTGAGAAATTAGTGCACCATTCACAACAAGAAAGGTGAGCATATTAGACATGTCAAAGATGTCAGATCCTAGGAGAGCCTAGTTCAATGGGACATTTTTTTTCATGTAATACATAGATGAGTAGGTTTCCACTTGTGTCTTGAGAAAATTATAATATAGTGGGAACTATCTAGTAAAATTGATTTGGACATGACATGTGTTCCTGAGTAACACATCATCATGGTCAAGATAAAGGAATTGAATACAAGACCTTGCTTAGATGATGCCTATGTAAAAAAATCCAATAGGAAAACGGCATGTGTCATAATGTGGGGAGTAGCTAGCATAACTGAAAGGTATGTGTTTGCATCCCTACTACATTCTTACAAACATGAAATATGAGTCTCTTAAACCTATCAAAAATGACATAGGCCAAGAGAATTCATGTTAATCATAGATCATGACATCATTTTGAATTAGAAAGGTGACTATGTCCATCTACCAAATACATGAAATCTCAAGAGAGTCCACATAAATGGGCATTGGCTCTACCATTCAATGTCAAAAATGGTAGTGACCATGATCTATTATAAGTATCAAAAACTAGAAAAACCAATCTCAATAGGAGATCTATGCATCATTCCTTATTAGGAAAGTAAGTCTTTAAGACCTGTCATAGCTTGAGAGTTCCTATCTTGATTGTAAGGTGCTATGTCACATAATGCAAAGGTAAAATGGTTATTTACTATGAATCATATGTCTTAGAATAATGTACAAGTAATT
>JARHVA010001348.1:1282500-1295000 GCA_037957365.1 Torreya grandis | reverse complement strand
ACCTACTTTAGTAGTGCCTTCTACCAAGCCTCTATAAACACGATGTCAAACTACATGGTGATATGCATTGTGAGCATAATTTACTCAACCAATAATGTCATAATGTCTAAGATTTAATTTTAGGTTCAATTTGACCTTGATCCCTAAAAACAAGACTCAAAAGGCACCTATTTAGGGTCATCTACTCATTCCTCCATCTCCCGCTAGTTGCTTTCTAACCCTTGCTACTATAGTTTTTCAAATTTCTATTCTTCACCTATTACTTCTGCTCCACATTTAATGTTTCCTAATCTTTTCACTTCATCTTTTATCCAAATTCCCTTAGCCTTAGTTCTTTTGAGTGTTGGGACTTTGTCTTTCCCTCCCAGTCCATCCATCCCACATATTTGAGAATTCTCACTACCTTTTTTGGGTATGCCCTCAATAAGAGATGTAGTTGTAACCTATGATAGATCACTACCTCTAATAGAGATGTTCCTGGTTCTCACTCTAGTCAATTAGATGATTCTTTCTATGGTTTCAAGTCATCTACCACAAGCTCCTATTTATATGGCTATTATATATATATATATATATATATATATATATATATATATATATATATATATATATATATATATATATATTATTATTCATCCCATCATCTTTAGCCAATATAGAGAAGAGGACAAAGAAAAATAAAAGGCCACTCATCCTTTGATGTGTGCATCTCTAATATCAAAAACCTGGTGACTGGTTCCTTGACCCCTTCTCTTCTTAACCCAAGGCCCCACTAGCATCAGCTTTAATCAGTTCATCTCTTCTCTATTATTTCATGATACATTTTTGGGACCAATCCTACCTTAGTTTAGCTTGACAAAAGAACAATGGTGAGATCAATTCTTCACATATGTTTTGCCTTTCGTTATCCAACCCTTCACCCCTATACTATCTATGCCTCTACTCCTTTCCTCTTTCATTGATTTCACATCCCCTATCTCTCCTCTACCTTATTCTCCACCTGAAAGTATTATTTCAATTACATCTCCTACATTCCCCAACAACTCCAAGGATGATACAAATATCATATAATCCATAGATAAATGTTTTGGGTGATCTAGATGTATAATGGAGTTTTGATAGAGCCTCCGATAGCATGAAGAGGATACTAAATCAAAGGTTTGTGAAATATGGGATATTGATGATATAAAAACCCATTAAGATATATTTTCTCTTACGAATATGAGAATTACCATTGGGGAAGAGAATATATCTGAGAACCCACTATCCATCATGTGGGCTACCATGACATGTTTGAGAAACTACTCAAAGACATAAAGAGCCAAGTCTAAACTTTTGAGGCTCAAGTAAAAATCACATTCCTAGTTAGATTAATTATCTAAGTCAAATAGCCCTCCTAATTATTTTCTAAATCCTAAGGAATATAATGGAGACTCAAACTGAGACCAATTAAATTATACAAAGGATACAAAATTGCATGGCAAGAATCATAGAGATTATTAGGAAATACCAAAAACTACATGTCATAATCAACAAGGAAATGTTCCCAAAGCTAAAGTTGATTCCCACATCATATTTTATACTATATCAAACCTATGTGAAGAACATCAGTGCAAGGATGAAGGATTTGATAGACTTATCTCACACTACCACATAACCTATAGAAGAGGAAAATGAAAAGATACTTCCATACTTTTGAGAGGTTAGTATATCTATGTTGTTCCATATAGATGGTAGTCTACTAGAACAAGGTAAACTTAGAGTCCTCTTACATTAATTTGACTAGGTTATGAGAGAGAAAATGACTAGAGAAAATTAGGAAGGATCTTGATCAGTTTTAGATCTGTCAACCCAATGCACTACAAGTATCAAAAAGGTTTTAGGAGTCTATGCCTTGATGGATGTAGTGTTTCATGTCACCCAAAGACTGGCAACCTAGGCAGAGGTGATTTTCATACATCCTCTAATGAACATGACCAAGCTAGATAAGGAGTTTGATCTATTATCATCCCCACTAGAATCTAGGAATGCCTATTCATTACATTTGGGAGTCGACACTTCTTAGCTACCTTCACATGTTTGAAGATGATTCCCACATATTTGTTACAAATTTAATTTGAATTTATTTGGTTCCTTTTTTAAATATATTTGTAATTACAATGAGTACCCATCATGTCCCAGTCCTTATCTATTTATATAATTACCGTATTGTATTTTTAAGACTAAGGAAAAAGGTTAATTGTGCTCTTATAAAGTATCTGTATTTGATCTATAACGGTGATCTAGACCAATAATTTTAACAATTTTATATGTTTTTAACAAACATAATTTCTATTTCTGCAGAAGCCTATTTTTGTGTTCAATTTCATTTCATTTGCATATTTAAATTATTAGTAATGTTATGATTTATCAAATTATAACTTTTCCAATATATGTTTCTCATGATTATGATGTGTTGAGCTATCCTATTTCATTAGTAAGCTTTTTTTATAAGTATTGATCATTCTGGCACTTACCTGTAAGTTTTCATATAGTGTTCATGTGTTTTCCACAACAACATATTGGTGTCAATGCCTACTATGAATTCACATCAAAATCATATTTTCGTCTTCATCAGACTCTTTTCACTGTATGCTTCTATAGATAGAACTTTAGTTAAATAAAAATAACTTCAATTAAACACTTTAATTCGATTCAATATTCAATCACTCGATACTTATATAACTTTACTATATTTTAAAATTGATAAAAATGCAAAGGAATCCTATTTAAAATGAAGTTAGGTATTTTTTATTGTTTATATATCTTTTATTCATATCATTTTCTTAATGCCATGCATGTTCCATGTATATGAAATAATTTCATAGTCCAAACTAGAAAAACATACTTTTTCTTTCTTTATGACAGAATCAATGTAATTAATTATAAATATAGATTTATGAACTATGAACATTTTTATTTCAAATGCATCCATGACCTTATCCAATAATGGATCTCAATCATAACCTTCAATTTTTTGTACTACATTGAAATAGATAATTAACATACATATTTTATTTATGAAACCATTCAAACACTAAGTAGAACACCTATACTATCCTAAACATAATAATAGCATGAATATTCATGTTGCTTACTTGATGATCATATAATTTTAATTTTCCAATATCTACAAAGAGTTTATTTTTATTGAAAGCAATAATTAATCAAATATAAAATTGAAGACACCCTAACATATATGCATGATCAAACTAAGATTTAAATAATTTTTGTCTCACTTCCTCATAAATTAAAAACTAAATGTTAATAAAGATAATTAATATCAAATTTGGATACAATCAATCCCATAAACATCTATTTATATACTAAACATACAACAACAAAAATTGAAAACCAATGCAAACACCCAGTTTCCTTCACAAATATAGTAATACATCAATAAATATGTTAGCCATGATCTAATTACAAATATATAACTATTTTCAAATATCATATTATAATCCCATTTTTCCAAGGACTTTCCATATTTTAAGTTTGTCGACAATGATATGATATAACCATACACCAAAATAAAAGACCTTCCTTGAGGTTGCTAGCTTTGAAAATATAGACCAGTAAAAGAAACTAAACCCAAAGCAAGAAATCACAACCATCCACCTAGAGTTAGTGTTTCCTCTTTGCTTGCCTTGAATTATTACACATACTATGAAAATGTAATGCTAGATCTAAATATATAACATTTTTAGAATGAAAAAAACATTTTACTATGATTGACATGTTCTTGGTTCATTTGTCAAATGAAACAACATTTAAATAATGTCATAAATTTAGTCAGATAGTGACATAGAATCTTAAAAATAAATTTAAACTATGTTAAACCTAGCAAAAAATGTTTCAACTAAATCATTGAGTTTATATAAAAATAATGACAATCATAAGGAAATGAGTATTAACTACTAAAACAAGTCTTTTTGGATTGTTTGGATGAATATAAATATAATGCTAAGATAATTTTCATAGAACTAAGTCATATGACACAATTCATATCGAATACAAAAGACATGGTCACTATAAAGAACATAACTTCACCTAAATCAGAAAGAAATAAAAATAATCCTATCATGCTTATCTATATACAATGCATACCTTAGATTATTCCAAATCTTTTACTTTTGACAACAAAATTTATATTTCAAATATGTATAGCTATATAGGGAGTACATAAGAATAAGAGTGAAACATTAAAATAAACTAAAATGAAACCTATCTTGATTTAGTAATACCCAAAAATTCTCTATGATCAAAATCATAATTAAAATACGATAAAAAATATTAAATATAAATTTTACACCAAGAGTATTATAATTATGATATAAAAAATTAACTTCATTCTATGAGAATCATTTATAGGTCTAGCCTTGCCATCAAAAGCTAGATCTAAAAGTATTAAGAGAGGTCAATCCACCATAGTCAAAGATAAAAGAAAATAATTCACGAGTGTCACTCATAATCAAGTTCTTTTCTTGAAACAACATTGAAAACTTCACAAACAATTTATTTTTACAAATGAACACACATGAAATAAATCATATAAGCTAAACCATCACATATAATTTAGAGAAAATGCTTAAGACTATGTTTTCTTATGGAAATTTCATAGTTAAAATAACATGTATTAGTCATTACCATTATAACACATCCTCTTGTAAATCAATAATAAGATTGAACAAGGACAATGCAATAAATCAAGGCTCAATTTGTTGCATTCTAACAGATCAAAAAATATACAAAGATAAGAAAATTATATGATGAAAAAAGCCAAAAAATGCTACTTTATGAACCAACTTATGATACATCACATGTGGATATTAAAACTAGGACACGATAATAATATCATAAATTTTTTTTGTACATTCAACAAAGAATAAGTAAGAGTAAGATTGGTCTATCTAAAATTGGACTTTATGGTCCAACCCATCAGTCATAATGTTGAAAAACTTGTCCAAAAAAAAAATCAAATATATACAAATGAAAACTTTTAACATATGAGAATAGCTTACTTTCACCAAAAAAAATATTTCCAAATTTCTTATTCATATCATTCTCAGAAATATAAGCATCCTTGCTTAGGGTATGACTTCAAAAAAGTGTTCTGCACTTTGAAATCTAGATGCATGATCTTGTATAGAAGTAGCTTCTTGGAACCCTACTAAGAAATGAAAAACAAGGAGAGCATCAGTCTCTGTTAAAATTTATAGATACAAAAAAATAATCATAATAATAAATAGATTCTTTAAAAAGATTAAATTATGATCAATGCAAGTGATAAATCTATTACATTTTTTTCCTATGTTTTCTCTTTTTTTTTCCTTTTTTTTTTTTTCAAAATCAAGAGAAAAAATCAAAATCAAAACATGAGAAGAAAGAAATACTTACTGATAGATCTAATTGTATTGCCTACAATAAGTGAAAAACTACCATGTAGTTGAAAACACCATAGTAAAAACATAACAACTGATATATCTTATCTATATTGATGAAAAGAGACTTTGAATAGATTTGGCAGCATTTCATATAGAAGTATTCCCTTCAAAGTTCAAAATATTTGTCCATTTTGTATTTGTACAAGACATTTCAATAAACGCTAATATGAATATATTTGATTCTTCTAACAATTTATACAATATTCATGATCATCTACTGAAGTAGTGGGAACAATTATCTTGAGATTTTAATGGTCATAGAATGGTTGGAAAGGTGAATCATAGATATTCTTCAATTTTAATAGGCCTTTAACCTAAAATGAAGAAAAAAGTAGAAATTGTCATTTTCTTAACCTAAAATGAAGAAAAAAGTAGAAATTGTCATTTTCTTAAACTATTAAAATTCTATTGTTTATTTATAACCATATATATAGATATATTTCCCCTTATCCTCAATAAAAAGAATGAGTCAGAGGTATATACTAGCCTCAACATTGTTTTTGTCTAAACTTTTCAAACAAACTTTTATATGTTTATCATTTAGTATATTTGAAAAACTGGACTATCTTATACAAAGCAAAGGCATGCCTTTGAGACTTTCTTTTATAATTTTTTTGAACAATACTATTGATGTGTGTGTTGTAAATAATATTTCCTAAATACGAGAATATACATGTTTGTAATTATCATTTATGACAAGCTACAAAGCATTTTTTCAATGTCAGAGCTTTAGTAAAAAAAAGTTTTATATGTGTATGTTAGCTTAGAGCCAATTTTATATCAAAAACATGAAAAAAAAGAGATATAAGCTTCTAGCATTACCATTTATAGTTTCCATGTCTTCCTCAGTTTCAACATCATTTAGATAAAACTCATACTAGTTGTTACATTCTTGATACCCAACTACAACAACAATAAATGAATCTAGTGCATATGTATTATCTGATTGCATTAGATCATATATGGTGATATATGGAGTTATTTTATGCTCCTTGTCCACAATTTCAATGTCTTTCACACTTGATTTCATGTTCAAGACAACAGAACACTCAACATCCCCTCTTTCTTATTAACTTTTATTTTTTTTCACAAAGTCTGTAATGCATAGACTATTACTAACAAAAAACTATGGAAATAACTTATCAATCAAATTGTTATTGGAAATGACTTCGATGGTTAATTTGGATTCTTGATAAAAATAGGACCATAGATAACCAACACACTGCCTTCAAATACATTGCTATTTTTTCTTGAGAGATAAGTGATTCACACTGGTATGTTTTTCCCTGCATTTACATTGTAAAACCACTTTTGAAATCTAAACCATGAATACAAATATTTTATATTTATATATAATTATAATTTATTTTCCTTGTTTCATAAAAAAACCAAAACCCAATCACAGTTTCCATTAAAATGAAATAACATGCTGCTTGTTAAGAATAACAGAGCTCCATATTATGTTATGCAAAAGCAAAAAATCACCATTTTTATGGTCTCTACTACTTTGGATCCGTTTCTAGTTCTACATTTTATTATTTTTATTCCTTTTGCTACTCGATGTTTATCTATTCTGTCATGACATACTAGTTGGCATTTTCCCCTATTCCTATATCTAGTTTTCTATTATGTGCAAGACAATACCATTAACATCTTGGATTTTTTAATAGTTAAAAATAAAAAAATGAAAAACAAAAATAAATTGTCACCAATAAAATACAACCAATTTATCATAGGTGAGAAACAAAATATTACCATTTTTCTGGCCTTAGTTCTCCTCTTTACACATCCTGCTCAATGCATATAGTTGGATCCATATCCACTTTCCTACACATGTTTTTTTTTTCCAACTTTTAGAATAACCTTTTCAATTAAAAGTTGGAAAAAAAAGGATCATCTTATAATTAATTTGATTTTTCCATGGCTCTATGTTTTTATCTATTCTAGAATCATGATAAAATATCCTATATATTCCTAATGTGACATTGCGAACTGGAAGACAAAAAAAATATCATGAAGATGCAAAAACAATAACATGTCATGTGATAAAAAAATTTATTACCATTTTAGTGTGTTTTTATGGTGTATTTTATGTTTATCAAACAAATGAACATGATTTTCTCCATATCCAATGTTTTTATGTGCATGTTTTTTAGGACCACATCCATAGTTAAAGATTTAGAGAAAATGTAAAGAAAACTAGTCTTTTCACAATGACAATTGTGCACAATACATTTTTTCTTAATATATTTAGATGTTTATTCCTTTTTATTATTTTTCTTTTACTCCTTTCATTTACCATTGATTATCTACATTGAGAAATTTCATTTTTTAATTACACTTGACATATGATAATGAAATTGCACATAACGAACAACACACGTATATTTTTTCAAATTTACAAAGTCATTGGTATTATTTTGTTAAATAAATTTTTGAAGGTAACATGTGTGATGATCTATCTTTTATTCATCACAAACACTGAGTCCAATGTTCTAAATATTCATATTTATCTAATTGTGATCTATATAAATTCCCATGTTTTTTGTTGGCATATTAGATATCAAAGAGAAACCATGACTATGCATTATTATTAAAAGACAACATCTATTTATTACTTCCTCAAGCATATCAATATTGAAATCACCAATAAATACAATTTTATTTCTAGGTGCAAATATAGTCTGTGTTATATATTTAAATGACAATAAATAATTTATTGGTACATTCAGTGCCAAGTAAATATTTACTATATATATATCAATGTATCTAAATATGATATATCATGCTTCATAGTCTACATGTTTAGCATAGTAAACACTTCAAAGTTTCTCAATACAATTTTTTTAAAATCATGACGTTACTCCATGCATGTTCATTCACAAGCGACAGTCAAATTTTTATGCAATAACTGAAGCACTTTTTACATGTATAGTGCTCATTTCCTAGAAACATAAAATGCTTGCATTCATAATATCATAGTCATGTGTTATTCATTCTAAGTGCAATTTCAAATTATATATTTTTAACAAGAAAAAAATAAGGTTGTCACATGTTTGAGAAACATTTGTAAAAAGTGACATCCACTATGTAGAAGATTCTAGTCTTTGCATCTCAGCATTCACTTTATTGCGCATCATAAAATTCCCAAGTTCTAATTTATTAACAAGATACAATGATTTATTTATTTTTACTCATAAAACTATAGAGAATTTTATGCCACTTGATACCATTCTAATCAAATTCTAATGCTTACATTGTGAGTCTTTGCCATCTGTGTATTTTTTAAGCACATGTTATCTATACTAGAAACTAGTCTCGTACCATGACCATAATTTTTCTAATGAAAATTTTACTTGAGATTATTATTATTGGAGTCTAGTTTTTTGGAATTGGATTATTTTCATTATAATTCTCCAATTTTAATTTCATTGAATTTTATCCAAACTATGTCTACTTGTCCATGTGTATAACATTTGATAATTCCATCAGCACTATCCACTAATCCATCTTTTATACCTTAGTATTGACCAATAAATTAAACTAATATGTGTGGTTTCAAAATAATTTTATTAGGTAACTACATCTAATTATTATTTACAATGATCTAATTAGATAAATTAATTTTTTTCTCAACAACGTTCAATGTATAAGTATGTTCATTAACAAGCACAAGCATTTTTATGTTATGTTTTTTAACATAATCATTCTGTTGAAATAAGAAAGTAATTTTTTTTTCATAATGGGTAGATATATAACATATATTAATAAAGTATTCAATATCTGACATTATATGTTGATAAGTTCTAATTTGATTCAGAATGGAAAATAATTAAATATCACTTTGACAAACAACTAGTCAAATTTGAAAACATTTCATGTTGTAATGCCAAAAACTATATGGAGTTGTTTTCCCATTGAATATATTCTCATGGAAAACCCTTCTATCTCAAATAGGCTCTATTTTGTAAAAATCGCCGACAAATATAATATCAATCTTTTTAAACATCCTAATTAGTGTATGCATTACCTATGAATTTTTTTGTCAATATTACAAAGTATTTGACTTCCCAATAAAGATATTTAATCAATAAACAACTCATCTAATTATTGATATAATTTTATCAACGTATCAAAATTATTTGAATTTAATGACATCATTTGTGCATATGTATATGGAAATTGAAAAATAGAATGTGTAGTCAGGCCATTGGCACTATATGTTAGTTTGATAGTGTGTGCAATAATTGCTCCCTTTCTTTTCAAATTATTTATTTCAAGTTATTTTCTATAGAAACATGTCGAAACTTTATATATAATTTTCATCATAAATGTTTTCCCTTTGCCTTGTCCCCTTATCAAGAATAAATAGATTGACTTGTCCAGCTCTTGAATTTTTCTTATTGTAATGTCCTTTACAATCACTTCTTGCTCTCTATTGAGTTGCATTTGCAAGTACAAGTATTATTTTTTGCTCATTAGAAAAGGATGTTTGGCTGCCTATGACATTTTCAAAATCTGAATGTTAGCTAGTTGATGATCTTTCATGCAATGCAAATTAGATGCTATGTCATATGTAATAAAATTTGTCTCGATCTAATCACTATTTTTGTCCTCAGCAATAACAAATAATGAATGAAAAGAAATTTATATATTATCTACAAAAATATCAATGTGTACTCATATAGTTAATGACTTTGCAATAAACATGGTTTCATTCTTTGTTACTTTATTTTTATGAGCAAGGAATGTATCAGTCCACATGTTAAAGGTTTTATTCAGTGTCTTTTCATTGTCACAGTAAGGTATAAACAACATCATCTTTTCTTTGTAATAGTTTTTAGGATCCACATGGATATTATATCTGACATGTCATATAATGCATGATTTTTTATGTTTCTTAGTATTTGCACATTTACCTAGGTAATATGTAGAAAATTTAGCTGAGCACAGAGGTTTGAACTACGTTGGCCTCACAATATATTTATCCATGGGAGAAGCACATATTACATTTTCTAAAGTGTACATTTCGTTTCCAATAGCCTTGGGGTTTTTAAAATGTAGTTTCCTTTTACCTCTACCAATGTGTTTATGGAAACTATTTTCTTTGAACTATGATGTAAAGGAAATAAAAATAAAATATGAATGACCTGTTGAATAGATATATGTTGATTTTTCAAGAGTGTATTCCATAGTTTTTTTTATCTTGTAATTTTCTCTCATTTTAATGAAGAGTTTTAGTATGCACCTTCTAAAATACATTTGTTAGTGTATGATCAAATATTGTCATATAGGAGCAATAGTATGTTGCAACAACATATACATGAAGAATGAATTATTCATATGTGTTAGCATACCAGAGTTCCATAATCTTGCTTTCAAATACATTCACCCAAGCATCAGATGGATGTCTTTTTAGCATTATAATCAGTCATGAAATACAGCTTCAAAATAAGAGTATATATTCTATTTTGGTTAATTTTACCTCTCGTAAAAACATATAAAATGTTGTGTCTTTACTAAATTTTTATGGTTAAGATGAGAAAAAAATATTTTGGTATTTTCTTTGTATATCTCACTGGTTTCATCCAATGGATTTAATATTTTTTTTTTTGCATTGGAGGCAAAGGAAAATTGAATCTATAATGTGAATTTATTTAATTTTGGCATGTGTTTGTATGGTGATGTGCTTGCATTTTAGTCAAATCACTATTAAGCAATGTTGAGTGACAATATATGTATCTATCCACAAAATACTCAATTTTAGTATTAGAGCAATCTCCATATACATGTGTATTCTACACCTAGATCATGAAATGCAAATACTTAGTTCCTCTATTTTGAAACTCTATCACAAAAAAGAAATTCAAAACCTTTCCAAACAATTCTTCATTTTTTAACGATATATTTTTAAACATATTAGATATATAATTGTATTATAAAATACAAAAAACATGATTTTTTCTTATCATCGTATCAATATTGTCTTGTTAAATTATTTCTTTGTGTTTATTTTTTGACACATGATCCTTTTCTTGCAATCCCTGACATAAAGTCTCCTTACAATGTTCAACACTTGTTAGTTCTAAAAAAATGTTGGTGATCTCAATTGCCTAATCATTTAAATAATATTCTTTCTTAAATTTCCTAAATAGATGGTGATGTTTGAATTTTTTTCAAATATCTATAAGTTGTGGGAAATTTTAGAATTTTTTCTATGCTAGCTATATTTTGAACATCTTTGGCACATATATTTTTTTCTTTTAATTAGCCTATGCATATACATGTCTAGGCATAATATGATACCTAACATATAAAATTTTGGATAACTTTTGAAAATATGTTATTTAAGTTTGTCACAATGTCCTTTTCCCTATGCAAAATCTCCCACTTTACTATTTTTATACTCTATTTGTCATACTCTGAGGGTGACTAAAACCATATAATAGAGTTGGGAAGCTCAAATCTTCTATGAATTTGTTTTTGAATATACCTAATGTTTTGATTCCTTTCTATGGATCAATATGAATTACATTTTCTCTGAGATCATATATAGATTGTACATTAGGAAAAGCATGCACCAAATATTCATTGACAGGCTCTGATTTATTTTCAAAAGCATAAGATGTCTTTTTCTCAATGGGAAAAATCTTGTCAATGTCTTTTTCTCTTATTTACTCAAAACTATTTTATTGCTTATACAATGACTTTTTACAAAGTTTAGACAATGTTTTCATCAAACACGAAAATCTCACATTTTTTATTAAATAAGCATTTTTTAAATTCTAGATTACATCTTATATTTATTGAAATTATTATTTTGCCATTAATTTATCTAATCAATTCTTTTTTAACCTATTCAAGTTCAATTGGGACATTTACAATTGTTATTTTCAAGCCATATTATGACTGTTTATAGCCATGTTTTTATACCTACATAAATGACATTCACAAAGAAACTAATATTTATTATAAAAGTGTTAATCTCTTGAAAATATCATTTTTTTGTATCTCCTA
>JARHVA010001348.1:1265000-1277500 GCA_037957365.1 Torreya grandis | reverse complement strand
ATATTAAATCAACTTGATATCCCACCAAAGATCCCTTGAAAGCATGACACCCTCACCACATTTGAAACAACAAAAACACCTTGAACTACACATAAAAAAACTTTCAATAATATTGCCAAGCTAGAAAGCCACAAAACATACCACAAGAAAACACCTAGAATGCCTTGGCAAAAATAAAAATCCATCTTTCAATTTTAAGTAAAGATATTGAGATTCGATAAGAATAAAATAAAATTGAAAAAATTTCAAATAAATCACTGCCAAACATAAGTACAAATGTAAGATAATAAAGAAACCAACACAGGTTCATAAACATTCCTAAATAATTTGAGGCAGAAAATGGCATCTTCTACTTCTAAGAAAAATCAAACATATTCGATAAGAATAAAACATAGATGAAGAAAAACACTAAAAATTAAAAGCTTCTAATCACAAGAATAAACCTAAGACACTACAAAAACCAGCACAGGTTCACATTCATTCTTGTATAATTTGAAACCTAAGAATACTAATACCATAATCTGAAATTAGCCAATATTCACATGCATTCTTTTCTTTTTTTTCCATCCATGTCTTTAAAGGAAAATTTCAATCAACAAAGGCCATACCTAAAACATTTTCATCACATACCTTTTTAACCTAAATCCTGACTACGTAGAAAATTGCATAAATGTTGTAATCTGACATAAAAATGAGGGTAGACTAGATTAGCTCAAATGTTATGTTTTTTTATAGATCATATAGAATCATAGAAAAAATAAATATAATAAAAATGTTGTATTAAATATCAACCACCCCTTGCCCTGGGTAAGTGCACAGATTTGTGGGACAATTATGTAGATATTTTACATAACATGATCACATTATTAAATAATTTAATCATGCTACTGACTAACATGATTATATTTTTTAAATTATGTCTTGAAAGTTATCTATCTATAATGTGATGACATTAATGCATAACATGATCACATTAATAGATAACATGATCTCATTAATAGATAACATGATCACATTACTGTAAAAGTAATAAGATGATTATGTTACTTTTGTTTTACACAATAAAGCAGTGAATATATAGATGGATCTAACCTTGGTTAATAGATAACCTGATCATGTTATCAATAATGCAATCACATTATCAAATATTATTACATTTGTTTTCTTATACATTAAATTTATTTTAGTAAATATAAGAAATTAGGGTCACTATGCATTTGATAGAGTTGGTCTCACTATTGCACACCTTACGATGTAAAAAATAAATTTTCAAAATCTAATCTAGTTAGCACATAGTCATTTTCAATGTTTATTCACTCCCTACTCACCCCTCCTTATCTCTAATCAATCTCTCATTGACATTCATTATCTCTTATCTCTAATCACTCGGGCTTATCATCCCTAATCACTCCATTGATTATCCCCATCCCTCATCATCCCTAATCACTCCCTCCTTATCCCTCATAATTCCTACTCAATATTTCCTCATCCCAAATAATTACTAAATATACCTAGACCTTTAAAATGCCTAAGTACTGACCAAATTGGTTATTTAAAAACTATTTTCTACAACATAAGGTGTGCATTTGTGAGACCAAATTTATCAAATGTAGAGTGACCCTAATTTCTTATATTTACTAAAATAAATTTAAAGTAAAAATAAATGTAAACTTATACATTAAATTTATAGTAGTGAATATAATATTATGGCAAAAGTCTCTTACATTTTCAAGTCCACATATTCTTATGTGCAACATAAAATGAATGTGATCACATTATTGATAATGTGATCATGATATCTATTACCCAACCTTCACTCCATCTACTGATTCATTTATTTAATATGCAAAATAATGTAACATGATCAAATTACTAATTTTGAAATAATGTTATCATGTTTTCTATTAATGTGATAATGTTATACAATAATGTGATCATGATATTTTAATTTGAATTCAAATCCAATGCCTTTTGGCTCAGAAATGTCTTGGATTCTTGAGCCAATGGCTTCGACCTTTCAATCTACCATCGAATGTGACAATAATGATAAAAAATAAACTTCAACTTTTATCACCAAATACACTATAAATTTTAATATGAAAATGAAAAAACTTAATACCATCTTCATGAGCATGCTCTCCTCTTTCCAAAAATATGATTTTTATAATTTTTGGACTGATTTGAGGTTTCAGAGTATGTTGATTTCCAACTTTAATTTTCTAAAGCCACTACATGCCTATACATATTCATTTAATAGTTTTTTTTTTATCAAAGTATAAAACATATTATATGGTCACAAACTAGGCCTAATTATACGCATATTCAAAAAAATAAAAATATTATTTTAAGTTAGTTAGGCACACCATACGAAAGGCTATCCATTTTTTAATCAATTTTTAGGATCTATTTACTTAAAACTTCACAAAAAATGTATTAATTGAAAAAAATATAAATAGATCACAAACTATAAGATTTTATCTAAATTTTCATCAAAGTGTTTCAAAAAATATTAAAAACTACTCAAAAAATGGTGTATCACATGGTCATCTATTTACTCAATTTTCTTAAAATAAATAAAAATTCTTCTTCAAATTTTAGATGTTTGGCCTAGTTATACATAACCATTTTTGAAACAAAATGGTGTTTGAAAACTAGACTCAAAATTCAATACATTTCATAATCTTACACAATCTTCAAATTTGGAGCATAGATATCTCAAATTATCTTTAGAAGTTTAAATTTATTATATTTTAAGAAAATCGTGTCTATAGGTACGCCACTCTTTATCCCTAAACTTAATGCACATACCCCCATCCATGTTTAACATAGTACCTCTATGACTGCTCTTCAAATTAATAAATAATCTTAATTTTATTAGTCAATACAAATGTGTGTGATTAAAACATTAACAACAACCACATGCATGAGTAATTATTTCAATCAATACTCTTATGTGTCACAAATTTTGATTGTAAATTACTTTTCCAATGTCCCTATGTTTTCTTTCCCCTACACAAGGACTAAAAATATATATTTTCAATACATAAATTTTGTGTTTGGCCAAATTAATGTTCATAACAAAATGCAATAAAGAGTATTAATTATCATGGATAATACAATTTGTTTAATAAATATCTTATAACTAATTGCATGTGTGATAAATCATTTTGATTAATTTTCCCATAAAAAAAATTGAACCCAAATTCAAAAATCCAAAACCCACTCAACTTACATTTCATGCAACCAATTAAACCCATTTACCTCAGCATCACCATGATGCCATGTAAGTACTAGCAATCATATTAGCTTCAACCAATCACAATAGATAACAATCAAAGATTTGATGAATAGAAAAATATTGATTAAATGAACACATGACATGTTGTTAGTTCTCAAGATGGCCACTATTCAGAACTTGACAAATATTTTTGGTCATGGGAGAACACAACCAAATCCAGGAGTGTTATATTTCTAGTTGTCAATCTAGCCAATCCCTAAGACCTCTCATAGAGATCAAATCCCTATAAAGCCTAGATGAATAAATAGACACCATGTTACTAGCTATTGGTGTGACCATCAACCCAAACTTGTTAAATATTGTAGGCCTTAAAATGTCTATTCAAATGAAGAAGCACCATGTCATCAATTATCAATGTCTCCTACCCATAAACCTTCTAGAGATATCAAATCATACGATAACTAAGCCAAAACAAGAAGTGCCAATTCAACAACTATTAGTATGATGAGTCCCCCGGACCCACCATAGATGTCATAAAAATGGAGATCCCAGTAAGATAAAGATATCCTACATTTCTAGTTGTTAGTGAAACCAGTCCCCTAGGCCTAAAAGAGACAACATAGTGAATGAAATCCTAACCAAAGGAAAAGATGCCACATTTTTATTTCTCAGTATGACTAATTATCTTAACTTAAAAAAAATCATAGCCAGTGATAACCTATCACAACCAAGACATTCCATAATGGTAGTTGTCAATGTTACCAATCCCTTCACCTAAAAGAAATGTCTTGTCTAGGATAAATCTGACTGAATGAATAAGTATTATGCCCATAGTTGATAATAGAGCCATCCATTCAGACCTATGAAATATGTAAACTCATATAAAATATGCATCAAATAAATATATGACACATTGTCATTTTCCATATTGACAAGTTCATTACACCTATTAGATATGTGACGTGTTGGGAGAAGCCGACCCAATGAAAAGGCACTATGTTGATTAATATATGAAGTAACTAATTATTACCAAATATTTTGACCAACTCAAAGTAAACCAAGCATAAAATTAGAAAGTCTATAATAACATGCCCCATGTCTATAGATAACACATCAAGTGCTTCAAGAGAATAATAAAGACTATTGAGCCTCATCTGCATAACAGAAATGTTAGAGCTGGGGATAGCTGAGCTAAATAAAAAAAGCACTTCCCAAATTATTGCTTCAACCATTATCCCAAACCTTGTTAGCTAAGACAAATTGATAGACAAAATTTGAGAACCTATAATAATATGACCCTTATATGTATACAACACATCACCCACTCTAAGAGAATGATCTAAATTGTCAAGTCTCATTTGCATATCTAAGATGTTAGAACCAGGGATAGCCCAGCTAAATAAAATGATGCCACTTCATTGGTTGTTAGTGAAACCAGTCTTCCAGACCTACCCTAGATGTTAGAGGTAGGAAAAACATGCCCAAATAAAGAGATGTAACAATTCCAATTGCCAATATCACCATGGGCCTATGAAAAACAAACCAAATGAAGAGACACCATGACACTAGTTGTCAATGTGACTAGTCCCTTTGACATCTCATAAATTTTAGGTCCCATGAGATCTGGTCTAATCAAATAGGTGAGACATTTCCACTTGTAAAAGACACTACATTGATCAATGTGTAGATAAATGCCTTTCCCCACACCCCTCAGCTAACTCAAAATGAAGTTATGATGAAACTACCACCAAAGACCTCAACTGACTCAAAACAAACCACACTTAGAATTCTAAAGTCTATAATAACATGCCCCATGTTCATACATAACACATGACCTAACAGACACCCCAGCCTGATCTGCATGTCAGATATATCAAATTTGGGAAGAGCCTCATTGAATAAAATGACACTTCCCAAGTTATCAGGGTAACCAATCTCCTAGACATGAATGACCTAGAGAAACCTGTAAATAAAATTCAAAAGCCTTTAAGGACATGACCTATGTTGGTAGAAAACACATCACCTTCTCTAAAATAAGAATATTTACCACCGATCCTCATCTGCATGTTCGATATGTTATAGCTAGAGAGTGCCTAGTCATATAAAAAGATGTCACTTCTCCAATTGTTAGTGCAGCTGGTCCTACCAAAAATGTCATATCCAAGTAAAGCACAACCAAACAAAGAGGCATCATAGTCTTAGTTGTTAGTATGACTAGTATCTTGTAACAACTAAGCCAAATGAATAGACACATTGCTTAGTGTCAATGTGTACACTCCTCTAGGGCTATTAGAGATGTTAGGCCCTGGGAAAGCTATGTCAAATGTAGAGGCAACACATTGTTGCATGTTAGTATTCTAATCCCTCAAACCTGACAGATATGTTAGAGCCTACAAAAACCTAACTAAATGAAAAAAATTACATCTACTAATGTGAATATTAACTCCTTCCCACTTTAGCCCTCGCCTAGTCGAAGAAAATGATATTTACATTATTGAGCCACATCCCCATACAACTAGCACCCACATATTTATTTCACCTCACTTTTTTTCATGCCTTTTGCGGACAAAATCATATCGCATGTTCATGAAAATAGACTCTAGTCCATTTTAATTTTTCAAATTAATTGGATTTTATTGGATGATTAAAATATTTTTGTTTTTATTAATTTAAAGTTAAAAAATTTCACTAATAAATTAGTCAACACACCCTAAATCAACTAATAAAAATATAACAAACTATTTTTTTTATTTATTAAAATGTCAATATTTCAAAAGTAATATTAAAATAGAAAGAGTTCACATTTTATTCATTGGACATTTCCCTATATAAATTATTGACATAAATTAATAACAATAAATACTTGTTATGCAAATATTAATAAAATAAATAGTATATCATATTTAAAAAAATAATATATATAAAATAAAAATTATAAAAATGATAATTTAGATATGGCTGAGCCTCAACCCAACAAAGAATAAATGTTTGGCCCCATAGAGTATATGTACAAGTCATTTTAATTATCTTTATTTCGTTATTCCTTCACTATTGAAGTAGAGGCCTTTATGGTGTGGTTAAGACTTAAAATTTAGGATATAAATTAGATAAGTAAATGATATTATTAAGTATACAAATTAGATAAGTAAAAGATATTATTTAATTATATTGATTAGTGTTTACAAATTATATTAATAAGAGATATTATTTAATTATATTAATAGGTATTTTATAATAATATTGTGTTAGAAATCAATGAGATGTAGAAGGATGGGTGAAGTTGTTTGGTTGTGCTTAGCCTCACTTAAATTTCAATCTCAGAAGATGTATATAGGTTGGATGTGGTTCTTTATTCAATGGTTTCCATGTGGTCAAACTATTAATGATTCTACAGTTCTATTGGGGTAAATGATTATATAGTTCTCTTGGGAATTGGGCCCTTAGTTTGTGGCCCAAAATTGGTTATAACTCCAGTTTTAAGTTAAGCACCTATCATAAAAAAACTGTATTGAGTTAGTAATGGGGTGTTTTAATGTTTATGTATAAATAATTAATTATGATTTTAAATTTGATTTCTATTTAATCATTGATAAATAATTTAAGTCTTCAATTTAATGTTTGTTTGATTATTATTTAAAGTTTTTTTAATTATTAATTTGACAAATCAATTTAAAATTTCTAATATCTTAACCTGAACTTCAAATTTAACACTATAATTTTTCTTTTCAAAATAATTTTTAAGAGCTTTCTACATTAATACAACTAAATTGATATATTATTTTAATTGTAATTAATTTAATTTGAAATTAAAATGTATTATCTCTTTCCAAATATATATTTAAAATATTCGTATTGTTAATTAAATATAAATCAAATACACACACACACACACACACACACACACAGATAGATATACATATACACATACACATATATACATGGATTAATTAGAGAAAGACTCAATATTCTTGATTAATATTTTTTTGTTACGAAACTTTGTATTGTAATTAGGATTTAACTTTAATGGATTTATGATTATATTTATATATTTTAGTTATAAAATATAATCAATATGTTTAGAAGATTGTATTCGATGAAAGGTGAAATCTAAAGTAAGACTCCAAAAGCTATAACTAATTAAAATAAATAGATATTTTTTTTCTAATATTTTTTTCTCTTATAAATTATATTAGTATTTAAACGATGATATTGAGTAAATAATTATTATAAAAAATCATGACAAACAAATTGAACATTAAAATTAAATCTTAATCACAAATACTCGGCAAGTTTAAATGACTTTTTAATTCTTATTTATTTATAAAATACACGAATTAAAAATTATTTTAACATTTATTAATTTAACCATATTTCTTTGTGAGTTATATGAGAACCTATTTTTTCATAAGTTCTTATCTTTTTAATTAAAATATATAATTGATTTTTTTTTAATAAATGTATGAAGACCAAATAAATTTAATTAAATTATTTATTGATAATTTCTGACATTAAATTTTGGAAACTTTAAAAAAAAATTATTATAAAAATTTAAAAATCTTTTTTTTAAAATAAATGTTAGACTATCTTCTTAAAATTGTTATTTCTTTTTATAAATGTTGGACTATCTCTTAAAAATTATTATTTATTTTTTAATATAAATGTAAAATTTTAATAATTTTAAATTTTAAATTTATATGAAATTTTATTCTCGTCTAATATATATATATATATATATATATATATATATATATATATATATATATATATATATATACATACATACATACATACATACATACATACATACATACATACATACATACATACATACATATATATACATATATATATATACATATATATACATATATATATATATATACATATATACACACACATATATACACACACATATATATATACACACATATATATATACACACATATATACATATATATACACACACACACACACACACACACACATATACACACATATATACACGTATATACATATACATATACATATACATATATGTGTGTGTGTGTGTGTGTGACAAATTATATTAATTAATCAATCTATTATTTTTTGTGATTTATTCTTATTTATTAATAATGAATAAATAAAACATTATTAATTATTAACAAATTTGGATATATTCATATTAGATCAGTTTTTAGAAGATGGATCGTTTGTCCAGTGGTGGTAGTATTTGCATGGGTCAAGGTTATTCTTGCTTTTTGGTTTGTTGGATTCCTTAGGGGATTAGAATAGTTATTTTAGAAACCTGAACCTCATACTTTTTTTTATTAAAAATGATTGTTGGCCCATCTAAAAATGATAGATACTTTGTTGATTTTAGGTCATGTTAGGGACCCTTTAGGGTTTCTATCTTATTGTATAGCTCTGGAAACCTAGATCTCCATTTTTGTCCAAGATAGTCATCAATCTAGTCAAAATCAAGACTTTGGTGAGAAAATTCTAGTATGATGGGTGCCCTGGGATACCAAAAGGGATATTTTAGAGACCTATACCTCGTAATCTTTCAATCTAAGATTGTTGTCGGTCCATCTAAAAGCGATAGATGCTTTGTTAATGTTGGGTCCCATTGGGGATTGTATTGAATTTATTTCCCTACATTTGACTCTGGGGCCCTAGACCTCCATTAGCTCCTCCTTTAGTCCATGGTGGTTGTCAGACCATCCTAAAATTGGTAAGTGAAGACCTCGACCTCCATTTGTATCTAGGTTAGATCTCAATTCAATCAAAATCGGGACATTTTTGATATTGCTTCTTGGTTCCTGACCTATTTAAAATCAGGTGCTTCTTTTGGAGCCCTGAACCTCCTTCTGTGTCTAGGTTGGTTCTCAATCTAGCAAAAATTGATTCGTTGTTCCATTGGGGACCTTGATGGTATCCTGAGATATGAGGCTCATTATAGCTCAGGGTGATTTTTGGTCCATCCAAAACCTGCTAGTTGCTACACTAGTCAAATCTAGTATTAGTTCTTCCTATGATTGTTCTAAATCCAATCAATATCGGTGGTTACTTCTTTTGGCATTGTGCTCATTGTACCCTGATCAACTATTTTTACCTATAAGAAGATTCAATGAGCAACTATATGTTAGCATCCTTTTTATAATCTTGATCAACTGTTTTCAACAAAAAGAAACCCGATCCTCTTAATGTATCCAAAATTACTACCCACACCAATTATTAAAATATTAAAATCCAGCAAAATTGACATTAAAAAAACATGTAGACATATAATGATATGAATGTTTACGAATAAAACTTTTAAGTCAGATTTAGCTCGTTAATCAACATCTTTGATACGTAGTCAACTGGAATAAACTACGCAATTACACTTGCCCATTTCGCAGGCAATAATCTTTGCAATGCAAGAAAATATGTTTCGCACTTTGAAATTCTTATTTGAGATTGGGAAAACAGGATCCACCATGCAAGGAAAGAGATTTATAGCTAAAGCCAATCTGACGTCACGCTAGAAAATCTAAGGTTTTTAAGCATGTTTTGAAACTAAAATGGCCAACAGTTTTTGGAACAATTGATACATCCCTTGAACGGTAGCCTGATACAAAAGCCAAGTTGAGACAAAAATAAAATACTCAAATAACGACATATAATGACAAAATAGAAGACAAAAATAAAATACTCAAATAACGACATATAATGACAAAACAGAAGGGAAAAAGATTAAAGAATTCACAATCACCACTAAGAGACAGGAGCTCATAAGAAACCTTTTACCCTTTTTCGTATGAATGGCGTTTACTTAACAACACAATATTGGCTATAATTTATGCAGTTTAGGCCTGCAAAACTGTCCACGTGATTTTTTTTCGCAAGGTCTGCGAATGAATTTATGTAGTTAAAGTGCAAATTGAGCTGACAAATTCATTTTTACGCCCAAATCATTGTTAGTGGCCTGGAATCTACACTTAATTGATTGTGAGATGATGTCAGAGTGATTATAGTTTTTGGAATAAAATTCATACACACATAATCAAGTAATAGGTTGTTTGGTGGGAAAGTAGTTTGGCTGTTAAATCATTAAATAGAAAAAATTAAAAATATAAAATAAAATATTTTAATTTATATTTTGTGAGAAATTTTAAGAATTTATAAGATAAAATATGAAATTACAATAAAATTATTAAATATAATTTTTTATTTCAAAATTGTTTCTACATATTAAATGTATTGTATTAAAATTAATTTATAGAGTTTTAATATATTTTAAATATAAATATCTATTTTCATTATGTATATATTAAGTAAATTATGAAAATTATTTAAATTTTCATTAGACAAAGTACGAAGATTATTAATTATTTATGTAGAAACATATGAAACAAAGTACGAAGATACAATATAAATAATTATTATAATTTTCATGTCAAAATTATTTCTACATATTAAATATATACTATCAAAACTTGTTTACGGTGTTTTAAAATATCTTTAATATTTAGTATATATTTTTTTTTCTATATAGACTAATTCAACTTTGAAAACTATTATAATATTTGTGTTTCGATGAGTGTTCTTTTGTCAATTGTTTATATATAAAGCACTACACCATCACATGCTTGCATGTATATTATGCATATAAAGTTTCTTATCTAAGTAATTTTATTTAGGTAAAAGTAAACATTGGATTTATTTCACATTGATAGGATTTCATTTTATCACATAGACTCTACCAACCCTTTTTTGACATAGTAACTGTAACATGTAAGCCCATTGACCGAATCAACCATGCAATGTAACGGATTTGTTTTCATTTTCTTTGTATTTATTAAATTTTCAAACTTATAAAGTTTAATTTTTCATATTGTAAATATAAAAATAATAAATATTGATTTTTTAATTCTTTCACTCTTAATTTATCTATCGCCAAGCCTTTTGAAGTCTCAAAACTTTTTCTCCAAAATTATTAAGTTGATTATCAGTGTACCCAATCTTGATGTTAACATTAAGAAACAAAAAGAAATGATCCAACAACAACAAATAAAATAATAATAATAATAGTAATAGCTTGTGCATACATAGACATATAAATATAAATATGTAACACTTTAAAGTTTCCCCATCCATATACCTAAATTTTACTCTAGTATAGCAGATACCTTTGTTTAACATATGGGTGCTTTGAAATTATAGTTCATTTTGTACTATTATGTTTATAAATCTGTATGTGTTGACAATGAATCTTATGCACTATAATTTTTATTACTTCTCTAAGCATGCACAAAGCTTACCTATATCACAAGTTGGTTGCAAGCAGTGTATTGAGCTAGTTTCCTATAATTATAATGTGTAAAGATACATCAATTTTTCTCACTCGTACGTTGAATTTTAGATATTATTTGTGTAATGTTGTATTTCACTATATATGATGATATCATCTTTCTAAATTAGGAGTGCCTTAACTAGGAGGATTATTCATAATTTTAGCTTAACTTGTCTGCATAGCCCACAAAATTGGTTAAAGTCCAATGATCATGACTGAGCTACCATTCATTAACAACATGTTGGGGTAAACAACAATGGTTAAGGTGAAGAATAAAAATAAATAAAAATGATAGAATTTAAGGCAAATGGTAGGGGATAGGCCAAATGCTAGTTGAAAAAAAAATTGTAATATCTATTGATTATTTACATGTTACTTGTGCACGTTTCCCCTATTCAAAGAGAATACCATTCTTATTTACCATTACATCTTTTACTTGTGCAATAGCTCATTTTCCATTACTCAATTGAAGAAGCATGAATCATAAAAAAATGTCTAGGGAGACATTTTACTATACATGTTGGTTATGTACAATGAATTTCATTGTCTACATTGTTGAATACCCAACCCTTCAACATTATATCAATTTTTCAAGTCAGAAGGCCATTTCGGTTTATATTGAATAATACATTTAGGTTTGTTTTATGTTGACTATATTGTTAACTTATTGAAGGAATTAATGATTCATTGGGGCATAATATATCATGTAACACATAGATTATTAAATAGTTTATGTAATTAGCATATGATACATATAATTCAATGAACACATATGAATTCAATGTATAACCATTATTGAATATTCTACATATAAAGGAATTTAAACTCTATACCATTGTATTCTAGCTTTATACAGTAAAATAATTTGAATATTTGAAAATTTAACCCCTGCTACATACGTACACTCGAGTATAGTTATAACCACCATCAACATGATCTCAGTA
>JARHVA010001348.1:1185000-1260000 GCA_037957365.1 Torreya grandis | reverse complement strand
AGATTTACTTGCAAATTTTTTGAAATATAATATAAGAGTTTTTCCTAATGTAAGAGATATAGTGAAAATAATAGATGGCTCTTATAATCATGACTCAAACATAATTGTAGACTAATTTTTTGGAAAACCATTCAAAAATTTATGCTAGTCACAAATTTTTTGAGATGGAAAAATCTTTTTATGTAAAAGTAAATCACACACACACCACTTATTATTATAGGCAACATGTTGAATTTTCAATACACTATGATGTTTCCTTCCATATCCAATGTACTTAAAATTTTAACAACCTATTGTAGGATTGTGGCATATAAGTTCTGCCAAAATCATCCAGGGATTTTATTCTTGATTTTTATTAATAAAGACCAGGTGGATGGTTATATTATAAGAAAGCATGTTTATATGGGAATTTTAGTATTTGCGATAGATTGCCAAAATTAAAAAAATATATCAATGAGGAACGTACATATATAATTGGTTAGGAATTCCTTATATTGAGCAAATATAAATATATTAATTATGAAGTAAAATATGGAAATGTATCTAAAAGATGTGTGCTTGTTATAAAATAGATACCTAATTCAGAATTTATGGTCAAATTCATAGAGAAAACTGGTTATGAGTATGAAAAGCACACACATAGGTCTTGATTGTTGGATAAACATTTTAAGCTAAGCAAGGACACATTAAAATTTTATTCGATTACTTAAATAGTCAACATTACTAGAAATTACACCTTCAAACCAAAAATATATTTCAATTTCAGTATTAAAACTAACCACAAGTTGCCATATTCAAGCATATAACATTCAAGCATGCACTTAATAATATATATCAAGATCAAAAAAAATTAAAGGAGTGCAATTTTTATATTAATGATGACCAACCACATTGTACAAAGTATGTGCAAAATTATTTTGAGAAGTTATATGGATAATTGACTTAGACAAACATTAATTTCAATCAACATTACTTTTGGTCAAACATTTTACATCAAAATTCAAGAATGCATTGATATTTTATTGGTTGAGAATAATATACATTACCTCAAGCGTAAAACATATTTAGAGTTTCACTAAGGTTGACCATGGAAAATTGGATTATGATGGCATTGGATCATGGTAAAAAGATTCTACTGATTTGATTGATGTAAAAATTGTGGTTGAATGGTGTAATGAGAATATATGCCATGGTGCTCAAAAAAATTCTACTATTCTTAGACATTTTTGGTTAATAGAGGAATACATCTTGGAAAACTATGAGGATTATATGACTCTAATAGGTTGAAGTGAGCTACACTCATTTCTTATCTCATATACAAGTTCTTGAACTATTCGTATGAGATAGTTGGCATGAATCTTTTCTACATGCATAGAATCTTGAGTCACAAAAGTGGGTGGATGACTGGAGTTGTAGACCACTAATTCTAATCAACACATATTAGGTGCCAGTAGCATTTCATCTTACATACATGACATCATCACATGTCTTTAACTATATATTTATTCTAGTACAACTAGATAGAATATTAATCATTGTGTTGTTTATTCTCATTATTTATCTTGATAGTGTCATTTAATTTTTTTATACATGGCATATTTTCTAAGTTATTGCAGATGAAGACAATGAAGATGGATCATATTACCACTTATTTTGGTTTATAGATGGAAAAGATATTAACTTTCCTAGTCATAGATGGAGAAAACATTGACTATCCCACTGGGTCTGTGGTAGTCACTAGAATGTGGCTTCAATGATATCCTATCAAAAAGTTTACATGTATGGTTGTTCAAAGAAATTGAAATGCATAGGAAGATACTAAACTATTCAGATTTAATTCTTGAAACAAATATTCAATTAAAAACTATCATGGGAGGACATTAAACATGAATCTATGGAAATATTGTGAGCCAAACAAAGAAATTATTTATGATACTATCAAGATTAAAGTAGATCCTAGTGTCTTGTTGGATTGAAATGTGCAGGTATGTTGATTTGTAAAATTAATATTTATTCAACTTTACAAAATATTTTTGATTTTATAGGTAGTACGTGCATAAATTTAATTTTTAATTACTTAATAAATAAATTTTAAGTTTATTTTTAACAATTAAGCTTTCACCTTCACACGGTTGGGACTATTAGTAGAGAATTTCATATTCTTGAAGCTAAGAGAAGCTATTTAAAAGTAATTACTATTTTTGTGCTCCTAAATAATAAAGAAAATTCACATCCAAGTGGACTTGGATATCATGATCATTGAATTGTGTATAATTTTATTATATATACATGATTAAAGCAATGGATTTTTACATAGGGGTCTTAGAGGCATATATGCTAGTTAGAGCTCAATAAGTTGTCACTTTACTAAAAAATAGTTGCATTTTATGACCCATTAATGAAACTTATGCCATGTATTTATATTTAATGTTAAAATGACTTTATATAGGTTGAAATTAAAGGTATTTTACATGCACAATATGTATCTTATGGTTCATCCATATGATTTACATATATTGTGTTACATATGTCTGAAGTTGGGATTAAAAGATGTGTTGGGGAGGGCATACTTGAGCCTAGAATGTGTGATGAGTTTGTTGATTGGGTAAGGTGGGAGGATAATAACCTAGTATTGTATGTTATATATTACCCTTAAAACATGTTGGTAGTACCATTTCTTAGCCAAGAAGCATTAGATTAGAGTTTTTCAAATAAAACTTCAACTTTGACAACATTTATTATAAGAGTTTCCACACTCCTGAATAATAGTGAAATTATATTAATAGGTGGACTTGGATGACATGATCATTGAATTATATGTAATTTTCATGTGTGTGTGTGTGTGTGTGTGTGTGTGTGTGTGTGTGTGTGTGTGTGTGTGTGTATGCTCAAAATGATGTATTTGTACTTGTGGGTCTTGGAGATAGAACTGCCAATTGTAGCTCAAGAAGCTATCTCTTCACTACCAAAAAATTGCATTTTACGACCCGTTACTATATCATATGCCATGGATATATCTTTAAGGTTATACTAGGTTTATAATAGGTGAAATTATATGTATTTCACATTCACATGAGGTATTTTATGGTTCATACATATGAATAATATTTCCTAATTTACTCATATCTAAAGTTACCCTAAAAATTTGCATTTTTCTTGTATTGGGAAGGGAATTCATAATATCAGAATGGGTGATTGGTTTGTGAATCTAGAGTAATGAAAGAAAAGTAACCTAGTTTTATATATTATTCATTTTTCAAGATGTGTTAACAGTGCCAATTCTTAGCTAAGAAGCACCATAAATGGATTTATCCAACTACAACATCAACTTTGACAACATTTGTTGTTAGTGTTTCCACACTCATAAACAATAGTGAAAATGTGCTTCTATGTGGACTTGAATTCCATTTTAATTGGATCACATGTAATTTTACTATATATACATTATTTTATTGATGAATTTTTAGTTAGGGGTCTTGGAGGTATAAATGCAATTTAGAGCTCAAGAAGTTGACTGTTCATTGCAAAAACATTGAATTTAATGAACCATTATTGTAACTTATGCCATGGATTGATCTAAAAATTTATGTATAATTGATATAGAGTGTAAATATAAGTATTTCATATACAATTGAGGTATCTTAAAGTTTATCCATATGACTTATAGTTTCTATTTTATGCATGTCTAAAATTAAGGTAAGATTTTGCATTTTTCTTGTGTTTGGAATGGTGTTCTTGTGCCTACAATAGGTGGTGTGTTGATTGACTGGGCATGATGGGAGGACAAAAACCAATTAATATATTTTATACACCCATGTATACATATTATGAGCGCCAATTTTTTTCCAAGAAATGAAAATGGAGTTCTCCAACTACAACTTTTATTTCAACAATATTTGTTGTTAGTGTATCTGTGCTCCTGAATAGTAGTGAAAATGCAATTGTTGGTGGAATTGGAAGTCATGTTTATTGAACAACATGTAATTTATAGATGTGTTTATGTGTGTGTTTTCATAGTGATTTATTTTTACCAGGTGGTCTCATAGGTATACAAGTTAGTTGGAGCTCAAGAAGTTGTCTATTCACTACCAAAAAGTTACATTTTAGGACCCATTACTCTAACTTGTGCCATAGATTAAAACATAAAATTATCATGATTTTATATATGGTGAGATTAGTGGTATTTAACATGCATATGAGGGATATTATGGTTCATCCATATTATTTATAATTTATATTTTATGCATGTCTGAAGTAACGTTAAAAATATGCATTATTCTTGTGTTGTGAAGGGTGTTATTGAACCCATAATGGATTGTTTATTTTTTTATTGCGTGTGATGGGAGTCTTAGAACCTAGTATTATACATTATCTACCCATATATATGTGTTAGAATTTTTAGTTTTCAACCATGAAAAACCAAAAATGGAACCAACTGCAACTTCAACCTTGATAACATTTGCTTTTAGTGTTTCCATACTCTTGAAGAGTTGTTAAAATACACTTATGGGTGAACTTGGGCATACAAGTCATTACGAAACATGTAAATTGACTATATAGAAATGTCTACACTAATTTATTTATAGCTGGGGGTATCAGAGGTAGAAATACTAGTTGGAGCTCAAGAATTTGTCTCTTCACTACTAAAAAGTTACATTTTAGGACCCATTACTGTAACTTTTACCACAAATTGATCTCAAATGTTATACTAAATTTATTTGTGGTAAAATTATATGTATTTCATGTGGACATGAGGGATATTATTTCTCATCTACTTTACTTATAATTTTTTTTCTCGCATATCTGACATTAAGCTAAAAATCCATACTTTTATTATGTTGGGAAGGACATTATTGAGCTTAGCAGTGGGTGGTATGTTTTCCCAAGGGGTGTGATGAAATTAAAATAACCTAGTATTTAATGTTTTATGCCACTTTGGATGTGTTAGCAATGTCAATTTTCAGCTAAGAAGAACTAGAAATGAAGTTCTCCAACTATAGCTTCAACTTTGATAAATCATCATGCCAGCGTTTCTACAATCATGAACACTGGTGAAAATATGATTCCAAGTGTATTCTAAGATCATGGTCATATAAACACATGTAATTTTATTATTTATATGTTTTATAACTGATCTCATAAATTGAGGTCCCAAATAAAGAAATTCTTATTGGATCTCAATAAGTTATCTCATCATTGCCAAAAAGTTAAATTTGTGGACATATAAAACTATTATAGATATAAAGGCATATATTAACTACATTCATATGTTAATAAGTTTTATTTAATCATTTTACACATTTAATATGGAAAATTTTCCCTCTTTGACAATATCTTCATCTTAGCATTGTAATAATACTAACTTTTTTATCTATTTCTTTATTATGGGAATGCTTTTCCAAAAAAATAATGTTGAGATTCTTTGAGAGATATTTGGTCTTTAAAACAAGGCCAAACTAAGTTAAGACATCTAGAAGAACATTTTAAGTTTAAAATCATCAAATTATGATCCAAATAAAGTAATGAAAGTAATGATAAAATCAAGTTACAAGTTATTCTATTGAGGTTGAAGAGTGATTTATGTGGTTTGTACATGTATGTTTGTTATATAAGAATAAAAGTAGCCTTTGTATATTTTTTGATGAATCTCATACATCATTTTACATTTAATGCTACATTTTGATTATTTTATGATCTATTTTGGTTCTTTTGTGGATATATTCTCAATCTACAGTGTTAGGTTTGAAGACATTATTTATAGTCACTATTCATGGATAATATTCACGATGATGTGGTAGGTTGGTGATATGGATGGTTAGTGATGTGGCTGATTGGTAATGTGGCAAGGGCCCATATAAGGTCCCAACTATAATCAAGATGATGTGACATGTGTGGGGCATATCAATCAACTAGAGATCATGATTTTTTGTCTTAGGTGATTCACATGGGTTTGTCTTGATGTACAAAAGATAATACATCATGCATGCCTCGAATTTATAGGATGCTCTAGGATTCACATGTCTAGTTAGAGTCAAAAGGTGATTGTAACACCTTTTGGACTCTTGTGTTCCAATGTGAAGATGAAGATAAGAATATACTATTATAGATTGACATCACATGTTTGAGTGGTTTGTACTTTTTGGAGTCACATGGGCCATCTTGGATATTATCTGAAGTGGATCATCCACTCTGATAACCCTTGGTGATGAAGAAAATAAGAAAACTGTTGAGTGTTTAGGCTCACTTGTATAAGTGGGGCATAGGATTTTGAGCCATATGGTGATGGCACATGTTCTTGTCTAATGGAAGATCAAATTTGATGACTTTTGAACATAGAGATAAACACCTTTCAAGATCATATGACACCCAACTTAAATGTCATGAACTTTTGGGGTGACTATGATGTTACTCTCTCTCTCTCTCTCTCTCTCTCTCTCTCTCTCTCTCTCTCTCTCTCTCTCGTTATAAATACTATAAAACAACATCATTCTCTTTATATTTCTCATCCTTAGATGGATTACTCTTAGATCCTTAAAATATTGGGATTTCATGATTATAGAGGGGTAGAGCCTAGAGGCCATGTTGCTTGGCTCAACTATATGCTTGGGTTGTAATAATCCATCATGCTTTGTTGTAAGCATGGAGATCAATGAGATTTAGAGGTTAGAGCCTAGATGCATTGTATGCTTGGTTGACCTGAATGATTGATTTGTAATTCTAAAATGCATTATTGGAGATGTGTAGAATAGAGGATTTATTGAGTTAATAAAGTCTATAAGCTATCATTTTCCCCATGTTTTTCCCTTACACATTGCAGATGTATCATATACATGTTGTGTGATGTGTTACATCTTGTCTCATGTTTTTGTAGCTTATTTTTACACATTATTTAATTACTCTATAGGATATATATTATAGATCCTAACATTTAATATCGTTTATATTTTATTATTAGTATTTGGTGTCAGAGCCATGGTGAAAACCTCCATGTTTGTGAGTGTTTTGTTTTATTTCTTGGTTTGTGCAAGTGGAAGCTACTATGACAAGAGAAGATAAAAATCTCAAGAGAAGAAGAAAAAAATCTCTATTTTGGTAGGTATATCTTTATGGATCAAGGTGGAGGATCTCTTTGTGAATATATTTTTTTATTCATGTTGTCGAGGATAAGATTCCACAAGAGTTGTGAATAACTCAACAAGGTTTGCCAGACAAGTCAAAATCCTACACAGTGGTCATGGTGAAGATTAAGTAACTGTACATCTTGAGGAGTAAGTCGGTTTCCTTTGAAGGAGTTTATGAGAAGACATGACATTTTTTTGGTTTTTGGTAACAAATAAAGGGGTGTATGATGTGGTATCCATCTGACCACATGTTATTCACTGAGATGTTGATGAACAAAAAAATCCATGTAAAAGAGTTACAAAGAAATCTAAATCTATGCCTATTTTGAAGTAGTTGAGGACAAATAAGATGAATATATAGATAAAAAAGTGAGACATATTGTTTTTTTAAGGAAACGGTAATGTTTTTGGATATGTGGTAGACCAATAATGGATTTTTGGATGCATTTTTTGGACTAAAAAACTAGGTAGGTGCATTAGTGCATTAAGTAACACGATGACTTCTTTGGATCTATGATTGGTCCACTTGTGTCATGTTGGGAATTATTGTTAGATGAAGGCTACATGTAGAAGAACAAGACCTAGTGTTCGTAGAAGGAAAAGGCCAATGTTGACCATATAACTCAAGGTGTTGGAGTGGTGTGCATATGGTTATGGTGTTGGCTAGGTAGACTGATGCATAGAATAAAATTATATGCACATGAGTTAGATTTTTAGAAACATTAAGTAAAGTAGGATGCATTTTAGATATAGGATAAAAATGTGATAGGTGTTGTGATGCACTAAGTAGTGTGATGACTCCCTAGGAACTATGATTGGTCTAATGAACATGTGTCATGTTGATAGTTGATAGTCAGGTGGATATGTGGAGAAGTTTGGTTTTCACATTTATGAGATATTCTCTCCTTACTAATATGAAGAGTGTTATGTGCAATTATTTTTGTTCAATGAGTTAGGTTTACATGATTGCTACATGGCGATCTCCCTTATGGAGATAAAGATAAAGGATGAGGCAAAGGTTTTGTTGGTTTGAATAGTGAAGAAGTCACTATAAGTGTTGGTGTAGGTATGACACATGTAGTACTAGATATATAGTACCTTAATAGAGAGAAAAGGTGTTTAAATGTTGTGTTTATGTGTTATTGACATCTTGGATGCAGGCCCCAACATGATAACTATTTTGATGGCTCACTGACAAAGATGCAATGAAGGTGGTATGAGGAGCAAACAAACGATGGAGATGCACAAGGATGAGAGATAAAGGAAGTACCCCACTTATTTCATTATTGAGTTTTATTATTAGGAGTATCATATAATAGAGGAGAATACATGTTATATCTTATATATTTAAATCACTAGGAATAATAATCCTCATGATGCCATGGTGATCACTAGTCCTGAACATCTAAGCAGTGGGAGTTATGAGTGGTTTATGGTAGAATACTGATGGTTGATTGATTTGTTTTTTTCAGAAGTGAACTGTCACTTCACATTATGAAATTTTATAAGGAGGATAATATGTTGACAAATCAAATCAAGTTAGACAATTTTTATAAGTACAATAAAACTTCTACTATGTTTGTGTTGTGGACATAGATGGATAGCTAGCTTCAGAATACTCAGATATGATAAAGACCTTATTATATTTACTTAAAGTGAGAGTGTGTTAGCTATGAAGTCATTATTCATAATCACTATTCATGTCCCCTATTAAAGGTGATGTGTCATGTTGGTTACATGGATGGTTAGTGATCTGGTTGATTTGTGATGTGGCAGGGGCCCACATAAGCTTTAATGTGTGATTAGGATAATGTGATAGGTGTGGGGTGTACTAATCCACGATAGGACATATGTTTTATCCTAGATGAGTCACATGGTTTTATCATGGCGTGAAAAATATAAGGAGTTATTTAAGGATAAAATTTCTAAGGGGCCCTATGATTCCCATGTCTGGTTAGAGTCAAAATGTGATTGCAAAACCTTTTGGACTCTTGTGTTCCATGTAAAGATGAAGACAATAATGCACTATTGTAGATTGACCTCACATGTGTGAGTGGTGTGAAATTATTAGAGTCATATGGGGTGGCTTATATCTTGTAATTAGAGCATTCACTTTGTTGACCCCTGGTGATGAAGATAATATGAAAACTATTGAGTGTTTTGATTCACTTGTGAAAGTAGGGTGAGTGTTTTAGATCCATATGGTGCTGTGACATGTTCTACTCTAATGGTGGATAAAATTTTATGGCTTTTGCACATCGATAAAAGCACCTTTCAATATCACATGACAAGTCACTCAAATGTGGTGAATTTTTAGGACCACTATGATCTCTCTCTCTCTCTCTCTCTCTCTCTCTCTCTCTCTAATGTTTTAAATAATATAAAAGCATGCCATTCTCTTTGTGTTTCTCATGCTTAGATATATCACTCTTGGATTCTTGAAATCTTGGGTTTGCATTCTTCTATAGAGGTAGAGCCCAGATGCCATGTTTCTTCGCTCACCTAGAATTTTTTGGCTATAACAATTGATATCCTTGAGATTTGAGGTTAGAACTTGGAGGAATTATATACTTGGATCACCTAAGTGCTTGGTTTATAAGCACTAAATGGAGTTTATAGAGGAGCCATGTAGAAGAGAAAATTTTCTTAAGTAATGAATTATGAAATCTATGATTGGCCCCATGGTTTCCCCATTGCATATTGCAAGGTTTCCAAATACATCTTGTGAAAGTTTTCCCTATTGTCTAATGTTTTTGTAGATTATTTTTCTAAATTATTTACTTGCAATATATGATATAGCCTATTGATCTTAATATGTAGTATCAGAGTCATTTTATTCCTAACATATAAATCTAATAATTAAGTTATGAGTGACATACTCAGGTCAATAAGGTGTTTTCCATGTATTTTTGCATTTATCAAGACTAAAGATGGATATACATAGTGGAAGAAACATGAATAGGTTTCAACATAATTATAATTAATCTTAACTTATGCAAAAAAATATGTAGGTGTGTGTATTAGAGTTTTTTTTAATATATTTAATTGGTTTAATTTATTGGATACCTCTATAGATGAAGTTATTGATGACTAACACTATTAATAGGCCTACAAGTAAGTCTAAAACATGGTATTAGGTTACTAAAAGTATAATGTATCATGAAATAACACTTGGAATCTGCTAAAAATGGATAGGTAGTGTCTAGAGGCTATGTCATAAATGAATCAATAGGTTTTAGGTCTTATAAATATATGAAGGATGAGATATGGGTGATTGTGTCTTTGCAAACATAAAACAAACATTAAAAAAAGGGCTAAAATGTTGAACTATTAAGTTTCCTTGAAACTTCATATATGAAGGAGTTGTGAGATATTCTAATTGGTATGAGGAATGTGGAATGAATGTGTATATTCATATTATGTGCTTTTAGTTTGAGTTCAAGTCTTCAAAGTGATAGGAGAGTTAACAAACCTAGTAAAAAGGATAAAAACCTATTAAGTGTAGATAGTCTATTGAGGGTTTAAAACCTTTTGATAAGGTAAGATTGCTTTCATGTGAATTTCTCACTATGTTTTAAATAGATATTAACCTTTGTATCTCATGTTATACCCAATACATCCATCTATAGGCTATGTGTAAATCCTAAAAGATATAATTTTGAGTTCTTGTTAAAAGAGGGATAGAGCGGGAAAGTTAATGTTGTATGGAATAAGAAAACATTCTAAAATGGGAATATAACCTTAATAATGTGATTTGGGGTTAATTTCCATAGAGAAGATTAGTATCTATTGAATAAATTTTTAATCCATAGGTTAAATATAAAATACCTAATAGAATTATACTCCATTACTAGAATGACAGTGTGAAATGGCCAAAGGAATAACCCAAATACTAGAAAGTGGTTATCAATTCACAAAATTAGAATTACCTTCAATGCAATGTTTTGTGGAAAAAAACTAGATACTTTCATAGAATTAATAAATTGGTATAATTACATTAAAATTATATTAAGTAATATTATCATTTATTCTAAACATAGTGTTATATTTGGCATCACAAACATCTTGACATTCTCTAAAATGAATTCAATGTATAAATAATGTTTCATTGTCAAATGTGGATTAATGGTAAAACATTACACTTAATTATTGATAATGGAAGTAAAAAAAATGTCATTTATTTTAAATTAGTTTTAATATTTGACTTTCCAATGATGCCTCATATGAAACCATAATACATTATATGGTGCAGTGTAGGATCTATGTAATTTTAAAAAAATAATAAAAATCATAAAGGAATATGAAATAAGAACATAATAGACTTTTAGGTGTATTACATATAGGAATATAATGTCAATAATATGTACTTTTCCATATAGGCATACAAAAAAAATTATCATCTAATAGAATAATATCTAATGTTAGGCAAATGTTGTATATGCATACAATGCCAAAAAAGCATGCATTGCCATATAGGCACATAAAAAATTACATTATCTAATACATCATAATAATAAAATAACCTCTTTCTCTTTTACTTCCTCAAAGAAGACTCTCCTTTCGATGCCCTATTTGTATATGGAGATCCCTTGAATGCCTTGGATTACTCTAATGTGTAACAACCCCACTAGGTTTAACATAGATAAACATGATTTTTTTTAGTTAAACACAAATACCAAAAATAGATTACACCATAAAAATCTAAATGAGATCATACAAAGTAATCATATCATGATAATACCAAATAAAGCATAGTACATCATATACCATTGATCTCTAATATCATGAGAGCACATTAGAAATGTAAAGATAGAAAGTAGTTATATTAACTCAGCAACAACTGATACAAGTGTATATCCACCACTGTTAATGTAGAATAATAAGTAACTAAAACTCTTCATGATAATATTCAATAACAAATACAATATAATATAATGTGCATATAATATACATGGATCCCTTGAATCATAGCTCCCAAACTCAACTATCTATGGCAATCTCAACTTTCATATCGATAAGTAGTACTACTATGGGGATGAAGAGAATCATCTGAGTGATTTTCCACACCAACTATGGAATAACAAATATCCACACTAATCCTATCAAGAAATGGACCTCCCTTCATAAATGAGTAGATAGTGATGGTCCAGGAATCCAGAGAAGCAAGCAAGAACTCATGTGTTGTATGATTTTTAATAAAATTAAACATGTAGTGTATAATAAAAAACTGTTCTATTATAGGATATCACATAAACATGTAAATCATAGTCATGAAAAGATAATGTATCACTAAACATAATTTGACCTAATTTCTTATGAATAATAAATAATAACGATATATAGATCAATCAAATTTATATAAACTACTTGATCAGATTACCTTCATCTCACATTATGAGGCTAGTAATACAGTTAAGTTCATATCACTCCTTACTCAGTATTAGCAATGCAAATTAGTCAAACATAATTTAACTAAATTATTCAAATAATTTACATCGTACTAGAAAACATATCACATAATATGTCATACATAATAGTAACCAAAACATACATTTATTCCATCAAATATATGAATAAATCTTATATTATTTTCTATCCCATATAACAAATAATGACTATAGTTTATACCATCTGGGTAAGATACATATTTAACTATAGATTTTAACTACCACAATTAGTTTCCAAACATATTACACCTTATGAAAAATCATATTACCATGGTCTAGTTGTCTAAGACATAACTTCTAGTTTTCTAAAATCAGTTGTATAAATTATTCTTAAATACATGAAAACATAAGCTTCTATTCAGGAAACTCAACATAACAAAGTAAGTCATAGTTTTTGTGAAACACATATTGATATCTCAAAGTTTGTATGAATGCATACACAAATTATTACAAACTATCATAAAATATGCTATTCATAGTAATTACCAACAAATATATATTAAATCAATCAAACATAGGTGTGAGTCTAGACATAAAACTTATAATATGTACCATCTAGGTATAATGTAAATTTATATTGTAGTACTCTCTGATATCTCATACTATCATAGTTCACAACTACATAAACACACAACTAAATTTATGATTTTAAAAATCAAATGATTCACATATATAGTAACAATCAAATAAGTATGAGTTTATACCTCTAAAGTATACCTTAGGTTTAAAAAATACACTAGCATTTAAAAGTAATATAACTTATAAGTAGGCATCATGAAACATCATTATATGTCAAATATAACCAAATATTTATATATATTACCACTCACATAATATTTATCACACAAAAGTATTCAATATTAAATAAATATAACTAACAATTAGTCAATCATTTACAGAGAAATAGAGAAACTCATTAACCCATTATAAAATTCATTTAAACATATCATTCCTTTTTCTATAAGATTTTTTTAATTTGGTTATAGTTCCAATCCCATGGACACCTGGTGAATAGATAAAACTATACTTATAGATACAAACATAGGCATATGACCCAACATAACCATTTAAATTATGTACTTGTGTTGCATACATAATTTTATCTATAGATATATTTTCTATACATACACCCTTGAACATATTAACTACATTTGTACTATATATTATATTTCAATCACCTAATAATATATATATAAACTCTAAGCATCAAAAACCATATAAAATTTTAAATAATAATTTAATATGATTTCCACATCAGCTAATGTCATAATAATAGTTACTTCAATACCTTGATAAGAAGATCATTTTCATACACTAGAGAAATAGGGTAATGATGATTTATCTTCCATACCTCATAGAATAATTTCACACGTTATGAAAAATCTATAGTTCACATATTAGACTAAATATATAGTACATAATATATTTAGTAATACTCGATACACCAATTATAGTAATATATATATATATATATATATATATATATATATATATATATATATATATATATATATATATATATATATATATATATATAGTAGCACACTATGTTTGATGAGCTAGTTGTACTAATCCTTTTTGCCCAGTCTACCATAGGATTGACAGAGTCTATGTCATATCCATTGTTACCCAACATAGTATAAAAAATAATTGAGTTGAACATTCATCCAATATCAAAGAGTTTCCCCCATATATATATATATATATATATATATATATATATATATATATATATATATATATATATATATATATATATATATATATATCTAGGTCATTTGATTACTTATAATCCTATTAATATATTTTATATATTTTCATGATCTTATTAGCATATCAAACTAAAGGATTAGGATTAGTTATAACTATCTTTATATTTCATAAGTATTTTCAAGAGCTGATTAATTATAACCCTTTTGGATCATACAACTATTTGGATGTAAATATCTTTCTGTTAGATCAAATATATCTTCTTAATCTTATGTATATGAGACACGTCTTCCACTAAGAATTTATATTCATGATCTATTTTCTTATGGTATTAGGACTAAGACTAATACTAAGACATTAATATGTTACTCCTTTATATCTAGCTCATAAGGATAAATGTATACAATGAATTGCAAAGGATACACTGATATAATCATATATACCAATCTAATTCACCATATAAACATATTAAATTATATATATAAAATTTTAGATTATATATATGAAATTCGGCCTGAGTTTGTGACTTGTCAAATATTTGGTGAATTAATATGATGAAATCAACTACTCATTAATGCTACACCAAATAACTAGATGCAAAATAGAAAATGTGTGAATAGACTTTCAATAAGATTTTTTCTCCATAAAGAGATGACATTTGCATTACATCATGGTGACCAAATATTTTGTCTTGTCCTAATACTATCCATATCTCACAAATAAAATGATCTATATTCATTCACAATCTTATAGTTATTTAATTGGTTGGTAATATAATCATTATTATCTGAAAATTTATTCATGACACATTTATATATCCTAATATATATAGTATAATATATACTATTCTTGAAGTTCTCCATGATAGAGCTATATATCTCAATGATTTATTCAACAAGGATTTAATAATAATACAGTCATGTCTTTACCTAAAATATTAAGAAAGAATTATGGTGACACCAACACCTTAAGTTTACTCTATAAAACATAATAACTCCCACTTAATCTCATAAAAGGATTGAGAATAATATAAGTAAATGACAATCCCATATAAGTAGGTAATAGTATAAAGGAAATAAGTGTAGTGATTTTTTTATTATTTTACTTGGTTGTAATAAAGAGGTACAATGATGAATTTTCACATGGTTGATTCAATGATTCACATGTGGATGGGTAAATTTATACATACATGAGTTGTAAGACATTAACATCCTACTCTTTCTTTGTAGCAATGCATTTGAGGTATTTAAACTAAAATTTATTCATCTATTAAGTTTTAGTAATATGTTTTTTACAGTGATGCCTTATATATTAAAATGTTGGAAACATAATAATATATGTAGCACCAATCTCATGTTTAAAATTTTATTTCTGAACAAATCACTATTTTCATATTTTTAAGTTCATATATAATAATTTAGTAAAACTAATTTCTCATAGCAAGTTCTATAGAAAACTAATTATAATTTAATATGGGTATGAGCTTTTAATTTCTAATTAGTAAGCAGAAACTCCTATGCACATTCCCTCGTCATAAATTCCACCTATTAGTTATATATCCCATTATGACATAATTTATGTATACCTATGTGCATGTATGGGCATGTATGGGTTACCATAAATTTAATTATTGAAATTTCATGTATTAAACGAACACTTCATTATGTGGAACACCATGTCTCATATAGTTGTATGGATTATGTTTACTGGATAGTCTCTAAGTCTATTAAGTGACTATAGCCAGTTGTATGCTTCTCAATTAAACATGCATCTCAATATTTTGAAAACATGTCAAAATTTAAAGAACAATAATCACCCAAAAAATTTCAAATAAACATATTCTAAAATTTGAAAACATTGCTTACCTGGAAAATTGAGTGATTGATCTTCTTCCCTTTTTCCTTTCTTTTTGTCTATGTCTCCTTCTACTATGCCACTCTTTTGCTTCTTTCCCATTCCAATTTTCTTTACAATCCAATAGATTAAAAAGGATGCAATCCTTTTGTTTTAATTTTCTTTTTTTATTTTTTAATGTATTTGATTTTTTATTTTTTTAAATTAAATTGATCCTTTCCTTTCTTTTTATTCTTTATTTTCTTTTTCCATTTTTTGATAATTTCTAATTTTCATTTATTTCAACAATAAATAGATAAAATCTATAATTTAACAATTTAATTAACATCACTTTTAATAAACCATAAAAATCAAAGTTTAATGCACACCATGAATAAATACAAATAAACACACCATGTGTAAACCATTTTAATTAATTTTAACATGTGTTATCTACTATGGTGTGTGTAGGGTTTTTCTAGTTCTCTTTCATCCTTTGACATATCTACCTACATCAACCTCTTTGATTATGATTTTCCTCTGACACACTCTAAAATATGGGGTCTCTTATGTCAAACTCAAAACAAAGTAGGTAGTTAGACCATATCGATCATGATATACATTCATCATAAAAAATATCTAAAATGATAGTTCAATATGATCATAAAGTAAACATATACTTACAACCAACTCATAATAGTGTGATCATGTAACCTAACCAATATCATATTGTCCCATATATATCTTAAAGATTAGTCAAAATATAACTAAATTAGATGTGTTGACTACAAATATCCATGAATAGTCAAATAATTTGCCTAGAAAGGAATTTAGATGTAGCATCTTTCCCCCTTAAATCTATTCATCATCTTGGATGACTCTTATCAAATATAAATTTTGAATTAAAAATATTATTCAATAGAGAAACAATATAGTATATAGAAAACATCAAGTAGATAAATTTGGAATTAGCTATAGAACTCATTGAAATTCCCTCAAGTTGAATTATTCTTAGTGTATTAATCCCATAAGACCCTAATTTGTGACATCTCCCAATTATGCAAACATATTTTTTGAGTATTTATTACTTTGATTGATTCTATCATGACTACCCCATGGTCCATAACCATTAGTAAAATCCTATATATTATAGGATTTACCACTTCTATTACCTTTAAGGGTCCCACATATCTCAGTTAAGTTTCACCAACTTTCCAAGAGTACATAAGATCATCATAAAATCCAAAAAAAATGACCAAAGATAGAGTTCAACATAACATTTTGTCCCTTCTACACATCTCTCTAACCTAGTGAGTATTTTTATCATTCTAGAGAAAAGTAATTAAGGAGCCTAGTAGTAATTATGTGTATAGGTTAATACTATTAGTAATCCATGTAGTTGATGATAAGTATAACATGCCAATACTATCACTACTCCACAGATCTCTTGACAAATATGATGGTGAATAGGAACTGAAAATACTACATTTCTAATTTATACAAAGTTAAAGAATAAATATTCCATCATATAGATGTGTATGGCCATATGAATGAAATTGACAAGTCTGTCTATCAATCCTAGATTTGACAAGTCCATATATTGAATTCAAACTCAATAAATTATGAGTTAATGTGAGACTAAGTAGGATCCACTCCTATCACTTAGTACTTACATTTCTTATTCACCTTTTTTACCTTAGGTCTCCTTGACCTAATGATCTCCAAAAAGTACATAATGTTAAATGATTGACAATTTTATAGATCATGAAAGGCAATAATATGTGATAAATAATTCTATATGTATCAACATACATACAAGAGAAGTCATATAATTAGTCCTTAATTCTATTAAGTTGACACAAGCCAAACATTACTAGTATCATAATCACAGCTTAACCTATAGTTTTATATTCATGGTTAAGAGGAAATAATGTTAAAATTAACATAACATACAAAGGCCAAGGATCACACTATCACTATAACCTTATAAAGGAACAAGAGAGATAATATCTCCCTGCTTTCTTGGCTATTACACAATAAGTTAAAAATTAACCTCAACCACTAGATTGAAAATATTTTCCACATATCCTATACCCTACTCACTTCCAATAAAATGTACAAAAATAAATCTTTAAAAAAATTTAATTTAATAAAAAAGATAAAAATATCAATCTAGTCAAGGGTAAATAATATCATAATAATTATAATCAATTTAAAATTTAATATATAGTTAAAGTTTTGCCACTCCACATGGTCTAAGTTCCCATGGTAGATAAAGTAGTGACCCTTAAGAGTCACAAGTGAAAAGTAGATAACTATCATAAAAAATCTTACATACCTTCACAAGTTAAAAAGAAAACACCACAACTCAATGTTGCTAAATCACTACCTACTTACCAAATATGTACGTATAGTTTCACAATCTATTTCCATAACTAAAATAAAATTACTAATCCACATAAATGCATCAATCCATCCATTCTTAAAAACTCTCTATAAACAAAAAGTAGAATATAATTATCCCATTAACTGCAACAAATATGGTCAAAATAACATTTCAGAAATAAGTTTCAATATGAATCATCTCGGATGCTTATAATGATGTCAAAGGAGAATGATATAATAAAAACTCATGTCTAATCTACCTAAGAGAGATGACACTTCTTAGTAATCTACATAAATTAAGGGTGTCAATCCATAAATAGTCTCCTAACACATAAGAATTCTTAACCAAAACATCCACAAAGGACCATTTTATATAATCTCAATTTATGCCCAGTGAACTAGAATATAGATAATGTTAGAAAAATAGTAATTTTCATATATCAAAAATATATTAGAATATATTTATTGTAATAATTTGGATCCATTAATAATATATTTCACTTGAGAGAATTTTGAATTAGAAAATTTTTAATAATTTAGATGCATTTCTAATACTTTGATTTGCAGATGGACAAGGAATAAGCCCAAATTATTTTAAATGGTTCCTTACACTCTACTAAAATAAAAATTCCATCACCCTAGGTGGTACTAACTAAAATTGGTCTTATAAGATTTTCCATTCCTAGGATTATTGAATATAAGACACATAATTAAAGCACATATATACCTAAGTGAGAAGCATCCCATGTTATTAAATACTCACAACACAAAATATAAATGGTGAAGTTGACTTGATTACCAACAAGGATTTAATCATACCTTAGGTGTTTAATCTAAGTGATAAAACTATGATAGAAATATCTTGTTCATAACTCATGAACTATGCTATGTACTCACCTACCCAAACCTTATATATAACCATCAACATTAGGGCACTTGATAAGCCAATCTCTTATTAAATAAAAAGGTTATGAATTATCCTAAGGTTTCACACTCAATGTTCCCCATACACATTTCAAGAGTATCTCACACAAACAATAGTCATCAACCCATATAGGAGGATCTACCAAGTCTCAAAACACCAATCATAGTGTAACTTGTTTCTTACATTGAGACACTAAAAATACAAAATAATAGTGCAATACTTCATGTCGCTAGGTTCAAAATAGTGAACAGAAGGACACAAAAATGCCAATGGACTTATTGTGTCCTAGAGTTTGAGCCATAGATATGATACCACATGTAACAACCATACTAGTTTTAACATAGATAAAAATGATTTTTTAATTAAACACAAATATAAAAAAATAGATTACACCACAAGAATCTAACAAAGATCATAAAAAAAATACTCAAAAAATGATAATTGCAAATAAAGCATACTACATCATGTACCAATGATCTCTAATATCATGAGAACACATCAGAAATGTGAATATATAAAGTAATTGTATTAACTCATCCTTAATTGATACAAGTCTACAACCACCATTGGCAATGTAAAATAATAAGTAACTACAACTCTTCATGACAATATTTAGTCATAAGTATAATACAATATAAGGTACATATAACATACATGGATCCTCTAAAGTATAGTTCTTTAATTCAAGTATCTATGTAATTTCAAGTGTCATCTCGATAAGTAGTACTCAAGTGGAGAGGGAGAGCATCATTCAAGTGGTTTTTAATACCAACCATCAATCATTGATCCCTAATACTAATCCCATTAATAAATGGTCATCCCTTCATGGATGAGTAGATAATTATTGTGTAGAAATCTAGAGAGACATAAAATTACCTTTATGCTCTATGATTTCTAAAACTAAACATGTAGTGTATCATAGAAAATCATTCTCTTGCAAGATATAACATAAACATGTAAATAGTACTCATGAAATCATAATGTATCATTAAACATAATTTAGACTAGATTTTTATGAATAATAAATAATAATGATCTATAGATCAACTAACTTTATACACATCACTTGATTGGAGTGCCTTCATCTGGCATTGTGATGCTACTAAGACAATGAAGTCTATCTCACTCTTTATTCTATATAAGCAATATAGATTGGTCAAATATAATTTAATAATAAGATTCATATAATTTACATCCTACTAGCAAACACATTACAAAATATGATGTACATAGGAGTAATTGATGCATAAATTTATTATGTCAAACTTATAAATGAATCTTACATTATTTTATATATCCTATACTAGAAAAATGAGTATAGTTTATATCATCTGAGTAAAATACATATTTAAGTAAATATTTTAACTATCATAGTTAGTTTCCAAACATACTACACCCTTTGATAACCTATATTACCATGGTTTAGTATTATGAAATGTAACTACTAGTTTTCCACAATAAATTATATAAAGTAGTCTTAAATACATGAAACCATAAGCTGCTATTCAATCAACTCAACTTAACAAAGTAATTCATAGTTTCTATTAAACACATAATATTATATTTTAGCATAAACTACACTCTCAAAGATCGTATGAAAACATACACAAAGTCCTACCAAATATCACAAAATACACTATTCCACATAATAACTAGCAAGCATATATTAAATCAATCAAATGTAGGTGTGAGTCTAGGCATACCAATTATAGTATGTACCATGTAGGTATAACATATATTTATATGATAGTACTCCATGATGTCTCATACTATCATAGTTTACAAATATATAAATATACATAACCAAACATATGATTTCAAGAATCAAATGATTTAAATACATAATAACACTCAAGCAAGTATGGGATTATACCACCCAGGTATACTCTAGGTTTAAACAACATACTATAATTCAAAGAAATATAACTTATAAACATACATCATGGTGCATCATTATATACAAAATATAATCAAACATTTATATATATTACCATTCTTATAATATGTACCACACAGAAGTATTTAATACTAAATACATATAACTAACAGTCAATTAATCATTTGTATAGAAATAGAGAAACTCATAAACCTATTATAGCACTCATTTAAATGTCTCATTTCTTTTTCTAAAAGACTATTTTAATATGGTTATAGTTTCAGTCCCAGGGACACTTGATGACTAGATAAAAATGTACTTCTAAATAAAATCGTAGGCATATGACCCAACACAACCATTTACATTATCTACTTATGTTGCATACTTAATTTTGTGTATAGATATATTTCCTAAATGTATACACTCGAATATATTAACTATATTTGTACTATGTATGGTGTTGCAAGCACGCAATAATATATATAAATTTTAATCATCAATAACCATAGAACATTCTATATAATAATTTCATATGATTTCTGTATCCGTTAATGTCATAACAATAGTTACTTAAACACCTGAACAAGAGGATCATTTTCATACACTAGAGTAATAGTATAATGATGCTTTAACTTTGATACTTTATAGAATAATGTTATAGTTTATGAAAAATATATAGTTTACATATTATACTAAATATATAGTACATAATATATTTAGTAATATTTGATACATCAAATACAATAATTTTGTAATACATTTATTATCACACTATGTTTAATGAGCTAGTTATACCAATCCTTATTCCCCAGTCTACCATAGGCTTGACAGAGTCTAAGTATTTGTCATTGTTATCTAAGATAGAATAAAAAATTATTGAGTCGAGAATTTAGCCAATCTTAGTTGGTTTGCCCCATATTTTTTACACTCATATGTGTGTGTGTGTGTGCGCGCACGTGCTCACAAAAATACAAATGATATAACTCATATATTATACCTGGGTTATCTTATATGTGCCAATCCTATTAGCATATTTTATGTACTTTCATAATCTTATTAGCATATCAAAGTGAAGAATTATGAATAATTATAACCATCTTTATATTTCATAATTTTTTTCATGAACTAAATAGTTATAAGCCTTTTAGATCACATAACTACTGGGATGTAAATATTTTTATGCTACATCAAATATTTTCTCATAATCCTATGTATATGAGACATGTCTTACACTCTAAGCATTTATATTCACAAACTATTTTCTTATGGTATTACGACTAAGACTAATATTAAGACTTTATTATGTTACTTGTTTATATATAACTCATAAGGATAAATGTATAATATGAAATACAAAGGATAAACTAATATAATCATATATACCAAACAAACTCAACATATAAGCATATTAAATTATGTATATGAAATTATAGATTTTGTATACGAAATTAATACGATGCAATCAACTACTTGTTGATGTTGCACCAAAGAACCAGATGCAAAATGGAAAATATAAGAATGGACTTTCCACAAGCTTTTTTGTCCATAAAGAGTTGACATTTGCACAACATCATAGTGACTAGTTCTTTTATCTTGTCTTGCTGCTGTCTCATAAATATCACAATCTATATTCATTCAAAATATGATAGTTATATAATTGCTTTGTAATATAATCATTATTAGCTAAAGATTTATTCATGACAGAGTTTTACATATATATATATATATATATATATATATATATATGTATATATATATATATATATATGTATGTATATATATATATATATATATATATATATGTATATATATATATATATATATATATATATATATATATATATTCTCAAATTTCACCATGACAGAGCTATATGTCCCAGTGATTTGTTAAATAGGGATTTCGTAATAATATAGTGACACCTTTACCTAAAATCTCAAGCATAGAATACGATGATGCCAACATATTGAGTTTATTTTATAAAATAGGACTCCCATTTAATGGTATAAAAGGAATGAGAATAATGTAAGTAAATGGTGATACCATATAAGTAGGGAATAATATAAAGGAAGTAATTGTAGTGATATTTTATTATTTTATTTAGATGTAATAAATAGGTACAGTGACACATTTGTGCATAAGTGCTTCAGCGACTCATGAAAACAATGGTAAATTTATATATGTATAATATGTAATACTTATGTATCCTATTGTTTCTCTATAGCAATGCATTTAAGGTATTTCAACTAAAAACTATTTATCTCCTAAGTTGAAGTAACATGTTTTTTACATTGATGCCTTATATCTTAAAAGGTTGGCAACACAATAATATGTGTAGCACTAATCTAAATTTTATAATTTAATTTTTGAAAAAATCACTATGTTCTTATTTTTAAGTTAATATATAATAATTTACTAAATCCAAGTTTTCATATCAGGTTCTACAACAAACTAATTATAATTTCATATGGGTATGAGCTTCTGATTGCCAATTAGTAAGCATAAACTCCTTTACACTCACCCTCATCACAAATTCCACCTATTATTTATATTATCCCATTATGACATAGTTACTATATACCTATGCGCATGCATTAGTCATCATAAATTTATTTAATGAAAATTCATGCATTAACCGAACAATTCATTATGTGGAATACCATATCTCAGGTAGTTATATGGATTTATTTTAATAGGTAGTCTCTAAGTATCCTAAGAGACTATGGCCAATCATATTATTCACAATTAAATATGAATATCAAAGTTTTGAAAACATAGTGACATTTGAAGAATAGTAATCACCCATAATTTATCATATAAACATATTGTAAAATTTGAAAACATTACCTACCTAGAAAATTGAGAGGTTGATATTTTTCTCTACTTCCTTTATTTTCCTCTGTCTCCTTATGCTATGACCCTCTTCTAATTATCTCGCATACCAATTTTCATTACAATCCACTAGACTAAAAAAGACTTAGTCCTTTTTTTAAAAGATTTTTTTTTGGTTATTTTTTTTATCATATTTAAATTTTTTTTAATTTTTTTAATTTTATAATTTCCTTGCTTTTATTCTTTCTTGTATTTTTCCATTTTTTCCTTTTTTTGATAATTTATAATTTTTCATTTTTTTCAACAATAAATAGAGGAAATCTATAATTTAATAAATTTATTAACATCACTTTTAATAAACCATATAAATTAATTTTTAATGCATACCATGAATTAATATAAATAAACACACCATGTACAAACTATTTTAATGTATTTTAACATGTGCTATCTGTTGTGGTGTGTGCAAGATCCTCACCAGTTCTCTATCATCCTCCAACATCACCATCTACGTCACCTTCTTTGATGATGATCTTCCTTCAGAACTTTCCAAGGGATGGTTTCTCCTACATTAACCTCATAATAAATCAAGAAGTTATACCATAACATTCTTGACATGCATTCATCATAAAATATAGCTCAAATGACAATTTGACATAATCATAAATAAATATATACTAAAAACTAATTCAAAGTAGTCTGATAATGTAACCTAAAAAATATCTTACTATCCCATATGAACATTTATCTCAAATCTTAGTCAAAATATAACCATATTACATCTTTCAACTTTAAATATCCATGGATAGTCAAATAGTTTTGTTAGTGAGGAATCAAGTTGTAACATAAGGTCTAACTATAAATCCTACCCTCACAGCTCACTTTCAGATGAACTTGTTCAAATATAGATAATATTATAATATTAACACACTATACATGAAGCCAAGTTAATAAATTAATTTTAAACTAGAATTAAAAATTCATTTAATCACGCACTTAATGGAAACTCATAGTCATGTTAAATCTACTTATGATGCCTAATTAGGTCAATGATAGGTTCAATTTCATGAAAATGTGTGTGAAATAAGGACAAAAAATGAAGAGGTGTCACAGTAATCCTCTGAATTAGATTGTCAAATGTCATTTGACAACCCTGCATATAAAATACATTCACATAAGTTATAGTTTCCCAAGTATGTAGTAAAATTATTTAGAAAATGCCTTTTTTTTAAATTTAAAATTACAAGTTAATATGTACCTCTATGATTCCCTCTATGCATGGCATTGCGTCAATAATGCATGTCTGTTTCAGCTCGTACTAATGGAGGAATACATATAATCTATCCATCAACTAAACAAACAACATCACTTAGTTTTTTAGAAACTATTGAAGATATAAAGCAAAATTTTATCCTTTATTAAACCAAGAGTGTATTTGATAGTAGTGTATTTGAATTTTGAGATCCTCTATGGATAGATTTAACTTAGTATAAGATGCATATACATATAATAAATATAGATAGAGTATAATATTGACTTAAAATTTTACACATGTATACATAAATGGTGTCATCCTAACATGGATAGATACAGTAGTGGATCACCCAATAGATATCTCCATAGATTTAAAAATAAGTTGAGTAAGATCAAATAATGTAACTTTGGACTATGATGATGAAGTCACTGTCTCTTATTATAACATAAAAAATTACATATTATTCAATTTATGTGTAAATTAATTGTTAACTTTTATATTTGAAAATAAAACTTAAATTTAACATGAAATTTATATAAAATATACCTACATGCATGTAGAGGCCAATGTGTGAAGACCAAATGTGCATGCCAAAAACTCATCAATCAATAATATATCATCCAATCCCTTTGAATCACCACCATCATCATCCAAATTATTAGTGTATATAGTACTTGTCATCATCAAAATATATTACCCTAGAGAAGGTTGATCAGATCTACTCAAATATTTGGGTAACATTGGAATACCTCTAGGCCTGTGGGTTGCCTATAGTAGATGCTGACCTCTAGGTTTAAGGGCTAACACCCTAGATTGAACTTTGAGTGCTTATCAACTACATTAAATAATTTATTTTATGACAATGGATATAATTATGCATTAAATTAAACTAATATAAGGGTTTAATACACCATAATAATTTCCACCAAATCATCAAACTTCTTTCACTAAGACACAAGAGCTACAATACTAGCTTCAAGGTCATAAAATACCCTAACATTAGTATTTAAATATAGAGGTGATATGCATGAAAAATATTCAAGGTAAGTGAGACATATGTCAATTTAAAATATTAAGTCTACTTTTACACTTGAAAGTAGACCCCTACAATTGAAAACACATCATATGACCTACTAGAGAGGAACAACTTACATCAGGCATGGAAGGATTGAGAGAAACCAAGGATATATTAAAATCACTTGGCTATTCATTATACATCTATTCAAAAAAATTTACAATGTCATAAATGAACTCAAAACCAGATTTCACGTATTATTTAAAGTCAAAGTATAACATAAAACCAATAGGATTTCACCATATATGGTGTGGAGTTAGTATACAAGAACCAAAATGGGTAGTACCTATAGAAAGTGAGAGAGTAGAGAGAGAGGTGGAGATTAAGAGTCATAATAATAAGTATCAATATGAAAGAGAGTTAAAATTTAAAATAAATGTTGTGTGAAATAGACCATGCAAGGTCACTTTTAACAAATGTCCCTCTAAAGCATGAAAACTCTCCAAATGTGTCTTAGGACTCTTCAACTACACTTTTAAAAACTACCTTCATCATTGGATTCTCTTGATCGCTAAAAAGAAGACTTGGAATCTTCAATTTACACATGTGCACTAATATTATTGGGTTAAGAACATTATCCAACATGCATTGGATGTTTCTTTAATCACCGATCTTCTTCTAGATAAGTGTTCTCACTATCTACAGTCACTATCATCCTTCTATAAACCTATCTTCACATTTGGCACTAATATGATCATGATTTGTTTAATCCAATCCATATAGAGGGTCATATTACATGTATAAATATTAATATTATCCTTAAATACATTAGGAAAACCTTAAAAGGCCTCTCAATTGGAGTTATCACCTTCTCACTTGGTAATCACCTTCAATTCACTATCCTAGTTTAGACTACCTAATGGGAAGGAAATTACAGAGGTACCTATGTGATTTTATAAAGAAATAAATAGATATGAGGAGTTATTTCGGGTCCTACTTGATCTCCCTAAGTTATCCTCATCCTTATAAACTCCTCTGTACCTATAAAACATTAAAATATGTCAAGAAAACTAGTTCTACACCTAGCCTATATAAATAAGGTACAATTCAATATGATGATAAGGAGCCTATGGGAGTCATATGAAACTCTCAATCACTTTCCATTTCATAGTATCTCATCTAGATGCATTTTCTTCTTTATTTTTTCCATCGAGTCATTAGCAAGGGTTTTGGAGGGTTCTTAGTGGTTTTGACGTTTAAGGATTGTTTATAAAAGTTTAAAATTCAATACTCAAAAAAATTACACTAAAGAATTATTTATGAACTTATCCAACGTATCATAACTCCTCAGGGTCCCATGCTAATCATCTATACAGATATGAGGTTTTAAACCTAGCCTCTCAAGCTCTTTTTTGCATTCTATGCACCCTATAATGTTTTTAAGCTAAGAAATAACTTATCTATGACATTATCTACAAAATAAACGTTTTGAATCACCTTAAAACTCCCTATTAAGTTCATCCAATGCTTTTAAGGCTCATGTTTCCCTATAATTGGTATCAGCCCTCTAATTGGGCTTTGGTCCTAGATTAGACATAAAGGCTTGAATTGTATCTTATTTCTCACAACAACGTATAAATTATTTTAGGATATCGAAAGGTATTATTTAGGTTTATTAATGTATATAAAATCTCACCATACCATTCTATAGTTCCTTTAATACCTCCCAACTTACTTTCTTACTTCCTCATGTCAAAACTATAGGGCTTATTTCTGTGGGAGTGCCCTCTATCTAGGATAGAATAAAGGGAATTTCCCCTATTTTTTAAGGAATTTTGAATGAATTATAGGAAATTTTGGCTCATTTACATTATATATAGCAATTTTAATATCTTATCTATCTTTTTAAGGTCATCAACACTGCAACTTCCTAGGATAGACTCCTCGAATGATGACTGTGCAAGATTTTGTATGTTGAATGTAGATGCACTTTGAAAATGGCTCTTACCCTAATTATTTTTTATTAATATAATGTTAAAAATTATAGGAAATTTTGGCTCATTTATATTATATATACTAATTTTAATATCTTATCTACCTTTTTAAGGTCATCAACACTGCAACTTCCTAGGATAGACTCCTCGAATGATGACTCTGCAAGATTTTTTATGTTGAATGTAGATGCAATTTGAAAATGGCTCTTACCATAATTATTTTTTATTAATATAATGTTATGTGATAATATTTACTATTAAATTCATTTTAGACATGTATAATACCATATAATATTACCAACTCCTCATAATGCACTCTATACTGACATAGGCTTATTTGCAATCAGGTATGATTGTGTGTCCCCTAAGAAATAGACATGTCTATAGGTGAAAAATTGGTATTATAAATTTTATATCATGGTTTTATACCCTATTTAATTCATCAAGGATTTTCTAACTCATTTGAACTCACTTCATGCTAAGAGACTTATGTCAAAAAAAATGACCATATGATAATACATTATCACACTACAATCAAACAATAGGTGGCCTTTATTATGGAAATGCTATGCCTATAGGTGATGATGTAGGTTAAGACACTATGATTTCACCCCCCTCAATTTTATTTAGACCACTACTATCCTTCTTACCTTGATAGGGTCTCTTACATGAAGAAATGCTCCTATCATTCCACCTTGGACTATGAGATGACTTGAAGTTCAAAGAACTATAGAAAACACTGAGAACCTATAGTGAAATATTATCTAGAATAGAGAACTCATATACATCACTTATTGGGACCAAACACACATTCTCTTTGATCAATACTTCACTCTTATGATAGTGATTCATGATGTAACACTTATATATGTTTTGACCATCGTACGTCTCACCATGAAAGGATCAAAAAACAAGGCATGCTTCCTATTTTAGAGTTTTTAATTTAAGATGTCCCTTAAACTCTTTCTCCACATACAAACATGAATCCTCAAGTCTACCTACCAATATATGGATCTACTATTAGTTTCTATAGCTCCTTATCATTCTCAAACCTTAAAGAAGGCATAAACATGTCTCAAACACATGTTCTCCAATCTTTGTGGACCTTTATGGAGACTTGTAGGTGCACATATAGGAAGTCTGCTTGTGAGTATATGACATGACTATATATATGATAGGTTTATTCTATAACTAATATCAATACTCCAACATGATTACTATGGTTTTCTCCATCTTTCAAGACCTTAATGAATATGTAAAAATACTTTAGAGACCTCATATCAATTATTCACCCTCCTATTAGGACACTTATAGGTGTATATGTAGGTCATAGGGAAGTGAGGAAAATAATTTATTGAAAATGCATCCAAATGAGACTTCTTAGACATTTCATCATGTTGATTCACATTGGAAAATATTTCACCTCCTTTAAAACTTCTCATTACATCACCATGGATGTGTATATCTTTCTTTACTTAGATGTAGATGGATACGTTGCAAGAAAGTTGACAATGTGATACATGATTGTGTTCTTTACCATTGTATGACCTTGAGATCACATCTTCATAATAATATACTATTCACTATGTATTTCAAGATCAAATCAAAACATGTCAGCATATATTTCCATTTATATGAAGGTTAAATTGAGATGCAAATACTTTTAATTGAGGAAATTGATTGCAGACTCAATAGTGTCTCTCAACTAGAAATTTGAGATGTTTGTTCTCTTCTTTTTAATATTGCGTATTAAAAACATGTCTATAATCATATGAGAATGATGTTCATATTCATGAGGAACATGTACAATACTTAGTTTGTATGAATTAGCTCAAACAGGGATAAAAGCTACAAGGTGGAGAGATATGCGTACAAAAAAGAGAAGTCAAATTATAAACAATGGTTCATACAACTTTCTACACCAAACCATGAAATCCTTACATGAATGTTAATTATACCAAGTTTATTATCTACCACTAAGTGGATTTGACTTGAAACATCCTCTGTTATCTGTACTACACCAAAATTAGTTGGTCCTTTCTACATGCTTAATAGAGTGATGGAGAAGTGAAATGGTTTTAATTGATTTTTATGAGTTCTAAAAATGATAAAATATGAGGATGATTTCATTAAATTTTAAGAGTCACTATAGGATATTTCCACATGTGCCACAATTTTATAGAAGCTGTACAACTAGCTAAAACTACCTAAACTTCCACTTTTCTTTCTTTTTCTAATATTACTCTTAGAAATTTTAGTTAGATACTGACATAACTTATAATAATATTTCATATGGATATTGGGAAACATTTGAAACACTTTTCACTTTAGGAAAACCATATAACCTTCATTAATGGCTCAAATATGACCCTATAGTGACATAAAATGGCTTAGAATTAGTTTTGACTATGACGAAGGTTAATAGCATATCAAATGGCATCAAATAGGACCATGACACACCCTATAAGATCTTATAATACCCATATATAAATTTTTTACTATAGGGGGTTTACTTATTTCAACTTGTGGTCAAAATAGTCAACATTCTTGGCAATTTGTTAGGGGTGGTATGCTCGGTATGGCCAGACTAATATCTTTCTCCTATCCATTAAGATATGGATTCACCTATACATATATATGAAACTTAATTTGATTTTTAAAATGGACCAACACATAAAAAATAACAAGAACAAGACACAAAACAACACACCACACATTTGTTCTTCATGAGCACTTATGAAACACCTAAAGACAACCAAAACAAACTAAATAAAACACAAACTAACCTAAAATAAAGTCATACTCCTAAGTCAAAGGGGAGGTTTGAAAACATTCTTGCTTCATGAAATAGAGGAGTGAATCCAACATGTTACTTTTTTAACCTTAGCATTGATGCCTCCATCTCTTTCATGGTGATTACCAATTTCTTTGGCATGCTTCTCAATTTAATGAAAGCAATTGTAACCAAATCACTTATGAAAGTGAACTCATCTTGCATTTCAGCAGCCTTAACCTTCTCATAAAAATATTTAGCTATAATGTTCAAGGGTGTTTCAAGAAAGCGTATGATCAAATTTCTATTTAGCTACAAGCTCTTCAATATCATCATGGAACTCTACATAATCCACCCAGTCTTAGTCATTATCTTATATGGAAACCTCTTGCTCTATCTTCTCATGTACTAGTCCCTCTACTTGACATAGACCTTCAATCTCTTCAAAAATCTTGATTTGGTGTTGTTAGTCATCCTTTCTCTCTTCAAGTTTATCTTCTTCATATTTATGCTCTTGATGTATGAGGTCATCAAGATTGTCTTCTTTATAATCCAATACATATGAGAGTGGATCAAGATTAGGTTGTGGTTTTAACTATTCCGAAATCTCAAAATACTCTACCTTACATTCATGAGAGACCTCCATAGCTGCAACCTCTTTGATAGTAGCTTCACTAGGTTCCTTCATGAATGTAGCTTCTTGGATGATAGATTGGTGTTCTTATTCTTTCATCACCTGACACTCAAATTCATGCTTGATCAAACACTTAATAACTTTATTTTTAAGATCATCAATAACATCAATATTAGATATGCACTTAATTGGAGGAGGGGTAGAATTACTCAATTGTTTAAATTCATGACTTATGACATTAAAATTTTGCCATAGGTTATCTTCCTCCTCATGATTGTCATGTTTAAGGATTATTTCCTTATTATCGTCAACTAGCTTAGTAGATATGGGGTCTTTATCAAATGCATATCTCTTCATGCTTTGAACCAATTCCTTATGTGTAGATGTAATAAGACCTTAAACATTATTCTCTTCACTTAGGAAGATAAAATTTCACTTATGTTCAACAAGAGTAGTCCCTATGGCTATTTATTCCTCATAGTCACTTGAGGCATCCTCTTGACCAGCTATGGCTTGAGGTTACTCCTCTTCACTTTCTTCCCTCAAAACAAGATCTTCTTCAATAAGGGATGAGGTGGGAGGGTGACATGTAGTCCCTTGGCTTTAATATGGAGTATGAGGTGTGATCAAGGACTTATGAATCAGTTTTGGAAAAAGGACTTCTTGTGTGAGATTATAGGGGAATGAAAAGTTGGTTTATTTAAAAGGAAAGACACTTTCTTCAACAAAGGTTTCACCTTGGTCATATACTTATTAAGGCTCTTCAACAGTTGTAGGTTAACTTTTAAGACCTTTTTCTTCACACATCTTTAGTATATCTAATGAGCATTAGAGATACTTTTTTTCCAAGTACAACTACTCATTGATTTATTATTGAGTTTATTCCTTGACCACCTCACATACATCCATCCACCTTTGAATAAAACCTCTTAACCATTCGATTAGATGCTTAGGAAGGAAATCAAACTAATTATCGCATGTTCCCATATTGTCCTCACTATATATATGACTTGGAATGAGTACCAAAAAGGATTTTCCATGAGATGGGGTTGATGTAAAAGGAGGAAGGTAATGGTGGTGATTGAGTCCATATTTAATTTGTTAGATTTAAGCCTATAATAATGCATATCTTACCCTGTAACATCTTAATGTAAAATCCATGGAATCATCTGATTCCTCATGACCAAACTGATAAGAGTCATCTTGAGGTTGATAGGCATCATCCTATGGTTGTTAGGGGTAATACTAGGATTGATAAGAAGCCATTTATTGAACAACATGATGTATGTATGGAGAAGGAAATGGATGAATATAAGTATTCCATGGCATATATGGTTGATATAAATTGTGATGGGGTTATTAAGGGGTGTAACATGGGTCCTTACAAGGCTTATAAGGAGATGCATAGTGGGGATTTTCATCATATATATTCATATCAACCTCATGGGTCAAATTAAACACAATAACTAATCAAATACTTAAACAAGAGATACTTGGGATGATTATAACCAATATATTTCATTTAGAGTCACCATTGGTGTTATCTTGCTTGCTTCTAAAATCTGATTAGAGAAAAGACACACCAATAATATTTACACTCTCTTAGACCTTGGTCCCACCAAACATATCAGAATAGTTATCACCAAATATCTCACCCTAGATAAGGTTGTTTAGTACTAATATAATATTTTGGAAACATTGGAATACCTCCAGTCCTTTTAGTTTTCCATAGTAGAGGTAGAACTTTAGATTTAAGGGCTACTTTCTTAGATTGACTTTTGAGTGCTTATCACCTTTATTAATTGATTTCTTGTATGAAATGGTATAGAAGTTTGCTTGAAATTAAACCAATATAAGTTGGTGATACACCATAAATATTTCCACAATATCATTACTCTTCATGCACCAAGATACAAGATCTACAATACTAGCTTCAAAGTCCTAAAATACCCTAACATTAGTATTTCAATATAGAGGTGATATGGACGAAAACTATCCAACGTAAGTGAACCATATGTCAAATGAAAACACTAAGGATAATTGTATAATTTAAAATATATAAATACACTTCATATGACCTTTTAGTGAGGAACAACTTACTTCAAACATGGAAGGATTGAGAGAAGGCAAGGATAGATGAAAATCATGTCTATTCACTATACATCTCTTAACAAAATTTGACTAGATGATATATGAAATAAAAAATATATTACATGTATTATTAAAAGGAAAATTACAACATAAAAACAATGTGGGTTTACCATACATTATGTGAAATTAAAATATAAGAGATAAAATTGCTAGTACTTATAGAATGTGAGAGAGGAGAGAGAGGTGGAGCTCAAGAGTCATGTGAATAGGTGTGAAGATGAAAGATAAGGTTACATTTTCAAAGGAATAGAGTTTAAAATATACCATGTAATATATTTTTGGATAAATGTCCCTCCAAGGCATGAAACCTCTTTAAATTTGGTGTAGGACTCTTCAGCTACACTTTTAGAAACTACCTTTATCATTCACTTCTCTTGAGCACTGCAAAGTAGAATAGTAAAAATTGACAAATGTATAATATTATTAGGGGTTAAGAGCAAGATATAATGTGCATTTAATGTGTCCCTAATAATTTATCTTCTTCTAAACAAGTTTTCTCATTATCATCTTTCTATAGACCTATCTTCACATTTGGCACCAAGATCCTCATTAAATTTTAAATAAAATAAATGTAGAGGGTGTTATGACACCTTTAAAGAGTCTTCATATCTGTAAATCCATTATTCAAACCTTAAAAGGACTCCCAATTGGAGTTATCACCATCTCACTTGGTGATCACCTTATTTTCACAATGCCAATTTGGACTTCCTAAAGTGAAGGATATAGTTGAGGTACTTATGTGCTTTAATAAAGACAAAAATAGATAGGAAGAGTTAGGTTAGGTATCACTTGATCTCCCAAAGTGATCTTCATCCTTTGAAACTCTTATATACTTTCAAAACACAAAAACTTGTAAAGAAAACTAATTTTGTATGTTGTCCATATAAATAGGGTATAATTAAATATAATGGGAAGGAGTTTGGGGGAGTACTCTAAATTTCCTAATCACTTTCCAAGTCATACTAGCTCATCTAGATACATTTCTTTATTTTTTCCATTGATTCATTAGAAAATATTTTAGATGGTTTTGAGTGGTTTTGACCTTTAAGGATTATTCATAAAAGTTTGGCATTCAATCCTTAAAAAAATTACACTATAACCTTGTTTATGAGCCTATCCAATGTAACCTGACTCCTTAGGATCCCATGTTAAGTATTTGTATAAATATGAGCTTCTAAACCTAGCCTATCAAGCTCTTCTTTGCATTTTTTGCACCTTGTCATGTTTCTAAGAAAATAAATTACATCTCTATGATATTATATATAAATTAAAGGTTTAAAATCATTTTATAACTCACCGTGAAGGCCATCCACTTTTTTTAAAGGATCATATAGGTTAAGAAGTAGTATTGGCCCTCGAATTGGGATTTAAGCCTAGACTAGGCCTAAAGGCTTAAACTATGTCTTATTTATTAAAACCATCTTGGAGTGGTTTCCCAAGATTTCAATGCATCATTTAGGTTTATTCATGTCTATAAAAACTCACCATACCATTATATAGTGCTTCTAATATCTCTCACCATATTTTCTTACTTCCTCATGTCAAACTTGTAGGTCTTGTCTCTATCGGAGTACCCTCTATCTGAAATAGAATAGAGGGAACTTCCCCAATTATATAAAGAATTTATCATGAATGAGAGGAATTTTTGGGTTATTTATATTATATTTACTAATTTTCATAGCTTTTATACTTTTTAAATGTCATCAACACTCCAACTTCCCAAGATAGACTCCCAAAATGATGACTATGCAAGATTTTTGTATGTTGATTGTAGGTGCAATTTGAATATATATCTTACCCTTATTATTTGTGATGAATATAATTTGAAATGATCATCATCACTATTATATTCCTTTCAAACATGTCTAATATTCTACAATATTTCCAACTCCTCAAACTGCACTCCTTAATAACCTATGCTTACTTTGCAGTCAACTATGACTATGCCCCCCCCTTAAGAAAAGACATGCTTGTAAGTGAAAATTTTATCTTAGATATTTTATATAACTATATAAGACCCTATTTAATTAATAAAGGTTATAACTCATGTTTACTTACTTCATGCTTAAATACTTTTGTCAAGACCAAACCACCATATGCTAGTACACTATCACACTAAAATCAAACTATAGGTGACTTTCTTGAGGGAAAGGGTACAAACGTAGGTGATGATTCTACTTAATAACATGTAATATCACTGCACTAAATATTATTTATACCATTAATACCCTTCTTACCTTGATAGGGTGACTTACCATGATTATATGTTCTTATCATACCACCTTAGACTATGATATCTCTTAAAGTTCAAGCACTATAGAAAACACTGAGAACCCATAGTGAAATATTGTATGAAATGGAGGGATAATTTACATCAATTATTGGGACCAAACACTCACTCTCTTTTGTCAAGGCCTCACTCCTATGATAGGGATTCATGATGGAACACTTATAAATATGTATATCTCAGTGCATCTTACCATGAAAGGATGAAAAATAAGGCATGTCCCCTATTTTGAAGTTTTTAAGGTAAGATGTCCCTAAAACACTTTCTCCACATATGAACATGACTCGTTGAGTCTGCCTACCACTTTATGGCTCTATTATTGGTTGATATATCACATTTTGCTTTTCAAAGCATAAGTAAGGTTCAAAACTATTGTTGTCACTTATATTTACACCCTTTGAGGAAATGTAAAGCATTACTCATCCAAGTGGCACAATGGAATCACATATAGGATTTTGGGCATCCTAAGTAATGAGATGAGTCTCTATATAGGGCTAGCTCCCTTGATGTACCACGTAGGATTGTAATTACTACTAACTTTGGGGGATAAAAAGGGAGAGGGATAACTTAAAGAAAATTAGCCTAAGGGAGGTGATACACCAAATTGACTAATGACATCCAAACATATGCATATTACACTTGAAATCAAAGGATAACTAAACATACACTCTCTAATTTATGTTTTATTGCATCAATATTACATTTTGGGGTTATGGATGAATGTGCAAAGGTAGGAGGACTAGACAAGAGTCCTTGAATGTCAATAATGAAGAGACTAACTTAGTTAAACTTTGATATTTCTTGGAAAACATCACATGTCCTATAAAAAGAATATACAAATAGGTGATATAATGAGACACAATGCTAAGGAATCCATAGTCTTTATTAATTAAATTCAACATTCAAGTAAATCACACTATTAATAGTCATGGAAGAGGTAACACTTAATCATTTTATTAAAAAAAAGGTATACAAATGAGCAAGCATTCACCATAATCAAGTGGAGTATAGAATAATGGATAAAATGAATATTTCTTATAAAACTAGAGAGAGAGAGAGAGAGAGAGAGAGAGAGAGAGAGAGAGAGAGAGAGAGAGAGAGAGAGAGAGAGAGAGAGAGAGAGACGGGTAACAAAGACACCTATAAATATAATAAAATTACTTATACATTCATGATAAAAAGGTGTGGTTTTAACCATGTAATTTATGAGATCTAAGTGTCATTCCAAGTCACAAACTTCATGAAAAGTGGCAAGAAACTCCTCATTGTGGCTCAAAAAAATTATATATATGATTAGGCCTATTCAAGAATCCTATAACTGATGAGGATAAGTAAAATTATTTAAATTTAATGGGATGATCTCATAAATTCCTCTCCATACATTGGTTACATTCTCGGTCCTTTGGAATGAACTAGAAAGGAGCCATCATCATCTGCAGTCCAAAAAAAAAATCCTTTCATGCAACCTACACATTTGGCCTCAAAAATTCCTTTAGTTTCTCATGAAAGTATATTGGATGAATTTAATTAGACTTTTAAATTCCCTCCATGTCTATATAATCATCACGGACACCTTAAAATGGGCTCACTTGATGTTTTCCATCTTCTTTACTAGTTTGTCCAATATGTCAGTTTTGATTGGCTAAGATGAAACATCTTGTTTGGGCACACAAAAGTTGTTTCAAGGAATTAAATTAATATTATTTGTTATTAAAAGTCTCAATATTATATTCAAACTTTGTTTCATCTCTTAAATCTTCTTGTAGACTGCACAACACATAAAATAGTAAGAAGAGCCCTATTTCTGCCCCCATTTGTACAATTCCATACATCTAGTCAGAATGGGAGGGAGCTAGAGAGAGCCCTCTTAAAAATAAAATATATATATTTTTAAAACTAGTCCATTATAGTATCTATACAACTCAATCTTCCTAGTGAAGTTTTAGCCAGGGTTTACAAGGTTTTTTTAGCAATTTTGGGTCTTAATCTTTCTTAATAAAGCTTACACATCCAATTTACCAACCAATTTCACTAGTTTGATGTTGAAATACCTCAATAACTTCCCTAAATTAATTTTTATCCCATGTATAGCATCATGCAATATATGAGGTCTTGAAATCACCCATTTGAGCTCTTCCTTGCACCTTTCATCTATGTCTTAGAGAGTTTTGACCCAAAAATAGGTTTTTTTAATGATTTATATCCATTCCAAGAGATTTTACACATCTATTGAGACCCAAAAATCAGATTAAAATAAATTATAATACTTAATAAAATCTAGAAGTAGGAATGATCTACTATTTGGCTTATAGGCCTTCTCTTTGCTTACTAGATCTACCTACATCTTAAACCTAGAATGGCCTTTTTGATGTTTCCTCTACATTAAAATAGATCCAACACCTTTATGTATACCCAATAATCATGTTTAAATGAGTAAAAAATCTCACTAAGAGATAGAGGTGGAAGTGACAACTCATTTGAACTCTAGGCCTAATTGTGTCTAGTATACCTACCTACAACTCTCTCCACCTAGACCACTTTTTTGGTTTTTTTAATATTTTCCTCTAATTGCCCATGGTTTCCTAGGTGTTTTCCAGATTTTAAAACCTTATTTAAGGGTCTATACACCTTTCATATTCATATTTTATCCTTTTCCCTCAAAACTACCAAGGTTTGTTCATGAGAAAGTGCCCCCTATTTGAGACAAATCAAGGAGAATTTCCCCTATTTTTATCTAAAAAATAACTATTTTATGGTATTTATAGTGTCCTTTATAATCTATATAACAATTTTTATCTCTTGGTTAAGTCATTGTACCTTTCAACTCTCCAAATTTCAAGACTTGCTCTAGGTAAAATGACTGTGTGCATGGTCTCTTCATAAGAACTATGTTCTTTTTTGTTTAGAGACTTATCCATGCATGAACTATGTTGCATGATATTTTATTGATGTCATAATTTTTATTAAAAAATCCTTCAAATTGTTCACCACCCTAAAATTCTACATACCTTTTATATACTCTACATTCCCAAGGTTGTGTATTAAACCCTCTCTATGCCTCTTGACCTAGGGGAAGCCTATATGTGCATCCTCATACTTGGATTATAATTATAATTTGAAATAATATATTATGATATTCCCTACTTAAACTTATAATATACTTGCATGAAATTCACATATTTGTGGAATTGGGTTGCTCGTGGGACAGTCAAAGTTGGGTAACTGTGTTCCTTGTTTTCTTCTAAAAAAATGAACCCTATAGATGATTATAAACCTTAATTTTTATAAGGTCATGGTGTACATAGTTCATCCTTAAAACATTGGGTTTAAAAAACATATAATAATAATTTAAAAAACCTTGAATATTATGATAACCCCATCAAAAACTTAATGCCAACACACTATTTGCATCAATTTCCCTATCTGACTTATAGGTGTGTATTTAAACCCTTGAAATGAGTCATGTAGGTAGTCATAGAGGTATAAAATGACTTTATGAGCTCTATGTCTCTTAATACTTCATTAGTTTCAACTCTTACCATTTTTAACTCCTCTAATGCATTCTAACTTCAAAGACTGGAATTTTCTCTTTGACTAAGAAAACTCACTATTTACCCTTCTTGTAGGTGTATGTGTAGAGTCCTTAGCCATGGATTTTGATGTGAAGACATATTCCTTTCACAATCATGGAATTTTCTCTTTGACTAAGGAAACTCACTATTTACCCTTAAGCATGAAAAAATATGTTCCTTTCACAATCAAGGGATTGTCTCATTTCAAACTTCTCAACATGAAAAATTCAATGAGGACACCTAAAGTTGCCCATTAATGGCTAACTATGAAATTATGAGGATGTGGTGGATAAAAATAATTGTATTGACCCCATGACCAAAATATATTCTCTCTCAAAATAAAAAATAAGAGATTATGGCCTTAAAAACTTGAGGAAATCTTCCATATCACATTTCAAAGTTTTAAAGATAGGCAGGTAGACTATGAGTAAATGTGTAATATGAATGGAATTAACTGATTGTTTCTTTGGAGGAGTGAGATAAATAAGGAGATAAAAATAAAATTTTAAACATTAAAAATTAATCATCAAAACTTCTTAGAGCCATTTTCAAAGCACAAAACACTACAAATGAAGAAAAACTACCTTTTGCACCTAGAAGAGACTAGTCTAAAAATTTGAAGTTATTGTTCCATAAAAAAACCCCAAATGTGAAACCAAGAATTTAATACATTATAAGGGAGATTAAAAATCCTTTAGAACCAATATCAACAACTAAAATTTACATACTTTCCTATACAAGACCAAAACATGAAGGGTATACAGATTGATAGACAGATTTGCATATTCAACTTCATGAGGATGGTTGACAAAGAAAAGTGAATAATTATAAAACTTAATTATATTAAAATTGTGGTATATTAGTTTAAAACATCTTACCATAATCATTTTACTTGAAACACTTTCTATTAGTCGTACCAAGCACAAACTTACAAGTCACTTCTACATGTCTAGAAAGGCAAGAAAATGGTAGAATAGTTTTGGGGAAAAAATACAAATTAAAAATAGAACCAAATATGTAACTAAGCTTGGGAAATCTTAATAGTCACATTTGAACCTTCTCCAAGTGGCACACTTCCCAACGAGGTCGTACAAGTACCAATCTCTCCTTTTTCTTAAGAAAACAAACTTTTTCTCTGAAAAACCTACCACATTATTAGTTATGTAAATTATATAAGAATTTTAATGAAACATAGGACATGAAATAATGTTTTGAAACTTTCATATTTCCCAAGAAACCATTACAAAGAATTAAATGTAACTTTTTGACCCCGTAAGTGACCCAAAAATGATATAAGGACATAAAAACTAATTGAAAAAGTATATTATAACATGAATTTAAATAAAGTAACCTATAAAACACCTATTTAAAATATATTATAACCTCTTATATACATAAAAATCTAGTTTTTTTAACTAGGGGTGCCCCAATTGTACCAAAAGGTCAAATTTGGTCAACACCTATTTCAAACACCTATTCTCCAATCTTATTGGACCTATATGGAGAATTATAGGTGTAAATATAAGAGGTATACTTGTTAATATATGACATATGACTATATTTATGATAGGCTTATTCTATAACTAATATCAAGACTCCACCATGATTACTATGGCTCCCTCCATCTTTCAAAACCTTGTTGAGGATGTAAAAAATGTTTAAACACCTCAATATGAATTGTTAACAATTATGTTAGGACACCTATAGGTATATATACAAGTTACAGGTAAGAAAGGAAAATAATTAGTTATGAATCCAAATGAGACTACATTGACTTTGCATCATGTTGATTCACCTTAAAAAATATTTCACCACCTTCAAACCTTCTCGTTACATCACCCTGGCTAGATATATCTCTCTTTACTTCATTATAGATTTATACTTTATTAGAAATTTGACTATGTGAAGCATGACTATGTTCTTGATCATTTTATGATCTTGAGATCACATATTCATAAGAATATACTACTCTCTATGAATTGGATGTTCCAATCACAACATTTCAACTTAAATTTCCCTGTATGTGAAATTCAAACTAAGATGCAAGCTCCTACAATTGATGAAACTACTAATTGAAGGTCAACTAGTAATATGAGATGTTTGTTCTATTTTATTTTAACCCACATGTGCAAACCATGTCAGGAATAATTTTTAGAGGGTACTCATGCTCATGTGAACCACATATAGTACTTGGTTTATACATATTAGCTCAAAGAAGGAGAGAACTTATAGGGTGTGTGGATAAGCATGAAAAAAATAATAGTCAACTTCTAAACAATAGTTCATAAATCTTTATATACCAAACCTTAAAATCCTATCATGAATGTGAATTAGACAAAGTGTAATGTCTACCACCAAGTGTATTTGAATTGACTCATCCTTTGTTTTGTATGTTAGACCAAAATTGGTTGGTCTTTTTTGCACACATAATAGAATGATAGAGAATTGAAATGGTTTTAAGCCATTTTCAGGAATTCCAAAGATGATCAAATGTTAGTATGAGTTTAGGTAAGTTTAAGAGTCACCTTAGGATCCTACCACATGTAACACACTTTTGTAAAAGTCATACAACCAACTCAAACTTCCTAAACTACAACTTTTATTTCTTGTTATGATGTTACTTTTGCAATTTTTCATTAGATACTAGCATGAATGACAATAATATGACATAGGGGAATTGGGAACATTTTTATCAATTCTCTACTTAGGAAAATCATATAACCTTTATTAATGCCTCAAATATGACCCTATAATGACATGAAATGACCAAGGGCTGAATTTGACAATGACCAAGGTTCATAGCATATAAAATGATATTAAATAGGACTATGGAACACCCTATAGGATCTTATAAGACCCATATAAAAAAATTACTATAGGTGGTTGAATTTTTTTCACTTGTGGTCAAAATAGTCAATAGTTTTAGAAGATATGTATGTGTAGGGTTAGGAACATACACTAGGTAGAGTATCTCTAGCATCGATCATTGAAATCCTATTCATATGCTAAAAAACTGTATTAGTAAACATACTATATGCATTCAAAGTGTTGATGTCCATGATCTCCTTTCCCAAAGAGGGAGTCTAGATATGAAGTGGCTTCTAGGTAGGGATCCTTGAAGGTCGATTAGATGCATGACTTAAACTGATTCAATCTTGTACAGATATATTCCATTGACCCTAAAACCTACCATAGTCAAAACAGTTAAGAATCTCATTGACTACAAATTCATAGTAACTTTCCTTACAGAATACAATGGGGCATCATAGTTTTTACACAATGGACAATCAAACACCATTCACCATTGGTATAAAAAATTAGCTTTAGTCAAATTATGTTAGCATCAATGGATTTGGAAACATTTAATAGTTAGTGGAAAAGGTGCATTAGTGGTTGGGTTGATGAATAAGGCACAAATTTGTTCTTTTAGTATTTCATTATTATTCACCTCACATCATGACAATTTTTTAACATTATAAGCCCTACACCTATCCCTATATGATACCCATCTCTTACTTTTACTTGTTATCAAGTCAAAATGATCTAATATTAACTCTAGGGTATATGTTAAGTAGGTTCATTGGGTATTGATGGAATTGGGGTCTTTCACTCTCTTAATTATTTTCTCAATTTCTATTTTGTTTTTCGCTATGTGTGTAACTAGATCCTCCCAATTGCTTTGTGGATCTTTTGGAACGATAGAAAGATTAAGAGGGTTAGGCAAGGGGCTAGGAGGAAGGTTAATATGCTAGTGTATTGCACTAGATTAGGTTATTTAAAATGCACAATTTACCATGTAAATAATGTAAATGACCAAAAAATCCTAAAATTTAAGGTTATTAGGTTTACTTTTTTCTCACGTATCTCCTCTCTACATTGACACCATTGATTTGGTGAGATTTTAAGATTTCCAATGATCATATGGAAAGGTTTCAGTCTTTCAAAATGCAAAACATGACCACATGAGGGAAAAGACAAGAAGAGCAATGTGAAAATGAGATGGAATCATATGTTTAGGCTCAATTTTATGTTTTTTAGCACACCAAACCTATATGCATTCCTAACACTAATAACATGTATGCATTATTATTTTTTATACTGAGTATGCATTATGGTTTGGAAACCCAAGACTAAATTCAATTAACACATATATGTTATGTACATAATGTGTATCCATCATGTCCATAACACACACACACACACACACATTATGGGAAACACCCACAAAATTATCCCCCAACTTTGTGCACATACCCAATTAATAAGTCTATTTTTTTTCTTGATTGTTACACAAATGATTTCCAAGTGAAAGAGATTGTTATCTCTTATAGTCCAAAATCCACATTATGGGTAGTTATCTTATAATAAATTGGAGTGGAGTGAGGTGGAACACAATGTGGGCAAGGATAAGTATATTATTGCTTGGATACAAAGAGATCATTTACAATACTTATTATATGGGGAATACAAGAGATCAAGGTATCTCACTACTTTATCTATCAACACTATTATAATCAATCTTATGCCATATGACTTGAAAGAAGATAGGATTAATAAATCTCTCCAATACATAGTGTGTGTATTATGGCTTGTAATTATTTTTTTAATATGAATTCATCTTTTTTTTAATTATAATTTATGTATGTATTATATATATTTGGTATACGTATGTCCTTGAAAATTATAGGGATGGATATGATGCAAGTTATGACATTTTAAATGATGTCAAGATTGGTATTGGTAGCTGACATAGCATTAAGTATTTACGTCATGTATGCCAAACTCACTTTTATATCTATTGTGTTAATGAATATACAAGAACATGATTTGATTACGTATAAAAACATGGGCCATAAATTCTAACATGGCATGGTTTTCCATGGGAAAGATATCGATGACCTCAAAAGTAGTCATTTTACTCTAGCTCCATTTATTAGTGATGCATTGAAGGATTGGTGGAGAGGTGGTTGTTGTTGGAACTAACTCATAAACTTTTTCACCAAAATCATCATCACATGGTCCATTAAAGATGTATATTATTCTAAGGTTAAACATAGAGGGATGATTTAATCACGAAATATGACATTTGTATTATTCATAGAAGGATGAAAGAAGTAAAATACAAAATCGATCCTAGTGATGAAGATAGTGTTCAAAAAATTGTCACTAAAAATCATGAAAAAGTATTTGTGTATAAAGAAATTAAAAAAATAGGAATGGAGGAGTGACCCTCTGTCTTAGGCCTCTAGTTTCTTCAATAATGTCAGTAAATGTTGAAGTATGCACACAATTTTATACTTTTAACGGACTCCACATATGGGATAAATGCACATAATGTACTTGCAAATTTTTAAATTTAGAACTTCACACTTGTTATTTTATTATATTTATGTTTGTGTTTTATGACTCAATTCATTTTATACACAATTATTGTATTTGATAGTATGCGTAATGGACTTCATGTTTCATTTGTGTTAATGTCTAGGGCTACTATTATAGTCCTAATATCATGGATATGGAACTAGTGGTTAGTGTGCATTGTCACATGTTGGAATGGAAGCTAAATGTTTTGATGGTGGATGATGCTTGCACTAAATTATTTATATGATGTTAGTTGATCTCATGTCTATTACAAATATTTATTATTTTCATTGACAATTTTTTTTTTTTTTTTTAATTTTGTTACATTTACCTTGTCATTGTGATTCCACGGAAGTGTTTCAATGCAAGGTATACCTCTCAAACTAGCACTTGAGGAGAGCATGGCTAGAATATTTGATTTCAAAGGTCAATGATGTTGAAATAGGATAGTCAATGTTTAGAATCCTAATTAAAATAATGCACAAGTCACCTAATAAAGACGTAGTAATTTTTTATATGAACTTGTTCATGCAACAATATGCATCTCAAGATTCATTCATCAACTATTGGAAATATCAATGGTTCAACCATATTAGCATGTGGGAAAGATGTTTACATACAATGTCCCATGTGGAACAAGAGACAAAGGTTTCTATATAATTATATCACTCAGATTTGAATCACATGTTTCTAAATGAAATTAGAGTTTAATCCCATCAAAGTGTTGATTGGTTGGTGTCCATTTTATTTTTGTATTACTAGTGGAGCCAAATGTTCAATGAAAATTAGATTTATAGGAACTTCAAGCTTAAGTACTTAGAGAATAAGTCATGGATTAAATCATAAAGAATCCATGATGCTAATGTGATGTTCAGTGAGATTGACATTGATGTAGCATGGGTGAGAAGCCAAAGCAAATAAGAAACATTTTTCAGTTTACTAGACTGGCAAGTCAGTTTTTTATAATGTGTGAATGCATGTGGTCAACCAAATGCTATGTGTGCAAGCACATCTTGAAATTCGATCAATTGAGAAAGAAATCTGGTAAATATTTTTCATCAAGAGGTAAGTTTGATCCCCATGTTAACATAGATATATGTATTATTTATGTATTGATTCTTATTTGGCCTTCTTTTGTTGAATTTTAAATAATTTCCATATCGTCATTGAGAAACATCTATTTTTGACTTATTTATGATGATGCTAATAATTTTTTTGATGACCTTTCCAATGAAAATGTTGTCAATGTTTCATTTAAGTGATAATATTGTAAGGGATGTCGATGACCCAAATCATCAACAAGCATTTAGGATCCACAAATTACTAAATAAAGCACTTCTCACTCTTCCAATTGATAAGGGAAGTCTTAATTTTGATGAGATTTTTTTTTAATTTTCTATTAATATTTAATAGATGGTTATGGTTTAAAATTTGATCCTTTTTGTTTCTTGGTCAAATGCCTTGTGTAATTTTTTCCTCAAGCTAATACTATTTTTTTCACTTTTTGAGTATACTGGGCAGAGGTCCCACCAACCCTAATATCTATCTAAAAAAAATTTAGTAGCATTATTAAAAACTATATTGAAAAATGTATAAATCAAAGAACTATTTAATAAATAACAAGGAAAGAGTATATCATACTAAAAGGACAAAATAAAATAAAATAAAAGACTATAAGAAAATGGATATAAATGATCATTTAGTTGTGGCTCTTTTTGGCCGTAGATTTTATATTTACAACTCAATTTTGAACCTGGTCATTTTAACTAGTAGTATCTTCAATTGATTCTTCCATGATTACTTAAGGAAAGGCTTTTATCTATACAAAACATTGGCATAAGGGGCACTACATTATATATAGATAGAGGCCCTTGGCATGAAGAATAATGAGGTGCCTAGAGACTTATTTTTATATAACGAAACTTTATAATGAAATCATTTTTATATCACTGACATGCATTCACCACAAAGAATTTATAAGACTTAAAATTAAAGATACAAATCAAATAAATAAAAAGCATTATCTAATTATGTTGATAAGCATTGATAAATATGATAAGTAAGATATTATTAATTATGTTGATAAAAATTCACAAATCAAATTAAAAAAATATTAAATAATTATGTTTATAGGTACTCTACAATAGCAATGGGGGAAATAGTAGGATGTTATAATTTTTATATATAAATAATTAATTACGATACTAAATTTGATATCTATTTAATCATCAATGGATAGTTTTAACTTTAAATTTGACATTTATTTAACCATCACTTCATATACATACATACATACATACATACATACATACATACATACATACATACATACATACATATACACACATACACATACACACATATACATATACATATACATATACATATAATTGTAATAACCTGCCATAAAGTATAACTCAACACTTTTTTTTAATAAAATATTTTTTAAAACTTAATAAATTAGTAAAATTAAATTGATGTCATATTTTACTTTTTAATTATTTAAAAAAAAAAAAAAAAATTAAATATTAAAATTTATATAACTTGAAATTGATAGCTATTAACATTTTTAAAATAAATGTTTTTAAAATATTTATACTACTAATTATATATAAATCAATTGAATTTATGTGTGTGTGTCTATTTTAAATTATTTTAATTACTATTTTCTCTTTGGACATATTATAATGTATAACTTTGGTAGATGTTTGATTATATTTACATTTTTTAATTATAAAAAATAATCTCTTTTTTTACAAATTGTATTAAATGAAAGGTGAAATTTGAGATAAATCATCAAAAATTATAAAGAATTAAAATAAGTATATAATTTATTAAAAATATTTCTTTATTCTACTATAAATTATATTATAATTTAAATTATAACATTGAATACATAATTGTCTTAAAAAAATTCATGATAAAAAATGTCTAAATGCCAAATTTAAAACTAATTGATATGCTTGGAGGACCTAAAAATTATTTTAATATTGATTAGTTTAACCACATTCCTTTATATATTATATGAATATTTAGTTTTTTAAATTTTTGTTTTTTAATAAAAAAATATATATGGACATGTATTAACTTTATTAAGTTTCTATAAAATATAGATATATGAAGATTAGTTACATTTAACAAAAATAATTTTAATAGATTTTTTGGGATCATTTTTACCTTAAATTTTGAAATCTTAAAAAAAAAAATTCTAATTTTCTTTTTTTAAATCTTATTTTTTAATAAATGTTAGACTATTCATTTAAAATTATTATTTCTTTTTATAAATGTAAATTATTTCTTTAATGTTAATTATTTTTTTTATAAAATATAAATACAAAATTTTAATATTTTTTAATAATTATAAAATTCAAATTTATATAAAATCTTATTTTTATGGAAGGAAAAAGATACATATTCATACTATTTGTTTAACTATTAAAATATATTTAATATAAGAACATCAATTTACATTTACAACTGCTTAGTATATTTTGACATTTAAAAAAAATTATAAGTGATAAATGATCCGAAAATAAAAACTCCGAACACACCCCCCGCGCACAGATATCTAATTAATTTAATCTATCTACTATTTAATCGACTCTTCCCTAAGTAAAAAAATCATTAATTGTTAACGTTAAAAACCAACCGAACGGCCATTGAAAAATGCGTATATGAATGCTTACGATTAAAGCTTTAAGTCAAATTTAGATCCCTAATCAACATCTTGATACGTAGTCAACCGCAATAAACTACAACTACACATACCCATTTGGTAGCAAATTATCATGGCAATGCAAGAAAATATGTTTCACAGTGGAAATTTGTATTGAATTTGTGAAAACGGAATCCACACTGCAAGGAATGAGATGTATAGCTAAAACACAACAAGATGACGTCACGCTATCAAATCTAAAGTTTTTAAGCATGTTTTGAAACTAAAATGTCCAACAGTTTGTGTAATAGTAGATGGCATTTTTGTTAGAATCAAGAGAGCATGCAAAAACAAGAACTTAAACAAATAAACATGAACAAAATCCAATTGCTACAACAATTTCTTGAAAGAAAAGATTTTTATTGATCTTCAATTTTCCTTGCTTACAATGATACGCCCTTAGGGTCTTTAAATAGATTTGAAAACAAATAATAATTAGAAAAGCAAACTCAAGACTAATTTTAGACTTTACATACAAACTACAACTCTAACAATTTAACTAACTGTTTGTTAACTAACTGATAGTTAACTGCTGCATGCATGAGGAGTGGAGAAATTAACTCCAATCTCCAACACTCCCCCTTAATTTCTTCCACAAACTATTTCAGTATTTACAATGCCTAAATTATTTACCATTCTTACCACAGCTACTTTACTAGTGGCTCCCATTGATGGCATACATCTCTTCACTCATTCTGTTTACCAGCTTTAGCTATGATGCTTTTCTTTTGCAGAATACACTGCCTCTCATGTGGAATACACCACCTTGTGAAATACATCGCCTTACATGTGGAATACACCATCTTGCGAAATACATTGCCTTATATGTGGAATACACCACCTTGCAAAACACATCGCCTTATATATGGAATACACCACCTTGCAAAATACATCACCTTATATGTGAAATACACCACCTTGTCTTCAAACAAAACAAATACAATTGCTCAATGAGCGTTCACTCAGCGTTTAAGACTGAAGAGTACCCTGTTAAACGACTATCAATGGACATGCTTATGTCCAACACTGCAAGCTTCCTGCTTGCTTACCTTTCTTTCACCTGATGCGTAAATGCTCAGGTATCCTCTAAGGACTCTGTTGGGTTCTTTCCACATTGGTCTAGATGTGCCAATGATCGATCTGATCTTCAGACACTTTGACAGCTTCACTTCTCGAATCTGCACTTCTCCTTGTCTGCTATGGTCTTCCTTGGCTTCTTTCTTAACCAGGCTCGGATACCAATTTGTTAGAATCAAGAGAGCAAGCAAAAACAAGAACTTAAACAAATAAATATGAACAAAACTCAATTGCTACAACAATTTCTTGAAAGAATTTTTTTTTATTGATCTTCAGTTTTTCTTGCTTACAATGCTGCACACTTAGGGTCTTTAAATAGATTTGAAAATAAACAATAATTAGAAAAGCAAACTCAAGACTAATTTTAGTCTTTACATGTAAACTACAACTCTAACAGTTTAACTAACTGTTTGTTAACTAACTGATAGTTAACTATTGCATGCAAGAGGAGTGGAGAAATTAACTCCAATCTCCAACAATTTTCAAATCAAAATAAGGAATGAGAAAAGACAAGTACACACAATTAACGACAAAATAAAGAAACAAAAAGAAAAAGAGTTCTCAACTACCCTTAAGACAGCGGAGCTCATAAAGAAGTTGGTCATGTTGGCAACCTTTTGCCCTTTTTCATAAGAATGGAGGTTACTTAGCAACCCAATATTAGCTATAATTTATGCAGGTTAGGCCTGCAAAATTGTCTACTGTTGATTTTTTTTTGGCAGGATGTGTGAATGAATTTACGTAGTTAATGTGCAATTTGCTAGCTTGTCTACATAACAATGCAAATTGAACTGGCAAATCCATTTTTTCGTTAAAATCATTGTTAATGACCTGGAATCAACCTGTAATTGAGTGTAAGATAATAATAGTAAAAATGGTATTTGGAATAAAATTCATACACAATTAAGTAATAAGTAGTTGGTGCTAAAGTAATATGGAGTTGGTGGTAAAGTTGTTTCGCATGTAATATGCAGTTGGTGCTAATTTTTTTTCGCATTTAAAGATTTAATTATTTGGAAAAGAAAAAAAAACAAAGTAAAATAATAATAAAATCAAATCAAATCAAATGGAATATCAATTTTTTATTTATATTTGTTGGAAATTTTTAAGATTTATAAGTTAAAGTATGAATTTAAAATAGAATTATTTAATATAATTTTTATTTTAAAATTATTTTTACATATTAAATGTATAGTAGAAAAATTAGTTTATAATGTTTTAAGATATTTTTAATATAAATATCTATTTTCTTAATGTATAAACTAAGTAAATTTTGAATGTAAATCAACATGTTTCAATGAATAATTTTTATTAATTATTTATATAGAAATATATAAAATAAGGTATGAAGTTACAATATAAATATAAATAATTAGTATAATATTTATCTTAAAGTTATTCTACATGTTAAATATATTTTATCAAAGTTTGTTTACGGTGTTTTAAGATATTTTTAATATAATTGCCTTTTTTTTTTGGTATAGAGTAATTAAATTATGAAGAATATTTAAATTATCATGCTTTAATGAGAGTTCTTTTGTTAATTGTTTATATATAGAGTAGTGCACCATCATGTGCTTGTATATATTTTAGAATAGAAATTTTCTTCTCTAAAGTAGTTTTGTTCAGGTAAAAATGATTATTGGATGATTTCACATTGATAAGATTTCATTTTTTCACTTAAACTTCATGATCTCTTGTCTAGCATTATAACATGTAAACCCATTAATAAAAATAACTAACCAACTCGAACAAATGGTTTCCATTTTATTTATATTCATTAATTTTTCTAACTACTAAAATTTAATTTTTTATATTAAAAATATAAAAATAATCACAATAATTATAAATATCAAAAAACATTAAAATATGGTTGATTGTATAAATTTTAAAAATAACTAAATATTATATGTTAAACCCAAAATTTGTCTCTTATAAATAATTTATTTTATTTTATTTTTGTCACATTTTTAAGTAAAGACACATTTCTCCTTTCTACAATATAATTTTTCTGATACTCTTTAATTTTCTATTTGTTTGTCCACTTTATTCCATCATATGATACTATTCCTTATCTTAAATTACAAATATTATTTAATATGATAACTTATTCTTATATATATATATATATATATATATATATATATAATTTATTCCGACTATATAAATATTAAATTAACATAAAAACTTGTAATATATATATATATATATATATATATATATATATATATATATATATATATACCATCTTTACTCTTAATTTATCTATCACCAAACTTTTTGAACAACTTTTTTCCAAAATTATCAAGATGATTATCAATGTACCCAATCTTGAATACTTACATTAAGAAAAACAAAATAAGAAAGAGAAAAAAAAAAAACACACCTTATATATAAACATAAATATAAATATCTAACACTTTAAAGTTTCCCAATGCATATCTCTTACAATCATTTAGAATGATCTGCATCCCACAAGTTTACTCTAGTATAAAATATACCCTTTTTTTACCTAGGTTTGCTATTAGAGTTCTATTTCTTTTATTTTTTTTCCAAATCTGTACGTCTTGACAACGAATCCTTTGCACTATATTCCTATTACTTCTATAGGTATAGGGGTATTGGCTAAATACAGATGCAGAAAAGGACAGAGAGAGATGATCATCTGCTCATAGGTGAGCATGAAGCAAACCCATATCACAAGTTGACTGCAAGTATTGTATGTAGCTGATCTCCAATAATTGTGATCTGTAAAGCTACATCCAATTTGCTCCCTAGTGCTTTGCATTTTAGATATTAATTGTTTAAGGCTGTATTGCACTGTGTAAGACGATATCAGATTTCCAAAATTTGCAGGGTGGAGGCCTTTATAAGGACCTGAAAATCTTAGTTTCTTCACCAGCTTCTGCTCCTGTTGATTGAAATATATCTATTTTAATATATTTTCTTCTTTGGCTCAATGGTCTTTCCTCTGCAGCTTGTGGTGGGAATTATTGGTATGCTACTTGGACTATTCTCTTTAGAAACTAAACTAATCTGAATCAACTGGATCTGAACATTTTGATTTACATCAAATTCAAGGTTTAAAAGGGATTAGGATATTCTCTATCTCTCTCTCTGTATATATATGATAAAGTCTTTTAGCATTCCGTTTATACTAGTTGCACGGTTAATCCAACTCCTTTGGTTTAGTGTCAAGTTTGAAGGGTGTCGTCGAAGTAGTCTGTCACCCAAATCTAATCTCATCCCTTATATTTTTTGGACTTTGAACTCAGAGATAATTAATCCGTAGTGTTCTCTTTCTAAAGAAGAATATAATATTTTCACTATAATACCTATGTGGGCTGTGGCCGGTGAGAATATAATTTCTACATTTTTTTGTTGTAGGTCTTAAGTTGGATGAACATGCTTAAGATTGAAGTATATTACAAACACATTGATTGAATTAATAAGATTGAAGCAGGCATGATTAGACACGTAAATAACTTAGTCACACATAAGAACAATGTAGAGTACAGGAATTTTCATAAACGTCTGGAAATAGAAGCGGTGAATTTTAAACAAGTTTTGGTTTCAGAATACTCAGTTTTTAATTTACGTTTATATTAATCCACTCTAATTAAAGATTGTATGTGTTCCAACAGAACTCCATTATTTATTGGATTTTATCATAACAAATATGCTCCTTTTCATCCACCACAAAGCACTCTTTTGATTGCATTGCATTCTTGTTTGTATGTCGATATACATTTGGGTGGCTGGATATTGGTTTTGTTTTGCGTTAGTTGTATTTGGTGTTCTTTCTTTCTTTCGTTTTTTGGGCGCGGAACATGCACATGTTTTGTTACGTATTGTTTCTCATTTGTACGAGCAAGTTCTATATTGTATTTGATGGATTTGTTGTTCATTTGCATGGGCAGATTTTATTGTGTAGTGGTTAGATTTGTTGTTCATTTGAATTGCACGAGCAGGTCTTATTGTGTAATGGTTGGATTTGTTGTTCATTTGTACGTGCAGGTTTTATTGTATAGTCGTTGGATTTGTTGCTCATTTTGGTGTACAAGTTTTGTGGTGTCTTAGTTGGATTTGATGTTCATTTGTACTAGATTGCGATTTATTTGTGTGACTAAAAGTTGTGCGTTTAGTTGGGTTTTAATGAGTGAAAACTATTGTGAGACATGACTCATCATGACTAATGTTCTATGGTGGCTTGTGGTGCAGGAAATTTAACTTCACTGGAACTTTTCCTGACACCTATGTAAGTGCTGTGTTCGTCAGATTTCTTTGAGTCAACAGCTAGGATAACAACAATTCGTGTTATAATTGCATGGCACTGGAAACTGGGCAAATATAGAGTCATTAGTCACATATATATTGTGATCGGTCAGTATTGATCAAAGTAAATGCATATAAATTTATTATTGTGTTTGTAAAATTGCAGGGCAGCTTTATAGGGGATATACAAGCTCAAGTCTACCCAAGAGTACTCTGGGCTTCCATATGTGTGTACCTTATTCACCTGTGCTCTTTGGCTGCTTTATGGAGCCCCATTTGTTAAAGCCCACAACACTTTGCTGCTCACAATCAATGGTGCAGGCTTTGTTTTGGAGATATTTTATCTTGTATCTTTTCTGATATTTGCCTCTAAGGAGAAGAAGGTAACTCGTTATGCCAACTATAAGATTTTCAATTCAAAGGTGGCTACTAGATTCTATGCACTTTTTGGACACCATCAGGCATGAACTTAAAAATGTAGTTGGAATTTTTCTGACACGGACTCCTTTAATTTATTCTTGCAGATGAAAACAATGCGGTTGACCATAGCAATGATGATGGCTTTCGTCGCCTTGGTTGCAGTTATAATTTTTGTGCTGCACACACACAGTACCAGACAGTTAGTGGCTGGCATTTTATGTGTGATCCTTTCCATCATTATGTATGCTTCCCCATTAGCTATTATGGTAGGTCTTCACTCTTACCCTTTTTCTTAATTTAGATTCCTATAAAAAGTGTACAATAAACCTCCACCCAAAAAAAGTTAATATGAGTTTCTTAGCAACACGATTAACCCTTTCATAATTGCTGATGATTTTTTTTTTTTAAGGGACTTGTTATCAAAACCAGAAGCGTCCAGTACATGCCTTTTCTACCTTCCCTATTCAACACTTTCAACGCAGTTGTCTGGTCTGGATACTCTCTAATCATCAAGGATATCTTCTTAGTTGTAAGTTTCTCTCATTTCCTGCTGCCATTTTCATTCATAGATTTTTTTTTTTCAAATTTTTTGCTAGGACATTGCTTCCATTCTGTGATTTGTTCTTTTTTTATGTACAGAATTAACGTATTTTTGCCAGGATGTGTGCCCTTTTTCTGATTTTCTTTTAAAAATACTGCATGTACACAATGGTCTTGGTTTCCTTCTACGAATAATTCAGCTCACTGTTTACGTCAAATACAGAAACTCAAATCCTGTTTTACCTGAATCTACGGAACTTCCTGAGGCCAAAAAGATTGCCGATGAATTTGATCTGCCTATTCAAAAAGTGCTGATGGAGAAATCAAAGGTCTCCAAAGTGGTTGCATTGGATGCTATTATTACTGATCAAGTTTAACTTCATACTAGTTGAGTAATAATAAACAGCTATGTTGATTTGAATTAGAGACAACATGAGCGGATAAAGAAGAGAAAGCTGACTATACCAAGTAATCAAAACCCCAAGGGAGAGATACAATATGTTAACATTTAACTGTAACCTTTTAGTTCTTTTTTTTTCAACAATTAACCATTTCTTTCTCAGTGCAATTCAATAAATTAGTGTCAGTTTTATGGTTATATGAATATGCAGTTGGGTTCAGGTTATAACTTGTAGTACATTATTATTTTGTTATCCCTTGAAAAAAAACAACCTATTGCAAACAAGATTAATCAAATTGTATTAAATTATGGTTATACAAAGTATCCCAACTAATCACTATAATAACACCACAGAACAATCTTCTGTCAATGGAGATACCATATTTAAATGTAAATATGCCCAATTAATAGTCCATATAAATATGGTTAGCTGAAGAATCAAATACATGTAGCAGCACCAGTTGCTGCTACATACTTGTTTTTTAGACACTATCTATATTTTGGCTATGGTACTTATTTTTGGATGCTATCGTTTTACCACCTTTTTATTATATATCTTTATTTATATTTTTATATATATTATTTATTAATAATTGTGATGATGGCTTTCTAATCTAAAGAATGAAAAATTGATTATTACAGAAGAACACCCTGATGAATAGATATGGAAAACTGACTTTTGGTTATGGCTTTCTGCTTTATTTTTAGTGGCATATTCAATCAATATACATATCAGCCCTTTATGTTATTGCATTATAAGTATATCACTTCATAATATAAGATAGAATCTATTATTCTATAGCTGGATGTAATTATTGTGTATATTTGCATTGAAACTTATTTGAAGATAACAACAATATAAGATAAATTGTGTGATTCTTTAGCTGAATGTAATTATTATGTACTTTCGTATTAAAGCTTGTTAAAAGATAATAATTTTTATACAATATATGATAAATTCTATGATTTTCTAGGTGGATGTAACTATTGTGTACATTTGTATTGAAGTTTGTAGAAATTAATAATTTTTCTACCCTTTTGAAAGTAACAAAGTGTTAAGTCATTGTCTTTAAGAAATACAAGATAAAAAATACTTAGTCAATGTGTAACAAGATAGATAGACTTTTCTAGCTTCAATTGTCTAATTTGAATTTTTGTAATTACCATATTAAAAAAGAATAACAATTGTGTACATTTGTATTAAACATTGTTAGAAGGTAATTATTTTTTATACCCTTTTGAAAGTAACAAAATGTTAAGTTGTTTCCTTTATAGAAATAATTAATCAATGTGTAACATGATAGATAAACTCCTAACTCAAACTATATTTTTTTAATTTTTGTAATTTTCATACTAGAAAAGAATAACTATTGTGTACATTTGTATTGAAACTAGTCGAAGATAATAAATTTTACACAATATAAGATAAATTCTATTATTCTCTACATGGATGTAATTTTTGTCTAGATTTGTATTGAAGCTTGTTAAGAGGTAATAACTTTTTCTACCTTTCCAAAACAAAAAAAGTATCAAGTTGTTATTTTTATAAAAGTAACTAATAAAAAATGTTTAGTCAATATATAATATGATAGATGGACATCTCTAGCTCCAACTATCTTACTTGAATTTTTGTAATTTTCATACTGGATGTAATTATTGTGTACATTTATATTGAAGCTTGTCAAAAGATAACAACTTTTACACAATATAAAATAATCTCTATTATTGTGAAACTAGATATTATTATTGTGTACATTTTTACTGAAATTTGTCAAAAGGTAACAACTTTTTCTATCTTTTTGAAAGTAACAAAGTATTAAGTTGTTTTTGTCACATAAATAACTAATAAAAATGCTTAGTCAATGTGTAACATGATAGATAGACTCTTCTAACTCTAGCTATCTTCTTTGAATTTTTTTAATTGTTTTACTGGTAAAGAATAACTCTTTTATTTTCAACTATCTTCTTTCAATTTTTATAATTAACATATTAGGAAAATAAATAAATCAAACCACTAGAAGTTCAATACAATTAGAATATTTTCATGCTATTTAGCATGTTACAATGATTTTGATCATACAAAATCTAATGACAATAATTGAATTCAAATGGTCAAAATTATTTAAAGTTCTCTTCATAATTATAAGAATAAATCAATATTGTCATATATAATATAATTCCATTATTTTAAGATTGGATATAACTCTAATATACATTTACACTTTAGCATATTAAAAGTAGCAAAATTTATTACTCCTTTAAAATTGATAAAATATTATATTATTAAAACATAATAATTTTTACTACCTTTTTAAAAAGTAACAAACTACTACAACAATATTACTAAGTTGTTATTCTTACAAAATTAATAAACATTTACATTTTAACTTGTTAAAATATAATAACTTTTATTATCCCTTTAAAAATAACAAAATACTATATTATCAAAAGTTAACAACTTTTACTTCTCCTTTAAAAATAACAAATACTACATTGTTACCATTATAAAATCGACCATCTGATGAAAATGAAAATGAAAATAATAATAATAATTATTATTATTATTATTATTATTATTATTATTATTATTATTATTATTATTATTATTATTATTATTAAACATTTACATGATAGATGAGCTGTTCCACTTTCAACGGTCTTTTATGAAATTAAGTAATTGGCATACTGCAAAAATTACCTTAAACCACTGGAAGTTCTGTAAAACTCAACTGTTTGCTCGCTGTTTGGTATATGCCATAATCCCTTGATCATACAAATCCAATCACTGGAATTGAATCCAAAGGGTCTAATTTTATTAAATTTCACTTCATAGTCACAAATCTAGCGAAGCTTAATCAGATCATACATGGAAGAATTATTGAGAGATCTTTCTATCCTATCCAAAACTCAAAGCTTAAACTAACAATACTCATATACATATTATATTATAACCCTTCAAAATATTCCATTCATCAACACCTATGTGCGAACTATTTCCTCAAATTCCAACCTCAGAATTCTGTGCTCCGTAAACATCATTTCTACTATTATGTGCAAGAAAGTATGCCGTATTGTATTTAAATAAATCTTACTCATTTGACATTTAGTGGCAGAAACGTTTGGAAAATGGATACTTCAAATTCGATTGTGGAGTGCAGACTGTAAAGTGCATTTGAGTGGGTTATCTGTAACTGGCCTGGGACAAGGTTGTGTGGATGGCACCACTATTTTTACCCTAAAGAATACAATTGATTGAAAGCAAAGTATCTAAAGCGTGCTAAAGGAAATTGTATAAAGTACATGTCAGTAATGAAGTACATTGAATCGTATCTGATTTTGGTTTTCCAGTATAAAAATATCTAATTAGTTGCAGTATATTTTATAGGGTTTTAAGATATTTTTTTGAATCTAGGAGGTAAGGTGAAGTATACTGATGGGGTTCAGGGATTGATTATCTATATATATAATTTATTTTAAAATTAAAACAGTAAATAAACTTTTTTTTTTGTTGTTAAATTTTTTTAAATTATAAAATAAAATTATATATATATATATATATATATACACACACACGTATAAAAAAAATTAAATAAATAAAAACAAACAAAAAAATATTTACTTTTGAAATATATATATTTTTTTAATTAAAAAAAAAAAAACATTCTAACAATCTCATTAGGAAAGGATTAAATGTTCTAAAACAATTAAGTTGACATATATACATATATATATATATATATATATATACATATATATATACACATATATATATATATATATATAATTTTTTTTAAATAAAATTTAATATATATATATAGCTTTCTTATCTTTTGAAATAGACAATAATATATTGTTAAAAAAAAAAAAATGGGAGAATCACAAAAGATGATTTTTTAAATATTTTGAGTATTTCATTAGTTTGTATATAAAAGTTCAACCAATTTAGTATAATATATTTTCTACTACCTTTCATTATCATTTTTTTTAATGTTTTGCTATTATTTTCGGGTACACTTGTGGCTCACACGATGAAGTAAATATTTGTGCAGTAACTCAGAACTAGTCCGTAATGGGTGTTTGGAACTAAGTTCTTCAAGAAAATTAATGACTTCCCCATTTTACTAAGTTCATGAAGAAAACCGACGACTACCCTATTTTTAGGTTGACACATCAGATTTTTCAAATTGTTTTCTTGCTCTCTTAGGCTCAATACTATTATCAAAAATCCCTTATTTTGAGTACCTTGAAAGGATGGAGGAGTGATTAGCAATAACATTTGATTCAAATTTCAACTTACATTTTGACAAGGGATTTATTTTGAAAATTTGGCCCATTTTCGACAATTTTTATTAGTTAAATTTTGAAAAATTGACATATGTAAGTTATATCAAAATTTCAGTTTTAAATTTCCAACATTTACTTTTCATTGTTTTTTCAAAAATATAACATTAAAATTTTTAATTTTTTTGATAGAACAAAAGAAAAATTGTGGACTTCATTGATGTTACATAAAAATGGAGAGGATAAATTGACATTTATAATGAGGAGCATTTGGTAGAGTGAAATAATAAAGGAAAGAGTTAACTTGGTAGAGGAAGGATTCAAGTTGACACTGGAGGATGAACCGATCTCATCAAAGCATTTCCAACACTTCGATATTAGGTTATGACATTTCAAAGGCTTTTGCCCACTTCTATAAAAATATTCAATGTGTTTTTAAGTTTCACAAAACTTCTGCATAATTTCAATAAAATCATTTGTTTAAAATATTTTCCTTCTTTATAAATTGTTTTCTTTTATTGCAAAACTATCCCTTCATATTAAAGTGTTACAATTGTTGTGAAGCCTCCATTCTTTCCAAAAATATTATTTTTTGCAAATATCATTCCTCTTTTTGTGAAAATTATTTTTTCTTTCACACCTCTTCCTATTTTAATAACGCTGAAAACTATCAAGACAAATAAAATTACTAATAGGTCAAGATCTTGAAACAATTATCAGAAATAATTCGTATTGAATGACTTGAAATAATTACAAACACAAACCATGCTTAAATAATCCTCAACATAGAATTTAAATTTGACATGAAAAAATTTGAAAAAAAATTAAATCTAAAAAAAATGTCTAGTTTTAGCAGTCGCTATTTTTAGTAATTTTTGCATGCAAGCGTGCACGGCTCTAAAAATATACGAAAATATATTAAACACTAAAATTAGTCTATGAGATGAAATTCAACTAAAATTGATAACTAGTCCTAATGATATACACTTTTTAAAAATAGAAAATTCCCCAAAAAATCATTAAATGTTAATTTTGTACCCTCAAATGATCGCATATGGCCTCCAAAAAATATCAAAGTCAACTCTAAGAAAATAGAGCAACCTAGGAAAATAAATGTTTTAGAATATCATTTTGGCATGTGAAAAATATCAAACAGAGCTATGGATCAAAAGTTATTACCTCTGAAAGATTGGCCTATTTTTTCTGCAGCATTCTCCTCTAGTTGAAAATAACTTAGCCTATGAGTTGGCCTAATTGTACTTCTACCACTTTTATTTTTCAATATTTTTCAGCTCAATTCTTTAATCCAAGTGTTTTATTCTTGTTTCTATCTTTCTCACTACACCAAATACCTATGATAATTCTCTTGCCTTGTTTTCATTGTCTTCATATCCAAAACCTACACTATTTTTTTTTTAAGAATCTTATGCTCGTAATTTAATTATTTATTTTCATCATATTCTCCATGGAATTAATATAAATATGAAACATTACATACTAGAGATGGATTAAAATTATGTGGTAAACTCACCTCATAATCATTGTCATTAATTTTTTTCATAATTCTGCATGGTACAATTTTCTTGTACTTCAACTTGTTGTACATGCTTTTTGGAAAGTTTTATTTCCTTAAGTAAAGGATTACCAACTCTCCTTCAAATAACTTGGATCTTATTCTAACATATGTTGTTGCTTTATATTTATCATTACTTTCCTACAAATTTCATTTTACTCGTTGCAACTACTACATATACTCTACAAATGCTTCTACATTATCAATAATTTGATCTGCAATCAATAATTATACCAAATCTAAAATACCCATAGGATTTATCTCATAAATAATCTAAAAGGGTGACTTTGCTATTGATCTATTCACTAAAATATTATATGCAAAATTAGCTTATAGTAAATCCAAGTCCCATTGTTCAGGCTTCTCTCCCATTATGTGCTCAATAAATTTTCCAAGCTCCTATTCACAACTTTTGTCTATCCATCTATTTTTGGGTAATATACAATAGTAAATTTTAGCTTATTACTGATCTTCTTCCATAAATTTCTCCAAAAATGATTTAAATTTTTTGTCTCTATATGAAGTAATAGTTTTCAGAACACCATGTAATCTAACAATATCCTTAAAAAAAAATTATACAACTCTAGTGGCATCATTGGTTTCCTTACATGCAATGAAATGAATCATTTTAAAAAGATTGTTTACAAAAATAAAAATTGAATCATTACCTCTCTGTGTATTTGTCAATCCCAACACAAAGGTCATACTCAAATCTATGCATGGTCCTCTTGGAATTGATAATGACATGTATAGTATAGTATTTTTTGCATGTTCTTTAGCCACATGACATATTCTGCACCTTAAAACATACATTGTCACATCTCTCTTCATCTTTGAGAAAAAATAATTTTCTTCCATCAAAGCTATTTTATTTATCTTACCAAAACGTCTAGCCAAACCACTACTATGTAATTCTCTTATTATATTGTTTCATAAAGACCTAACTAAAATGCATAATTATTTCAATTTGAAAAGATAAATTTTTTGTATAAGATACTCATCATGAATAGCATCTGTCCCACTTGTTAATGAATTCCTGCACTACTTAACTACTTTGCCAAAATATGGGTCAGTATCATATAATTCTTTGATAGCTTCAAATCTAATTACTCCACTTATCATAGTAGTTAATAATGATACTCTCATGATCAATGCATAAGCTACCTGATTCTATCTTTTCAATTTATGTTTAACCACAAAAATGTACCCCTGCAAGAAGAAAACCCACTTTACATGCATACTATTCAACTTATTTTGTGTATTCACATACTTTAAATCCTCATGATTTGTAAATAGTATAAACTCTTTAGCCACTAGATAATGCCTCTAATCTCTTAATGCTTGTATAATTTCATTAAGTTCAACATTATAAGTGGAATACTTTATCCATACCTCATACAATTTCTCACTAAAATATACTATTGGCTTTCCTTCATAACTCAACATAGCACCAATTCCCATAAATAAATCATCATAATCAATCTTAAACACTTTGTTAAAATACAGTAATGGTAAAGTTAGTTTTTTTGCAATCTTCTTCTTCAAAATTTTAAAACTTTCAAAGGGTGCTCTAGTCCATGCAATTTTCTTACCTCTCATGCAGTCTATTATTGGTGCCACAATACTACTAAATTTTTTAATAAATTTTCTACAAAAATTACTAAACCATGTAAACTTCTTACCTATGTATTTTTTCTTGGATTAAGCCACTCAATAACTATCTTTATCCTTTTTCATCTATTTTCACATCATTTATAAAAACTACAAATCCTAAAAATGCCAAATTGTTTTGCATAAGCCTGCACTTCTTCATATTTACATATATATTTTCTTTTTTTAACAAATCCATTACCATTCTTAAATGTTGCAAGTGTTAAGCTTTAGTCTTACTGAATATCAAAATATCATCAAAATAAATAACCATAAACTTACCAATATATTTTTTTAGTACTGTATTCATCACCCTCTTAAATATGTTAGGTACATTAAATAATATGAATGACATTACCATCCACTCATATAAGCCATCGTTAGTCTTGAATGTAGTTTTACACTCATCTCTTTCACAAATTTGAATTTGATAATAACCACACCTTAGATCAATATTGGTATAATATTTTGCTCCTACAAGCACATCCATCATATCATCTAAACAAGGTATAAGAAACCTATAATTTATTGTAATTATTTGAATTACTCTTCTATCCACACACATTCTCCATCCTCCATCTTTTTTTGGTGTTAGTAATGTTGGTGTTATACAAGAAATCATACTCTATCTTATCACTCTCTTTCTCAGCAATTTAGTAACCTATTTATTTAAATTTGTATGTTCTATTGGACTCATCATATTAACTATTTTATTGGGTAGAGATGATCCTAGAATCAATTCAATGTGATACTGAATATTTATTTTTGATGGTAAACCATCTAGTAACTCATCAGGAATAACATCTATATATTCTTTCAACACTCTTTTTCTTCTATTGGTATTAGCACTATTTTTGTTTCATCATTCTTTTTAACTAATACATAAAAACAACTTGCCACCTTCATATCTTATATAAATTATTTATTAGAGAGCATGATTTCTATCTTCTCTTCCTCTTTAAGAGGTAATAAAACTACCTTTTTACTACCTTTCTAAAAAATGTGTTTTGTACCCCATCATTAATTGTTTTCCTATCAAATTGTCATGGTGTCCCCAACAACAGATGATATTCTTCCATTAGAATAACATCACACCATATTTCATAATTATAAATTTTTATTATAAAAAACTTGATTAAACATCTATTATCTATTGTAACTTCATTCCATTTATTAAACCATGAAATCCGATAAGGATTAAGATTCTTTTCACATTACAATTTTAGTTTCTATATCTTTTCTTTAGAAACCATATTTTTATAAATACCACAATCTATAATTACTTTGCATACATTTCCATCTAAATTACATCTTGTTTAAAAAATATTTGATCACAAACTTGTATCACCACCTTAATTATGTTGTACTTGTTCCTTCCTTGGAGAGATCATGGTTCTTCTCATCATGAGATTCTTTCCAACATCTATTGGTACAACTTCAGTATTTTGCTCTTCTATTTCAACCTCAACTAGATTTACTCTTGGTCAATCTTCTCACCTTATTTTTTAATCTTGATAGTGTGAACAGTCAACTATTATATGGCCTTCTTATCTAAATCTATAATAGACATAATATCTATTATGATTTGGAAACCATCCTCTAGCACCACCATAACTTTGTCCTCTCTAAAATCCACTTCCTCTTTGTTGGTATTTAAACCCTTTCCTATTATCATCTTGCCTTTCTACACCACATGATGAATCACCCCTAATTTAAATAAGACCCACCTATGATGGTATTAAACCTACTTCATCCCCTATTTGAAGAGGATGTGCCTCTTTTTGGACAAAGAGATGTTCTTCTAAAATTTTATCTATTTTTTTCTATTTTCAAAGCTAATTGATAAGCCTCCTCCATGTAAAGTATTCTATGCATGCTTAATTCATCTTGAATAAAAAATTTCAAACCATTTATATGGATGACAACCATATTATCTTATTTTTCATCATGTTCCACTTGTATTATAAAATTTATGTGTATATTATTATATACTGCGATCTTTTTGGCTCAAATTATTGAATCCTTTTTATAGGGTTTGTCCATAATCCATAGGAAGAAATTTTTCTCTCAGCTTATTTCCCATATTTTTCCATGAATCAATATTTCCTTTATCTTTTCTCTATCTTTCTTTCCATAGGTGATCCCACCAAATCATTGCATGACTTTTTACTTTCATGTATGAAAACTTTACCTTGTTATCTTCTCTCGTAGTTTTTCACTCGTAGAACTTCTCTATGTTATTCATCTAATCTATCAACTCCTATGGTTTTAAATTACATACATAATATAATATGTCAACCTTGATTCTTTAATTTCTTCTTTATAAATCTTAAACCATCTTCTCTTCCATCGATGGTGTTTGTTCTTGTTCTTCTTCTTACTGAACTTTTTCATCACCACCTTGTCTTCTCTACTGATTGGTGATAACTATGGTTAATTTTTAAACTTATCTATTTATCTATTATATATTTTTTGTTCATCTATACAATATTTCCTCATCCTCTCACCATGTCTTTCTCCTCCAATGTTTGAACTTCCTCTGATACCAGCTAATGAAGTCAAAAACTATCAAGACAAATAAAATTATCAATAGGCCAAGATCTTAAAATAATAATCAAAATTAATTAATATTGAATGAATCGAAATAATTTCAAACCCAAACCATGCCTAAATAAGCCTCAAATCAAAACATAGAGTTGACATGCAAAAATTTAAAATAATATTACATCTAAAAATTATCCATTTTTAGTAGTCATTATTTATAATAAGTTTCACATGCAAGTCTGCATGGATATAAAAAAAATCCTAAAACATCTTAAATAGTAAAATTAGTCTATGGGATAAAATTCAACTAAAATTGACATTCATTCCTAAAAATATATAATTTCTAAAAATTAAAAATTCCTAAAAAATATTAAACATTAATTTTGGACCCTCAGATGATCATGCACGACCTCAAAAAATATTAAAATCAACTTTAAGTCGATAGATTAGCTTAGAACAGCATCAAAATTTTCAAGTGGGATATTTTGGCATGTGGAGGATCTCAAACAAAGCTATGGGTCAAAATTTATTACCTCTGAAATATTGGCCTATTTTTTTTTTGCATCATATGTGTGCACATTGTTGGACATGTGTTGTATATTTTTGATATTTTTATGTACCCATGGTTTTGGAAACTATGTTTTTTGTACTTATAATTTTGATACCCATGGTTTCAATACATATGGTATTATAGGAAAAAGAAAAACATGATGCACCTATATATACTTGTACATATTGTAGAGAAAAAAAGTATGCTGACATTGGATTATTTTACTGTAAATGGTTGATTTAATACAACAAAAAATTCATTCTATACAATGAAGATCTTAAAAATAAATTATTTTATTTTAAATAGTTGATTTAATATAATAAATGAGTTGTGCAGAGTGAAATGATCGACAATAAATTATTGTATTATAAACAATTAAAATAATATGATAAATGAGTCATTATGCATAGTAAAAATGTTGACAATGCAAATTATTGTATTGTAAATGGTTGAGCTAATATAGAAAAGGAGTCATGTTGTGCACAATAAATATCTTGATAACATCTTATTGTATTATAAATGGTTGAGTGAACATGGTAAAGGAGTTATTTTGCATAGTAAAGATCTTGATAGTATATCATTGCATTGTACACGGTTAAGATAATATAATAAAGGAGTCACTATAAAAAGCATAGTACTTGACAATGCATTATTTTATTATAAATGATTGAGTTAGTAAATTAAAAGAGTCATTGTGCACAATAAAGATATTGAAATTGCATATTATATTGTAAGTGGGTGATTTAATATAATAAAAGAGTCATTATGTATATTAAAGATCTTGATAATACATTAATATATTATAAATAGCTAGGTGAATACACTAAATTAGTCACTATACATAATAAAAACATCGTAGTGTAGTATTGTATTCTAAACAGTTGAGATAATTTATTCAAGGAATCATTATGTATATAAAATATCTTGAAAATTCATTATTGTATTATAAATGGTTGAGTTAATACAATAAATGAGTCACAATGAAAAATAAAGAAATTGGTAGTGCATTATCGTGTTGTAAACTTTTAACTTAATATAATTAAAGAGTCATTGTGCATAGTAAATAACTTGCTAGTGGATTGTTATATTTGAAACCAATAAGTTAATACAATAAATGAGTAATCATGTTGGGGATTTTACCCAATACGGTTTCACAAAATCAAATCATTTGTATTGTATAACATTGTGTGTATTCCATTTATTTTCTCTTCTTAGCTGAAAATTTTTAGAGTAAAGTAGATTGACAAGAAAAACAAAGATAAAAACTGAAAAAATTTCAATGGTCAACATTTTGAGTTATGTAAACTCATGATGGAAGATCTCTTGGTAGATATGGGTTGGTGTAGCATACACACCACCCACAAGAATGAAACCAAAATAATGAGAAAATACTAATAGGAGATATATAAGTTCAATCAAATTATGTTTGCCATATTTAGTTCTACTAAATATTTCATCTAAACAAACTATAAAATATTTTTTGAGAGAAGTTGGGAACATTGTACTAAGACAATTAATTACTATAAAAAATATTCCTATTAAATAAGCTATATTAATTGTGAATGAATGGTGATGAATTAGTTAAAAATCACTCGAATTCCTTCAATAGTGTTTTAAGTCAGTTATCATTCATGGATGTGAAAATGGATGATGAAAAAAGGTGTACCACATTGTTTTACTCTTTTATAGACTCATGGGACAATATAGTATTAGCTATCACTAATAGTACATTGGAGATAAAATCCTTGGAAGATATAGTCATGGTTTTGTTATCAGAGGATATGAGTTGCACATGTATGGAAATTTATCAGATAAAGGATGTCTTGTCTATACAAAGTTGCTCACAAGAAGGAGGTAATCAAAAGTCTACAGATAATAATTCAAAGAATAGAGGTAGATATAATATTTCAGATAGATACTTGAAGAAGTCCTAGAATTTCACCAAGTCAAAATATTTCAACAGAGATTTTAAATTGATAAAGGAGGAAAAGGAAAAACCACCAAATGTTGTGCAATCCTTGGTTGAAAAGGTATCAATGATGGAGATAGATGTGCATTGTGCCCTAACATACACGCACACACCCCATTTAAATTTTATTAAATAGGGGCCCAATATTAATTAAATAGATTTTGTGATCTTTTTAAGTATAAATATTTGATACAAAATTTTGAAAATCATGATTTCAATGATTTTATCTGACTCTCAATAAATTAACTTAACTATCTTGGATTTTGGTTATATGCTTACTGCAATCCATAGGTTTCATCTTATTATTTTTAGGGTGTTCTCAAAGCTAAAAAGAATCAAAATTATGTTTAAGCCATAGTATACATTTTAAATTGCACCTTCAAATTTATTTAAGTGCTTATGTGCATGATCTAACATATTATTTATATGACTAATTGAGATGACATGGTTTGCTTACAGTGGGTTTGTTATCTATGTTGTGTCTTTTGAATTGATAATGTCAATTTTAGGCTTCTCTGGGACCATCTTTGAGTTCATTATTTCCATACATTATCATTCCACTAATCCAAATCACGCATGATCTTGGGTGAATGGATCACCAATAACAATTCACATGTCACCATCTCAGCCTCTAAGAGGAGATAATAGATGAGCATTTTGTACAGATGATTTTAGGAAAGTAGATCATCAAGAGCCATCCATATGTCATCATCTCAACCTCCTAGAGGTGATTTCAAAAAAACCTTTTGTATGGATGGTCTCAGGTGACTACATTTATTAAATCCATCCATGTGTCACCATCCCACTAATATGGATGTGACATCAGCATGGACCTTTCTATGAATACTTCTAGGTAGGTGGATCACTGAGAACCATCCACATGTCATCATCCCACTATCTTGCAGCTTGAAGAGTAAAGTAAAAGGATATCACACCTTATCCATCACTATAACAATTCCATACAAAAATGTGGCCTCCAAATACACGTAATCAAACATCAAAGACACCACAATTATGTTTGAAATAGCTAAAAAGAGATATTTGTCATATTAAGATAATAATGCATCTATGAATATGCAAAAGAAGCCACATGGAATTAAAACACTATAGAAGTTAGTTTTGTGAGTTTAAAATGAAAATACTAAGCATGTTAAAGTGATGAAAGTTGTTGTATCCATTAATTGACATGAATTAATGAGTTGATACATTGAATTTATAAAATATATTCAACTAAATCAATATATTCTAACTTGTCAAATCCACTTTAATCACATTACTATCAAACATTTGAGTGCACATACATATTTAGACCTCTCTTGTGAATAAGAAATTTCTAACTTTTAATAGATCAAAGGATTTTTAAAATAGAGATTGAATGGTAGTCATGGATCATATCCCATTTCCATATAGATACTCTATTTTTTGGTCAATTGAATATATTCGTGAAAAATTTGATTTGGAAGTCTGGAACCATTAATTTAATAATTATTCTACCATTTGGTATGTGGTCAATCTAGACCAACCATACAAAGTTGAGGAGTAGTTCTCCATCTTTAAACAAAGATACACATATGATCTACTGGCCATAAATGCAGTTGGTCTCCAAAATGTAGTGGCCAAAACTGAGGTAATGCTATGTAAGACATGTTATTTGATCTATTTTTAAATGGAAAATATTCTATAAAAATACTTCACTTCAAGATAAGTAAAACTCTAACAACATATATCATCTTTAATACTTTTGAGAAGTATTGAAGACTTTTGATGCTGGAGATAACATACATACAAGATATGGTGAATTCCTAGTTTTTCAACATCAATGTTAGTAGATAGTTTAGGTAATGGGTTGGTAACCCAAACAAATTCATAGCTAGAGCCTCACCTCTGCCATTCCTATTATTATCTTCAAACCAAGGGTAAGAATTTTTATGGTCCTTTTGAATAGAATATATGATTTTTCTACCATTGCATGTGCTAATGTGATATGGTTCACTTTCTTTGACATGATTTTGATATCCAAGAAAGTCATATAAATTGGAAAGATCATCAGCTCCCTCGTAATTATCAAAGTCAACAACCCTAAAAGTATTCTTGATGGTAACTCCTATATGATGTCATACATAGTGGATTTTGTAACTGTGATAGTCCACTCACCATTTCAAGAACCCTAGGAACTAGAAATAAAGTATCCTCAAAACAAGAGATGTGATGAATTCAACATTTTCCATGTACATAGATTCAAGATTAACATCAAGAGATTGATTGAAATATTTTACCCTATGGTTTATTAGGTAGTTTATGAAAATAATATATATATATATATATATATATATATATATATAATTTGATCAAATAAAGAATTATATTTAAAAAATGGGTAACTATTGTTTGTACCCCAAGTGCACAATAATCATAATATAATGTTCTATGGAACATCCTTTATGAATAGCAAGAATTTCACCTCATAAGGTTACTGAACAAGAAATTACTACTTAATTGGTAGATAGTGTTGACACCAAGCTAAGGAAGGCAAAGAAGGTAGCCATCAATCCCATCCCTCTATGTATTGGTAAAATGAAATACACATGGTGGGAGAACCTATAAATGGTTGGGAAAATTAAGACACGTTATGGGTTCAAATTGTCAACCTACATACATTAGGACCTTATAGGGAATTCCAAAGCATATCTCAATAAATGTGAAATAAATATCAGGATCAACTATGGGCACAAGTCCTATGACCATGATAACATATTTATAAATATCAAAGATTATTTTGAAGTATCTATTATGATTCTTAGGGATAACATGTCTATGATTGTGGTACAGACTATCCCATATGATCTTATTATCACCAAATAATATGCTAAAGGATTTGGAAGCAATAATGGGTTTCTAAACCTATTAATGGACCCCATCCTCATATATAACCAATAACACAAGAATAATTTGGTTCATCTATGATAGTTTATGCTGAAGAGAGAGTTGAGAGTCTTCCAACTTTCCCTACACATATAGTGGTTCTTGCCTCTCCACTACACATAGTTGAATAACAAAGGCCTACAAGTCAAAGTGGAATAACTAGTATATTTTATATGTTGTCTTTGCCTCCACTAACCATTACAAAATAGGAAACTCTTAAATCATTATTATCTCAATTACATATTCCTCATTTTGCTTTGTCACCACCAACAACATTACCCTAGCCTAATAGATAATTAGCTTCACCATCCATTATTCATGTGCTAGTGATTACTCTTGCCAGTTTATCAACACCTATAATTATTAGTCCTTCATTTTCCACTCCACCTCTTATTGGACCAGCCTCTAATACTACAAAAATAATAATAAATATGAAAGGAAGTCTAAGACGCCAGTTATTTCTCCTTAAAAGGTGGAAGTGAAGGAAAAACCAATAGAAGTCCCTAAAGTGAGGGATGATAGAAGAGGGGCACATAAAGATCACACCATGTCATGGTCTATGATATTGAAGAGGAAGAAAGAAATATGTCCAATGAGGAGGATTTTGTTTCTAAAATAGAAACTAAAGAGTAATGGTCAATCAGTGAGATAATATAATCATATGAAAATGACAAATGGTTGTTTAGGGAAAGTACCCAGTCAAGGGGAGTAGAGTTGATATAAGGATCTGAAGAGATCAACCAAATGAATGATAGCTCCTTAGTTACTGAATTATTTTTAGATAGAGATGGATATGTAATGAGAGGTAGAGTTACAACTGTAATCTGTATTACAAGGTCCATCCCTAACTACATCTCCTAGCTCTCCACCTTGGATGAAAATAATGTCCACTATAGTAGGTAGTACTCTAGTTATTCCCATTTTTGGTTTTAAGTCCTCCAAGTTCATATTATGTGGCATCTTCCTATATTTTTGTAATAAAAATAGGTATAACACATTATTCACATTATTTGAATTCTAGTAGCCAAATAACCCAACCCTAGGATAATATTAACTTACTAATTTTTCCCAACATATTATTGTGAATCCTATGGTGACTAATGATATGAATTATGGGGTTGCATCTAATTTTGTTACTAACTATTTACAAAATCTATTAATCACCCTAATGACCTATTCAATTTTTAGTAGGACTAGTCCTTACTCCCTTGAGCTAAGCAAAGGGATACATTTAAAAATTCTAGTGTCCAAATCTATTTTTGATACACAAATAAACCCTCCTACATCATCTAAATAAATATAAATGCATATTATATAATCCACATAAACACATATAGCTACCATTTTGATTAACAAAGTAGAGGGAAAAGCTAAATGTATCATAGATACACTAGTCTAGAAGTAAGTTATTAGTTGGAGGAAGACCATTCCTTATTTTCTTATAATAGGGTTTTCCTAACCAAAGTATATGATACATATGAGTAAATCCCATTAAACTAAACAATGAGACTATACAGTTCAACAAGAATATCAAACTTAGTAAACATCACTCACATGGCTAACATAATAAACAAAGCAACAAGTTGCATTGAATATTCCTTGATGGATCAATAAATTATAATATGAAGAAGAAAATGGAAGATATTATATGGTAATAAATAATAAACCTATAGTTAAATTATATTTTTATAAAAAAAAAAACACTTTGATAAAATTCAAAAAGGAAAAATGTGATGGCTAATGGCCAATAGATAGGGCTAGAATAGAGAAAAGATATTTTCTCTCTAACTAAGAGAATGAGGGTGAATCATTCAAACGCAAGTAAGATTAGGGAAGAACCTTGCAGTTGTTTGTATGTAACAAAAATATTAATCAAGGAAATGTTTGTAATTTTTTATCAATCCATGAAGAAACAATTAAAGGTGAGTACCATCTAGGGCCCTAAAGAGATAGTATATAGCGTACAAGGGATAAATATGGAATTCTTTGATAACATTGATTAAATAAGGTATCTTAAGGCCACATCCCAATACAAATACAGATACATTATTCAATTATTTTAAAAATAAAATGATGTTAATGAAATATTATGTTTTATAATCAAGGCAACAAGAAATAAGGCTTATGCCCACCTCAATTTAATGACAACATCTGATATATTTCAGCAAAAAATTATATTGACATAGCAAAATATACTATACTTGAATATAATCAAGATATTTAGGCTTTGGTTCAACAATTTTCAAACCAAGGGAGGGGAACTATCTCTATCATTATTGACTTAAGAGTCATTCAAGTAGGCACTCCATAAGGGCAAATGTTGCATAGGCCCATTTTTTATAATCTTCTACAAGCAACAATGCTTTAGGATGGGTATTGAGGGGACTATGTACATAATTGATGATGATGGTATGCAACTGGTCAAGTTCATACTAGATAAAATTATAGAGCCTGTATCAATACATGTTGAGGTTGGAGTTGCATTGGGTATACAAAATAAACTAATGGATAAGCTTCCTTAGTTATTCAAAAAATATTTTCATGATTTTTAGACTATTGAGATCAACATCTAGGTGATTCATTCTCTTTATATTATGAAATAGATAACTAAGTAGCTATAGTAGTAGTTCTCATGCCAACCTCACCTCATAGTACTCAGCTTCCCAAGTACACATTGGTATACAATCAATTTGGGTCAGCTTTGTCCCACTACTAATAGCTACATCAATTTCATATGTAACTCAAAATCCTATTCTAATTATATCTCAAGGTTCAACTTCAGTTCCACTGACTCCTCCATCTAATTTGAACTCACTTCCAATTCTATTGCCTATCTTAGCTATAACCTGAGTTACAATTCTAGTTCCATCCACATCTACTTCTACATGTACTTTATAATAATGTAAATTATACCAATGGTATTGCATCATCACCATATGATTATATGTATGTACTTACATGGCCTAGTTCAGTTGGAACTATTAGTTTCAAATTTATTCAACATGTATATATTGTATATCTAGATGAAGAATTTTATTTAATCTGATTAATGTTGTATATTCATACTTTGCATGAGATTAACATGCAATGTTATTTTTTGACTTTTATTTTTATACTTCGATTGATAAACTAGGCCTTCCCCAACCCAAGCTTATACTTGTAACCTGCTAATCTAAAAGGGAGGAGAATTTTATCTATTAAGATTAATAGGAAATTCTAAAAACTTCTTTAATTTTAGTCTTGATGTGCAAATATTTATTCTTCAACTTCTGAATTATGTAAGATGATCTATAATTATGGTTTCTTAGTCTTTGGTTTTTAATGAGTTATATTTTATTTACAGTCACTCATATCATGCTATAGTTAATCTGAATATATTTTGTATATATATTAGAACCCCATTTGTAGATGTGTTATTTTGGTATAACAAATGTAGAAACCTTTGATTTCATGTGTTCAACTATGTTGTATTTTGGTTCCCTTTGACTCTTAACTATATTTGACTGTTAGAGTATTATAGCATTTTGTAGTAGACATTTTTTTCCAATTTCTTGTCTTACCTAAATTTGAGTTATATTCTTGAAAGGTTTCATCTATTATGGTCCACAAGCCTCCTTTCATACACTACTTTCCCCTACTTTTTTAGTTTATTTTGAAGTCATACCCACCTTAGTTTGAACCATAAATTTTCCACCCAATTAGAGTATATATAGGTTCACTCATCTCTAATTCATCTATAAGAAATCTACCTCACTCATGGCTATTCCACCAATATATTGTTTATAAAACCTAATAAACTACAACTCATGGATTGTAGTTAATATTATTTCACCTATCCTAAAATGTTAGATGTTATCTTGTTAAAGTTTCAATGATATGCATAAAACCCACATCAATAATATGTATATATATTAG